>CM045738.1:27802296-27879796 GCA_024760905.1 Plotosus lineatus
CACAAAAAATCCCGCGGGAATGTGCGAGGCAATAGCGTCACGCGTCTAAGCCAATCAGCTTGCGAGATTGAGTTCAGTGGGCAGTCCCTGCCTGAGCTGGGGAGGAGGGGCACTTAAGTCTGTCGTTTGGAAACAATAGACGCAGCTTGCCTTGGGTCCCTGCCTTCCGCTTGCTTACATGTGAGTTTCAGCACGAATTTTTAATTTTTCATGAATATTTTTTATTTTATTTTATTTTTTATTAAAATACCGCGATGTACCAAGACCGCGATGCTCAAATCGCGAAGTGGCAAGGGATGGCTGTACTGTATTTGATGTGATAAGCGTCCAGGGCACTTTAAATATTGGCGTGGGTGGGCGCTTATTAAAATGTTACCAGCGGAGTGGAACTGTAAGTGCTTATTACCGTAGAGGTGGAAAACATGAATAATAACAGAACAATAAAAGAGTTTTAATGGTATTTGTGTTATTCATTTTGTGGTATCAAAAAAAATTACTTACATGAAAGCTGAAAATAAACAGAAAACAAACATAATTAAAAAAAAAAGACCCCTTACTTTTCCCTCCAGGTGCTGTTATTTTCCTGGAAGTAAAATCGAGACAATCAACATGAATATCAACTTTAGCACATGGCACTTTGAAACAATCAATACGAACATAAACAAAAGCACATGACCAGGAACATCTTTAAATGTATGAAGTTATTGAGCAGGAGAATCGGTGAAAAATACTCGTCCTCACTTTCTGATTGGTCCATATCTATCTCATTGCGCCATTCATTCAGAGCATCCGAAAGTTTTGCTGTAGCAGTTTCTAATGGTTCATCGGTTGTTGGACATTTACCAAGAGAACACAGCAAAATATTTTCCTGTTTTTTAAAGCACGTTGGAACAATCACATATGTTGTTACTGATGAACATTATAGAGATTCCCCAGGGGGCAGGTGGTCTTGAAATACCATGTAAACTCACTTTTACAGGCAGTGGACGCCTCATTTTACGGTTACAGAGACTGATCGCATAAAATTGTTAAGTTTGATCTCCCATTTTGCTCCCAGTACACATGGGTGGTTATTAGACGTAAGATCAAAAACATTGGGGGGGGGGTGTTATTACATCGGATACAACATATATATACACTAGTATATATATATATGGATTTGGTGAAGGCGGACATGAAGGTCGTTGGAGTCAGAGTAGAAGATGCAGAGGATAGGGTGAGATGGAGGCAGATCATTTGCTGTGGCGACCCCTGAAAGGAACAGCCGAAAGGAAAAGAAGATATATATGTGCGCACACACACACTCAGATGCGCAGCTCACATAAAAATGTAAGTACTGTAGTTTTGTTGGGAGGGAGGTTTTGGGTTGTTTTTTCTTTTTGTTTGTTTGTGTTTTTTTTTTTTGCAAAATTGGCCTTGTTTTGCAGCATTTTCCTTAACTTTTCCCCTATTCTTCCTTAATTTCCTTATTTTTAATTTGATGAATATTTAAAAAAAACGTGATGCACTGAAGCAACATGAATTGAAGCGCGAAGTAGCGAGGGATCACTGTGTGTATGTGTGTGTGTGTGTGTATATATATATATATATATATATATATATATAATATATATATATATATATATACTAGTATATACACACACACACACACACACACACACACTGTATATATTCCTCTGGATGAAAGACAGACAGCTATCTTTTGTGGCAAGGGGCCAGAACTATATACTATTTATTTATCAAATTGATGGTGCATTACTAAGAAATTGAGAGAGAGTGTGTGTGTGTGTGTGTGTGTGTGTGTGTGTGTGTGTGTGTGTGTGTGTGTGTGTGTGTGTGTGTATAAATGACGGCAGTGCAGCAGTACAACACTTTAATAATAATAATTTTAAAAATAAATATCTTTGAGTTTCAGATTTCTCTGACTTGACTCCAGCAGATGGATAATTAAGAAAACTTAGAAATGTGCTAATTCGTGTGCATGTATAGATTGCGAACGAATAGTATATGCGCTTAAAACTATGTATCCGTGAACATGATGGCAACTAATGGTCCTAAAAATAGTCTTTTTGGGAAAAGGAATCTCCAACAACAAGCTCATAAAGAGTAGCAGTAAAGCTTGTATGGATGTGTGTGGGCCAGAGAGAGAAGTAAAATAGCATCATAGGAAGAGGTGTGAGAATTCACTTGGCAATAAAATAAGATGTGTTTGTCTGGTAAAAGTAATACTGACACTGGATATGTGTATATAACTGTGCTCACATGATGAGGGTAGCATGGTCATGTAGTGGTTAGGATATCTGCTTCACTTTTTACATCCATAAGGTCCTTGGGTCAAGTCGCAGGTTCACCAGCATGTTCTTCCTGTGTTTGCATCGGTTTTTCTGGGTACTCAGGTTTCCTCAGTGATGGATCTATTTCCCCATACAGTCTGACAGCCCTTCTCATATAAGATGGGCAGCTTGCTTAATTTGGTTGGGCACCCTATCCAGTTCAATTTTGTTTGGGTATGGGCTGTAAGAATATATATATATATACAGTCAAACCTCGGCTGACGAACGCTTAAGCTCGCGAACTTTTCGCCTCAAGAACTTTAAATTCGCGAAAATATAGTCTCGGCTGACGAACTACTTTTCGGCGGACGAACCAAACCACACGGTCGAACAGCGCCACGGTGGCGGCCACGAGAAGCTGACGCACGCTCATGGCGTCACAGTTCGTCACCCCCTTTCTTTGAATGCGGAAGTGGTTTGTGTTTGCTAGACATTTTGGACCATATTGAGTGTACTTTTGCTATTATGGGACCGAAAAAGACCCCACCACAGGCGGAGATCATTGAAAAACACGAACGAGGTGTGCGTTTGTGTGACTCAGCGTCCCAGTACCAGTACACTAAGTCTACCACCATCCTTAAGAACAAGGAAGCTATTAAGGGTGCGTGTGTGGCTAAGGGTGTTTCCAAACAGTAGGCGTTTCCAAACTCTCCTTCCAAACGGTAAGTCCCTCCCTCCCACTCCATTCCATCAAGCCGTCAACTACCATCACAAAGGTAAATAAAACGACTTTATTATACAGTACAGTTTATTTCTTTAATTACAATACAATAGACATTTATTATACATAAAATAAGGTATATTTTTGTGTAGTTTTAAGGCTTATTTAGTAGAAAATTATGTTTTATGGGGACCTGGGAACGGATTATTCTCATTTTAATGGTTTCTTATGGGAAATAAATGTTCGGAAGACGAACTTTTCACCTCACACACACTTTCTGGGAACCAATTATGTTCGTGAGCAGAGGTATCACTGTATATATATATATATATATATATATATATATATATATATATATATATATATATATATATATATATGTAACCCATTTCCACCAACAATCCAAAGATTTGCACATTAGGACAATTAGCTGTTCCAAATCACCCCTCGGTATGTGTTAGCATCACTGATCAGGCTGCCCAGTGTCGGCTGAAATAGACTCCAGTCCCTGGTGACCCTAATAGGATTAAACGGTTCAGCAAATGAGGATGAGTGAGTGGATTAGATGAGTACCAGACGAGTAAGCCAGATGGACTGACCTGGGAAGAGCTAGGTTTGTTTGTCTTTCATTTGATAACACACCTGAATTAGGTTATAAAAAAACTTTGCAATTGGCTAATGAGTCAGGGCAGGTATGTCACATTGGGGAAAACACTTTACAAAGCTTGGGCTTCCCAGGACAGTGGAGTGTATCAGTAGCTGCAATCAGTAGGTCATACAAGCTCGATGGTTGTCTTCTATGAATGTGCTCTGGAGACCCTCTGACTGGTGGCCAAAGGTACTGGGCATGAGTGTGTGATGAGGTTTATTTAAGCAACTGACTGAGCCTGGATAAGAGCTCCATCAAACTCACATCAGCATGTCAATGTGCATTGAAATCAAAGTGAATACCTTGTTTCACCCCGAATGTCTGGTGGTTTTCAGCATGTATTCTCAGTTAAACCAAATATGATGCAAGCCATTATTTTTATCAGTCAGACTACTTTGTTGATGGATGAGAACATTAGCTGGACTCAGCAACTGATTATTTTTATGTAGTAGCTACAACATTTTCGCAAAATTACCACCCCCTACCCCTCCCCAGACTTTAACCAGCCAGCTTTTCTCGATTACATGTAAAATGACAGTGTGTTTAATCTGAGATGCGAAGTCAACCATTGCACATGTTTTTTAAACTGCTAATCATCTTGTATCACAGGGTAGTGTAGCCTATGAAGACAGAGCTGACTGTACCCTTGTGCATATCTCAGCACATAGAAACCTTGGTTGCAGAGAGAGAGAGAGAGAGAGAGAAAGAGACCTCTCACACCCATGCTCCATGGGAGATTTTCTTTTCTTGGTTCCAAAGATAGCTGTGCAATTGTTGGGATTTGGGATCGCTCCTTGTTAATAGGAACATCTAATCGGTAAACTGTCAGCTGTTTTATTATCCAAAGGGTGGGGGTTCAAGCCCCACTATCACGGAGTTGTCACTGTTGTCCCCCATTGTAGTGAACTGGGTTATCAAAGGTCAGCCATGTCTCTCTCTGTGTTTGGTGAGAGGCATGTAAAAGAACCATTGCTGATTTTTATAAAGAGTAGGATATGAGGTTGCCGTCAGCGTGCTTCTGATCTGCGCTGGCCTGGTGAGCTGTCCAGGGTGTACTCTGTCCTTCCCTCGATTGAGATGAATGCCGGCCTCCCAATGATCCTCATTAGGTTTAAGCAAAAATAAATGAATGAATAAGATACAGGGGAGGAATGGACAGAGATGAAAATGTTGAGATTCTCTTTGGGAGTAATGAGGATGGATATGAGCAGGAATGAGTACATCAGCGGGACAGCACATGTAAGAAGTTTTGGGTTTGAGATGGTTGAACATGTTCAACATGTTGGGCATGAGATGGTTGAACGATTGAGATGGTTTGAACATGTACAGAGGAGGGATAGTGAGTATATTGGTAGTAGTATGCTGAGGTTGGAACTACCAGGCAGAAGGCCTAGAGGAAGACCAAAGAGGAGATTTATGGATGTGGTGAAGGAAGACATGAAGGTAGTTGGAGTAAGAGTAGAAGATGCAGAGGATAGGGTGAGATGGAGGCAGATGATTCGCTGTGGCAACCCCTCAAGGGAAGAGCTGAAAGGAAAAGAAGAAGAAGAAGAAGACAGGGGAGGAATGGTGCTGAAGTGGTGATCACTTGCACCTCACACCAAAGTTCTACGCCTGTCCCTGGTGGTTTCTGTGTGAAGTTTAAATATTCTCGTCATGCTTGCGTTGGCCTCCTGAAGGTTTCCTCCCACAGACCGCAGACATGCACATCAAGCCGATTTGGATATTCTGGGTTTTCTGTGGGTCCTGTGATGGTCTGGGTAGTTGATTAGAGTGTACCCTGCTTTCTCCTTGTAGTCACTTGGGATGGGTTCCAACCTTGCTACGACCCGAATGAGGGGTAAAGTGGTTTGAAGAATAAAATCTATGGTTCTTAAGTTTCATAAGTGGTCTCAGAAATGCAGACAGAAAGTACTGAATGGTTATATAAGTGGAAAATCCACTGTGCTCACCTAAAAGATAAAATTTTTTTTGGCATTAAGAGAACGTCCAGAAGAGGAGGATGTCAATCAAGCAAAACCCCACCAAGTGTAAAACACTGTAATAAACCAACTGTCTACACAATTCCCAAACTATGGGAGTAATGAGAGCATTTTTTTTTTTCTTCAAGCAGTTCTTTGAACTTGGGCACAAAAGGTCTGAGGGACAGTCAGAGGCACTGCTCTGTCTAGTGCAGTGCTTCGCAATTATTTAATGTCGCGCCCCCCCTAGGAAGAGGAAAACATTTCACGCCCCCCCAATATAAATAGTGTTATTTATCTAAAAATTGTTATAAGTAATCCTCTGTATATACTGTATCCTTATTAACATAATAAATCCTTATTAACATTATGGAATAGAAAAAAATGAAGAAATATAGATCAACTTCCAACAAAGAATAATTTTATTAACAATTTTTAGTCTTTAAACAAAAAGATTTAAAGTGCATCAATTTGCCTGAAATAAAAAAGTTTCCTTATTTAAACTGTCAACATTTTTGACCAACCATTTGATACTGAAAAATAAAATTATCAAATTGATCAGCAATATTAACTCAGGAGCACAATATATAAAACACTTTAACCTACAAAACAAAAATTAATTATTATTAATATTATCATTATTATTACTGTCAAAATGATTAAGTCCAGATTAATGGCTATAATAAGCACGTTTCGCTGTGCACAACTTTTCGAAGCCGGGTTTAAAGCACGATACTGAACTCTCAGCTCCTGCTCAATGCTGAACTGGGACCTGCACTTATTTCCACAGCAGTGACGTCATCCAGCATGACAGAGACCGTGTGTGCTGCAGGTCGGATCAGTTCCTCTTCTGTGCTGTGGGGTTTTCCGCGCTGAGTAGTTTGGTACTCCACCTTATCTGATGCTAACAGAGCTTGCCGGTTTGCTGGAATATCATTCACATAGCGGGATGGTTGTCGGCAATACTCAGCACGTTTTCAGTGAAAAAACTCACGTGGCTCATCACGTGATCGGGGTGTGATATCTTTAAGTGACGCCTGAATTTATTTGGGTTCATACTGTCCGCTGCTGTTTGCTTTGAGGATGTTAATAGAGAAGTACAGAGAAGGTCAGAAGGAGCTGCATTGTGCTTTTGTGGATCTGGAGAAAGCATATGACAGGGTGCCGAGAGAAGAACTGTGGTATTGTATGAGAAAGTCTGGAGTGGCAGAGAAGTATGTTAGAGTGGTGCAGAACATGTATGAGAGATGTAAGACAGTGGTGAGGTGTGCTGTCGGTGTGACAGAGGAGTTCAAGGTGGAGGTGGGACTGCATCAAGGGTCAGCTCTCAGCCCCTTCTTGTTTGCTATGGTGATGGACAGGCTGACAGACGAGGTGAGACAAGAATCTCCATGGACTATGATGTTTGCAGATGACATCGTGATCTGTAGTGAGAGCAGAGAACAAGTGCAGGAAAATCTAGAGAGGTGGAGGTATGCCCTGGAAAGGAGGGGAATGAAGGTTAGTCTCAGTAAGACAGAATACGTGTGTGAACGACACGGACCCAAGAGGAACGGTGAGGTTACAGAGGGCAGAGATAAAGAAGGTGGAGGATTTTAAGTACTTAGGCTCAACAATCCAGAGCAATGGAGAGTGTGGAAAAGAGGTGAAGAAGCGCGTGCAGGCAGGTTGGAATGCATGGAGAAAAGTGTCCGGTGTGATGTGTGATAGGAGAGTATCGGCAAGAATGAAGGGAAAAGTGTAAGTAAAGTAAAGTGTAATAAGACAGTGATGAGGCCAGCAATGTTGTATGGTTTAGAGACAGTGGCCCTGGGGAAAAGACAGGAGTCAGAGTTGGAGGTAGCGGAGATGAAAATGTTGAGGTTCTCTTTGGGAGTAACGAGGATGGATAGGATCAGAAACGAGTACATCAGAGGGACAGCATATGTTAGATGTTTTGGAGACAAAGTCAGAGAGGCTAGATTGAGATGGTTTGGACATGTACAGAGGAGGGATAGCGAGTATATTGGTAGTAGGATGCTGAGGTTGGAACTACCAGGCCGAAGGCCCAGAAGAAGACCAAAGAGAAGATTTATGGATGTGGTGAAGGCGGACATGAAGGTCGTTGGAGTAAGAGTAGAAGATGCAGAGGACAGGGAGAGATGGAGGCAGATCATTTGCTATGGCGACCCCTGAAGGGAACAGCCGAAAGAAAAAGAAGAAGAAGACTGTCCGCTGCCAACGTTTTCAGACACAGTAAACACAGCGGCCTTTCCTTGTTTCTCACCGCAGCACAGTGAAGCCAAGTTCTACATCCGCTTAATCATACCTCCTCCACTTAGCTTCCGGGACACTTTCGTTTCTCTCACCGTCTCCGTCTCTCTCTCTCCGCCTCTCTTTCCTTCCCTGATAAAAATTTCGATGGTGGGTTTATTAACTTCACTTCTTATTTTACCTCTGGTCACACTCTGACAGTGAGGAAGCCACTGCCACCTGTTGTAGTGGATGTAGAATTACACTTTATCCTACTATAGCAAAAAAAAGAAAAAAGAAAAAAAAAGCATGTTCCCAGGGGTCACATGCGCCACACTATTTGAGAACCACTCATCTAGTGCAATATGACTTCTTCAACATATTCATAGTTAAAATGTTATTTGTATGAATTTGAAGGACCATCTTCTACAAGGGAGGATCATTTCATACTCAGAAAGTGAGAGGGTCACTGAGCGTTGTTAGGTTTTACCTTTTGATGTTTTGTGCACCTATATTAAACAAAAAGTCTGTAGGGCTTTTACACCTAAACTTGGAGTCTGAGGTTATCTCAGATTCTGTAGCATGAAGTAACCAGGAATTCAACCCGTCCTGTATTTTTACTGGTACCCATTTATACTGCTGGGTGGGCAGAGGCACACTTGTGGTCTAGACCTTGTCCAGAGGTTTTAGCACAATGGGGGTTTAACAAGGATTAGAGCCCTCACTTCATGAGCTCAGCACTCTAATCGCTACGCCACTGCCCACAGTAAGAGGAAAAGTTCAATTCAATTGAAACAGAAATTCTCATGTGCTCGGTTTTAGCTTCCCCTCCTCAGCCATTACCTGACCTCATCAGGTCTGAGGAGAACACAGGAACACAACACACATAGCCGTGGTCAACAATGATCTCTTTGTTATTTATGGCTCTTTAGACCTTTCATATACATTCACTATGGTAAGGCAACACAGGATTGGTAAATCCAAGAAAAGCGCCACATGCAACTCTCAGGATAGGTTAGTTAGAGGGTGGACGAGACGTGGCTACTGCAGTGCATTCACTTCTTTGCAGGGTCTATGATTTCTACATGGTTTACAGAAATACAAGAAAATAGAGACTGTTTGTCCAGGTTTACTCAACACGCATCCTGCAAAACTTATCTTTGGATTTAGATTGGTTCAGATTGCAAAAAATCCCTACTAGCCCATGAACAAATGGTTTGTTTTATGTATTCTCCATTGAGAATTTTCATTGAGTGGAATTGGGTTTTTAATGGATGGTAGAACTTGTTTTCCCAGGGAGAAGTCTTCAAATTGAGATTCTGCAGGATGTTCCCATCATCAATCAGTCGTTCATACATCCATTTTCTGTAACCACTTAATCCTAATTAGGGTCACGGAGAGGTTGGTTCCCATCCCAGCTGACTCCAATTGAGGGCAGAGTACACCCTGGACAGCTCGCCAGGCCATCACAGGGCGGAAACATTTGCAGCTACTCTTGTTGAAAGTCAGCAATGGCTCTTTTACATGAACCTTACACCATAAACAGTGAGTGACATGGCTGGCCTTTGGTAACTTATTTAGCTGCACTGGGGACGACGACAGTGACAAACCGTGGAGAGTGGGGCTTGAACCCCCAAACTTAAGATCAGTGATCCAGCACCTTTACCACCGGGCCACCAGTGCCCCACTCTGCTATAAATCATTTCTGAATACTTCCCTGCATCCTCTGGTATTCAAAGACATCCTGTCACAAACTGTGCTACTTCCACCCTGGAGCTTGACATTTAGGTCAAGATGGGGAGTTATATTTGTCAGAAATGCAACAGCCTTCAGTTTCTTCTCGTTCTTCATGAAATCCACAAACACTTAACTTTTTGGTTCTTTTGATGCATCATCAAAATTTGAAGCTCTTTCCACGTTGCCCAAAAATGTTCCTATACCGTTCCCATGCTGAGCATGTCTGACATTGTTGTGAAAGAGCAAGTCTTAAGTTTCGCAGACCTGTCAAGAATGAGCGGAGCAAGTGATGATGCTGTGCTTTCTTGATGCTTTCAAATGGCTTGCAAGTCTCATCACTGTTGGGACTTCTGAGTATCTTTATTCATGACTGACACACAAATGGTGTGGATGATTATGCTGTGGTATGCTATCAGGTCAGGGTGGTGAGCTTTCAAGCGCAGCGGTAATCTCCTCTTTGAGTCATGGATGGAGCTCCATCAGTAGTGTAGGACACATGCTTCAGCAATATCCTCAATATTCATGCTTCATAAATATCCTCCCTTCTTGTGTGTCTATGGATACTATTAGGGTCATGTGAAGGATGAAGCCTATCTCAGCTAACACTGGATGAAGAACCCTGAACAGCTTTCCAGGCCATTGCATCCAAAACCCATACAATCAGTTATACATGTTATACATGTACACACCTAGTGGCCATTTGGAACAGCCAATTAGCCTGATGTGCATGTCTTCTGCCTGTGGGAGGAAATCAGTGTACCAGGAGGCTCGAACTCGAACCCAAGACATTTTTGTTGTGATGTGGATGTGCTTTCATGGACAGTCATGACACCTAAAACATCTTCCTTTTATTTAAAAAAACTCTAACGTCTGCCTCATAGCAAAAAGGTCCTGGGTTCGATTCCCGAGGTTGGGAATTTCTATGTGGAGTTTCCATGTTCTCGGCTTAATGGTTCTTCCAAATTACAACTACATGTGGTTGTAAGTTTGAATGGTGTCGTGTGTCTATTGTTCCCTATAATGTTGTGGTAAGCTGTTCAGGGTGGACCCTGCCTTCGCCCAGTGACGGTTGAGATGGGCACAGCCTCCCTGCACCTGTAATAGGATTAAAAAGTTGTCAAATGAATGACTGTTGATACAACCACAGGTAGTGTGTTTCATTCATTTTCTGAACTGCTTAATCCTGATTAGGGTCACAATGAGACTGGCGCCCATCTCAGCCAAGGCTGGATACACCCTGAACAGCTCACCAGACCATTGCACGGCCAACACATATATAACCATTCACTCTCACATCCAGGTTTGATCTGGAACAGCAAATTAACCTACTGTGGGAGGAAATCACAGTCAATGGAAGAAACCCAAACAAGCACAGGGAGAACATGCAAACTCCACGGAGAAACTCTCCAAGCCTGGGAAACACACTCAGGCGTTTTGCTTTGAGGAGAATGTGCTAACCACTGTGCCAACATGCCACATGTTTCTTTATTTCAACATCATCAAAGGGTTTCTTTTTTTTTTTCTTAACCAAGACCCATACCACTCTTAATGAGGGCTTCATTTCGTGGTCCTGCTGTGTTGCTGATTTAACTATTGTATACTGCTTATAGTGAGAGATGACAATTTCATTTGGTTCTTGTGGTTCTTGCTGCTGTGTATTGTGGATAATGTTCAAAATGTATGTTTTGTGCCATAGCGGCACTTAAGGACTCCACTGTTCCCAGTGAGCACCACCTTATTACATATTAAGCACTGGTTTTGTGATTCCTTCAGGGAGTATGAACATGCATTCCTGTCTCAACTGTCTCAAGATATGTCGAACAACCTGGTGACTGTTAATTACAACAGAAGAGGGATATAAAGGCTTTATTTTACTTATTTTTTTTATTTGGCATCTCATTATTTTCCATGCATCTATATCACAGGTGTCAAACTCATGCCACAAATGGCCGTGTGGCTGCAGGTTTTTGTTTCAACCGAGCAGCAGTACACCTGACTTTGCTCATTTAAACAAGTGGTTTGAGTCTTGAAGCAGTTGATTGGTCAGTCTCTGTACAGAGCACATAGATTGACCAATCAACTGAGTGAAGACTCAAATCGTTTGTTTAAATAAGTAATTCAGATGTGCTGCTGCTTGGTTGAAACAAAAACCTGCAGCCACATGGCCCTTTGTGGCATGAGTTTGACACCCCTGATCGACATGATCCTGAACAGACAATCTACATGTGAGTAGTAGTTTTCTTTATCTGGTTCTTAAACTTATGAGTAACTACAAATGAAACATATGGACATAGTGGTTAGAATGGCCATCTCACAATGAGACTGTCCAGGGTTCAGTGCTTGGGTGTTGTCTAGAGTTTGGATGTTCTCACCGAGTGGGTTTCCTCCCATAGTCCAAAGACGTCTACATTAGGCTAATTGGTTGTTGCAAATCCCCCCTGAGTGTGAGTGTTTGTTTTTTATTGCCATGTGATGGTCTGGTCAGCTGTTCAGGTGTGTGTAAGCTGAGATTGGCTCCAGCTTCCCTATAGCGTGTCTAAATATATATATATTCCTTATATTAACCTGAATAGTAGGGATGACCTCCTAAGACCCAAACGTCTGTGTCATGTATCTTGTCATTTCTCCACATTATGTCTGTATCTCACCACCAGATAACTTTTAAACTTGAGCAATATCTTCAAACAGGAAGAACTTTGGCAAAAGTCTAATATTCCAAGGTCCTCATATAAGGATTTTCAAGGATATAAACACAATATAATTGGGAGGAAATATGATGTCCCCATATGAGGATAGTGGAGTCATAAAAGCTGAAGTGTTTTGACAAAAGCTTAAAACCTTTTCCTCATTGTTTAGAGCCTAATATGGCTTATTTTAACCTACAGCTTTGTACTGGGGTAGTGGTGGTTGCTCTGGCTAACTGAACCAATGGTTGGTGGTTCAAGCCCCAATACCCCCAAGCTACCACTGTTGGGTTCTTGAGCATGACCCTTAACCCTTTAACGCCTGAATTATTTTTTGCACTTAAAAAAAAATTATCACCAGTTTTTCCTAATCAAAAAGGCCGAAGGAAACACCCAAACACATTTCTTTCAACTAAATTATAATAACACTAATAATAATAATAACATAATAATAACAAATAATAACACACAAATTCGTGAACAAAACAATCCTGTGCACGCAAGGTCGTCTCACAGTTGACTGAGGCATTTGAGTCCAAGCTGTGTTGCATCACACGAGGCCACAAGTATAGAACACGTTCTGAATGGCAACAGCACACGTCAAGTAGTTATAAGCATTTTTGAAAGAGGACCATATGGTCCTTCTGGCCTTAAAGGGTTAACTCCTATTTGTTCAGTGGTATAAAAATATAAATGTCAGTCATTTGGGATAAGATTATAAATCTATTAAGGATTTCACCCTTTTCAGATGTTACCTAAGGTCATAGCCAATGTGCTTTTGGTGTAAAAGCACCAGGTCATATTAGCTGTGGCATCTCCAAACCCTCCAGTGGTTTCAATACATTTTTAATACTTTTTCTTCTTCTTCTTCTTCTTCTTCTTCTCCTCCTCCTCCATTGATGGATAATAAACACACTGCTGCTGGCTGCCATAAACCTGAAGTTTTCTTTTCTTAAAGTATCATTTTAGTATTGCTGGTTATTTCCCATTTGCACTCCATGTAATGGAAATCAATACATTGTTTTATTCTTCGCTGTGGTTCTAGTTTTGCTCAAGTAAGTGCAGTGGCTGTGTCTACGATTATGATTATCTGTAAATACGTATGAGGAGAAAGCATGATTGAGGCATAGATCACTTTTAAGAACAGTCCCAATTATTATTCTTCATTATAAATATACTGGCAGAATTTGTTAGTGGAGTCAAATATGCTGTTTTGTGGCAGTGGTGGCCTGGTGGTAAAGGGCGCTGGATCGCTCATCCTAAGGTTGAGGGTTTGGGTCCCACTCTCCACAATGTTGTCACTGTCCCCCCAGTGTAGCTAACTGGGTTATCAAAGGCCGGCCAGGTCTCTCCCTGTCTATGGTGAGAGGTTCATGTAAAGGAACCATTGCTGACTTTCGACAAGTGTAGCTGTATAGCCGTATATCCGTCAGCATGTTTTTGCCCTGCAGTGGCCTGGCAAGTCATCCAGGATGTACTCTGCCCTCACCCGGAGTTGGCTGAGATGGGCGCCAGTCTCCCCACAATCCTAATTAGGATTAAACGGTTACAAAAAATGGTTGGATGACTAAGACCAATAAAAATTAGTTTAAGAAAACAGCAATTTTTATGTAAAGATTTAAAGCAAACAAATAAAATGATAACTATCAAATAATTAAAGGACTTCTTGGCATATTCATGAATACCACCCTTCCTCCCCACAAACTGTTAGTGTATTGTAGGTATGTAGTGGCATTTGGATGTTCTTTGCATTATCAGAATATCAGCCCATGTGATTTTTTCACATTTTGTACTGCTCTGTAGTTATGACCTTTTCTCAGATCTTTATTTCTCCGGCTAGTAGAGTATTGCTTTTTCTGTAGCAAAGGATCTCTGGAGTTCAGATTTTTAATACGGCTTGCTGTTACTTTTCCTGTTTCTTCTTGTTTTGATTTTTACTTACACATGCACACACTGCAATATTGAGACTGATGACAACAGATCACCAGTGGAAAACCACCGCTTTTAAGTGTTCGGTGCAATTTGTGAAATCCGTGAATTTATCACGTTCTGGAATTGTTTATCCTAATGACAATTAGAAATTTGTCAAACAAGTCTTAATTACTCTATTAAGTTCTTAAAATACCTCAATTACAATGAGATTTAATTATCCAAACTGTTGCACATGGTCGCTCTGTCTACCTCTTATTTGCTGAACCGCTTACTCCAATTAGGCTACAGACTTCTTGTGACCCTATCTCAGCTGACACTGGAAGGATATGAGAGTAAACCCTGAACAGCTCACCATACTGTAGCAGGGCAAACACCCATGCACAAAAACATTTACACTCCCATACACGCCTTGGGGCAATTTGGAACAGCAGGTTAGCCGACTGTGCTTAGATTGTGGGAGGAAAACCAGAATACCCAAAGGAAACCCAGACCTCCATGGGAAGAACAATCAGACTCCACACAGAAACACCCAAACCTGAGACTTGAACTCAGGACCTGCTTGCTGTGAGGTTGATGTGATAACCTATACGCCACGGCGTCTCCCAGTACGTGATCTAATTACCATTTTATCGATATTTGTTTTAATAATTTGCTGCATAGACTGTGTTTGTGTTTTTGCGTCAATGATCAATGAAACGAGATTATGCCAGATACACTGCACATTTGGCATATATCTGTGCCCATCAGCAGGAATCTGCAATAAGCAAGGCTCATATTTCCTTTTATTACATGGTTTGATATGGGAAAGATTTTTTTCTGAGTGAAAAGCTAATATAGAGACGCTATCAGGTTTCTGATAAATGAGGACAAATTGTGTCTTGCTTTGCATTGCTCTGATTTTTTTCCTCTATCCTGTGTGTATGGCAGATGGGGGTGTAACTCCTGTAGCGTTGGAACAATAAGTAGCACTTCTGTGCAATCAAATCAATACACAAGTGATGACTAGTTGTTTATCATCACACAAAGTCTTACAGTACTATGTACCAGCATGACAACAGAGTCTCTTGCTTTGTTTGAAATACCAGTTTGCTGCAACATGTGTGTGTGTGTGTGTGTGTGTGTGTGTGTGTGTGTGTTGTGATTACGAGAGAAACAGTGATGAAGAAGGAACTCAGTACTGTTTACCTTCTTTTAAGATTTCCATCCTGAGTGCGTCTGTAATATTCCCCCAATCAGAGCTGCAGCTGCTGTCTGCTGACAGGTTGTGTATTTCTCCAGCTCTTGGGAGAATCCAGGAGGAGATGAAGAGATTGTGGAGTGCGGACGCTGAAATGAAAGAAGAAAGAAAATGGAAGAAAGGTTAATAGAGTGAAAGCTGGGGTGTTGAGGAGGCAATCAAAGCCTCAGTCTTCAAATGAAATGGTTCCTTATGTCACTTTTTAAATTTTAATTTGTTTATTTGTTTATTTATTTTTACCCCCCCCCCCTCCCCACCGAAAAAAAAATCTGTTGCTCCCTAAATAGTTTCAGTTAGGCACTAATTTTTGGGAATGCTGATCTCTCACTTACTTGTTTATTTGAACCACTTGATCCTACTACGAGGATCGTATGTAGTCTGGAGCCTATCTCTGCCAACACTGAGCAAAGTGTCGAATCATTGCAGAGCAAATTTGTGAATAGGAAATTAAAAACAAAACAAAACAACTGCTGGACATTTCATCCAACTATAGGTGCAGTCAAGCACGGGTTGCGTCTCGATAAGTTCCAAATAATGGAATAAATGATTGTAACTTGTTATGCACTTGCAGTACGTGAACTTAATCTGACCTCTGTGATGTGGTGTTCTTATTGTTTTACAGTAACTACATAATGTTCATAAAGTTGACAATCTATTTGTCATTCATCATAGGCATATACTTCCTTTTGTTTATTAATTTATTTATTATATTTCCCACCCATTTTGCGACGGTGCCACTGTCTGTAGCTGTGACTTTTGGCGCATACTGAGCTGAGAAACCGAGGGTGATTTACTGTAGTCTCTTTCAGCAGTGAGAGGGAATATGGGAGCCTCATACAGACACTTCCTACACATATAAACATAGAATCATCAGCTGCGCAGGGCTGGTGTGTGTGAAAATCAAATTCTGAAGGTGGGCAGTAAGCCACAGTAGACACTGACGCTGTCTTATTCTCTTCTAACCTTACTGAAGAAATACAGAGAGGGAGAAATGAAATTACAAACATATACAGCAGGGGCAGTGGTGGCTCGGTGGTTGATCCTAAGGTTGGGGGTTCAAGTCTCACTGTCAAGAGTTGTCACTGCTGTCCCCCCAGTGCAGTAACTGGGTTATCAAAGACCGGCTCTCTCATTGTCTATGGTTAGAGGTTCATGTAAAAGAACCATTGCTGACTTTCAACAAGAGTAGTTGTATAGCTGTTAGATAGCTGTCAGTGTGTTTCTGCCCTGCGATGGCCTGGCGAGCTGTCCAGGGTTTACTCTGCCCTTGCCCAGTCTCGGCTGAGATGGGCACCAGGCATCCCGTGATCCTAATTAGGATTAAGCAGTTCGGAAAATGACTGAACAGTGTGTTCACATATACATTGACGCTGTGGTTAACATGTCCACCTCATGGCAAGAAGATTCTGGGTTTGAGTCCTGGACTTGAGTGTTTTTGTGTGGAGTTTGCATGTTCTCCCTGTGCTTATGTAGGTTTCCTCCCAGACGCCAAAGGCATGCACACTAAGCTAACTGCCTGCTGTTATTTAAATTAAGGTGTGAGTATAGAGAGTTTTGTGTGTGTGTGTGTGTGTGTGTGTGTGTGTGTGTGTGTTGCCTTGTTTAAAAGGTGGTTATTATAATACCATATGTAATTAAAAATGGATTTGCGAGTGAGTGAGTGACTTGATGTGAGGCGGATGTTCTAACCACCATGTTACTATATTGTATGATGCACTACGTGCTACCTGTAGATGAGCAAATCTATATAAAATATAATGCTGAATTTCACTCGACTTTCCTATCACCAGTCAAATTTTATACCTTGGATTAAATATACTGTACTTAATTTAGAGGGACCATTGTTTGGACATTTTTTTTTCTATTTACCTCATTTTTCTTCATAATTTTAGTTGTATCCAATTCACACCCATCTAGTAAAGTATTGCCTTCCGTATAACACGATTACTACCAAAGAGGGAGGGGCAATAGCATGCTCATGCCCCCTCCATGACATGCAATGCTAGCCACCTGCCTCTTTTCAAACCGCTGTGCATGTGTATTTGGGGGCGGTCTAACACACTCAGAGGAAAAACGCTATCCGTACACACTTATGAATGAGCTCACAGACGGCCATGATTGGCTGGCGATTGCTATGAGTGACAGAGAAGTGAGTGTATGCCGTCCCTCCCTCCCATGAAAGCTCGACCAATTAGCTCCCATGGACTCCTGGTCAGGGACGGCTGTAGCATTAAACCGTGTTCGAACTTGCGAGCTCCAGGTTAATGGTCACGCACCTTGTTGATGCATCTCTCGGGAGCCCCGTTTGGACAGTTTCTGTAACCTCGCGGCATTATGTCCGATCTCCATGATTTGAGAGTTGTGAGGAGCATTGGGGTGGGGTGAGGGTTTGTCATTTGATTGAATTGTGCTGATTTTGAGGAAACTTGGTGAAATCGTGAATGTTGCACCATTTTCACCTGCCCGCGATGATTATGGTTTAATGTAGTCGTGTAACTTAAAAGAGTATAAGAGACACTTTTTTTTCCACGATTGTAGGGGATATTGATAAACAAAAACACAATTCCTTCAGATTTCATCTCCTTGATAAACCCCGCCTTCTTTTTATACCCCAATCGTGCTTATAAATAATGGCGCTCCACATTTTTTGAATCACAGAAATCGCAGGCATCATGTCCCAGTGGAAACCCAGGGTTAGGGGTACAATTATTTTTGCATATCTTAATTCAAAAAATAATTCTATTAAAGAAGGACTTTCAGTATTTCAAAAAAATGTGTGTGTATTTCTTAAATTTTCAGCTGCAATAAAACTGAGTAAATTTTTTAAAAACTTCATAAATTTAAAACGGCAGTGGTGGCCTGATGGTAAAAGGTGGTGGATCACTGATCCTAAGGTTGGGGGTTCGAGTCCCACTCTCCACTGGTTGTCACTGTCCCCACCAGTGCATCTAACTGGGTTATCAAAGGCCGGCCATGTCTCTCACTGTCTATGGTGAGAGGTTCATGTAAAAGAACCATTGCTGACTTTCAACAAGAGTAGGTGTATATCCGTCAGCGTGTTTCTGCACTGCGATGGCCTGGTGAGCCGTCCATGGTGTACTCTGCCCTCGCTCGAAGTTGGCTGGGATGGGTGCCAACCTCCCCACGACCCTAATTAGGACTACGCGGTTACAGAAAATGAATGAATGGATAAATTTAAAAGTGCCTTGCCTGACTCTGTGCGTATAACCCCATAAACATTTAGGCATTTCTTTGACATTCCTATACAGATATACACGTTACCGTTGTCCCTGGATCTCACGCCTTAGAATTATTTTCATTCTAGCAGCTGTATCCTAGTCACTCTTGTCATTTATAATTCAGAAGCACTGAAGCCTTCTGGGAGTACGATTGCTTAAATTTCTACTCATATACCACAGAGCTATATTACTTTGAGAATCTAAATTCACGACCACAAACAAAAGCCTCATTTCTTTGGCCCCCCCAAACCGACTGTGTATGCAGATTGTAGTTTACTGATGTCATAAATTCAGTGTTGTATAATTCACATTTTATTTTTAAAAAGATGAGGTTAACATTACACCTTTATAAAAATACTGCTTTTAAAGGTATCAGATTGTGATCAAATTTTTGTCTGACAATATTTGCAAAGGAAAAAACCTGTATATTTGCAGGCAGGATTTGAGCGAGTGATGACAGGCATTATTGTGGTATGCAAGTGGGTATTGGTTATCATTTTACTTTCCTTTCTCGACCTCTCAATCTGCCAAAGTTATTAACCGCTGTAAGTGGAGGCTTTTAGACAGATATGTTTCTTTGTATAAAGGAAAAAGTGAAAAGGGAACAGCTTGATGTACAAAGGCTTGAATGGTACAGATATATGTAAACAGGAGTCTGTCAGTGGATGGAATCTTACGACTGCTTAAGTGTTTGAACCTTTTGAGCCCTGTGTGTGTGTGTGTGTGTGTGTGTGTGTGTGTGTGTGTGTGTGTGCGTGTGTGTGTGTGTGTGTGTGTGTGTGTGTGTGTGTGTGTGTGTGCACCTGTGCATGTATGGCAAACTAAAACGAGATTTGCACACTCATCTCACTCATTTGCCAAACCACTTAATCCTCCTAGGGTTGCAGGGAGGGTGGACCCGATTTCAGCCAACATTGAGCGAAGTCAGGCTACACCCTGAACAGCTTGCCAGACCATTGTAGTACCAGCACACACACACACACACACACACACACACACACACACACACACACACACACACAAAACCATGTACATATCTTGGGACTGAGGGAGGAAACCAGAGTCTTCTTCTACTTTTCCTTTTGGCCTTTTACTTTTCTTAGGGGTTGCCACGGCGAATCATATGATTCGCATGTTTGATTTGGCGTAGGTTTTTACGTCAAATGCCCTTCCTGACACAACCCTTGAGTAAGGGACAGAAACATGCTGACGGCTATGCAGCTACTCTTTACGAAAGTCAGCAATGGTTCCTTTACATGAACCTCTCAGCATAGACAGTGAGAGACATGGCTGGCCTTTGATAACCCAGTAGCTGCATTGGGGGGGACAGTGACAACCTTGTGGAGAGTGGTACTCAAACCGCCAACCTTAGGATCAGCCATCCAGCATCCTTTACCACCAGGCTACCACTGCCACAGGGAGGAAACCAGAGTACCAGGAGGAAATCCACACAACCATGGGGAGAGCAAATGCTCAAATTGTGGAGTTTAAATAAACTCCACAAAGAAACACCTTCGCCAAGCCCACGACTCAAACACAGAATCTTACTGCTGTGAGTCAGATGTACTATAACCACTACGGGTTTGAATCTCGTTCTCGGGCGTTTCTGTGTGGACTTGGTATGTTCTTCCTGTGCTGAATGGGTTCCCTTCGGGTAATCGGGTTTCCTCACACAGTCCAAAAACATGCAAATTAGGCTAACTAGCCATCCTAAACTCTCCTTGTGTGTGTGTGTGTGTGTGTGTGTGTGTGTGTGTGTGTGTGTGTGTGTGTGTGTGTGTGCGCATGTGTGTGCGTGCATGTGTGTTTTGCCCTGCGAGGCTTTGAGAGCTGTTCAGGGTGTACCCACCTCTGCCCAGTGTCAGTTGTATAGTAGGATTAAGTGGTTTTGAAAATACAGCATTGACAGAGTGTATATTACAGTATAGAAAAACAACTTAGATCACGTTTAATGAATATAACCAATTGTGTTGTTGACGGAACCCAAAAACCTTCTTTCATCAATTACTTTATTTTTGTTCTTCTGCAGAGCACGACTCTTAACATGAAAAGAATGGTGACATCAGACTGCGAATGCTAAGTGGTGCACATATATGGATATTGATGACGTAGGGGCAGTGGTGGCCTAGTGGTATAGCGCGCTGGATCGCTGATCCTAAGGTTAGAGGTTCTAGTCCCACTCTCCACAAGGTTGTCACTGTCCCCCCAGTGCAACTAACCGGGTTATCAAAGGCCGGCCATGTCTCTCACTGTCTATGGTGTGAGATTCATGTAAAAGAACCATTGCTAACTTTTGACAAGAGTAGCTGCATATGCGATGACCTGGCGAGCTGTACTGGGTGTACTCTGCCCTCGCCTGGAGTTGGCTGGGATGGGCGTCAGTCTCCCCGCGACCCTAATTAGAATTAAGTGGTTTCAGAAAATGAACTGAAAATGATATTGATGACATGTAGGGGTGACCTTTTTTCATCCCTGAGCTCCACACCCCTAAAATGTCTTGCGCCACCTAATTTCTGCTTAATTTCAGCCGAGGATTATACTTGTAACTTGCAGATATGTGTTTTGGTATAATTTCTGTCTGAGTATTCATCAAGTGTAGCCAAGCACTGTCTTTCTAATATACTGTGAAATGAAGAGGATGACCACTGTGAAGACAGGGTGCTATTTATGAGTCAGACAGAAAGAATGGGCACAGAAAATCCATTTCATAAATATGTTACAGGTATGCGCTTGAATGTATTTAAAGCATATAATTTCACATCGGCTCCTTTTACACTTGAAGCTGTAGAGTTTAGAGTGCCAACACCTCTTTTCTACCTGAACTATCCTGCTTAATACCTTTAATTTAACGCTGGGTAATGTGGTGGCTTTGTGGTTAAGGTGATGGGTTACTGACTTGAAGGTCAGTGGTCCAGTCCCCAATGTTGGGCCCTTGAGCAAGGCCCTTAACTCTCAATTGCTCAGTTTTATATACAGTCGGTCCTCTACTTATGAAATTAATCCGTTCCAGAGCCTTTTTCGTAGCCTGGAGTTTTCGTAACTATTGGCGTTTTTTACATGTAAAACGCACAATTCGTTCCAAGGCTCCCAAGTCTACCCCATAAACCCTTTCAAAATGATAAAAGTACACCAATTTTGTATGAAATATGTGTTAAAAGTAAAACATATATATTTATTAAACCATTTAAACATTTTACTAACATAATAAACCATTTTATTAACATATTTATTAATTAAACCATTATTAAACATTTTTATTAACGCACACACACACACACACACACACACACACACACACACACACACACACACACACACACACAATACACACACACAATATACATGGCGTGCTCCGCTGAATGCGGGCTCCGTCCACATGCAGGACGCCGGAGCATTTTAAGATGGGGAATTCAAAGCGCATTCCCTGCTTGACAGATCGGAGGTCCAAACTCAACTTTAACTTGATTCCTTGAGGGATCGGAGATCCAGATGAGCCTTGTTTTGCTCACATATGGCGGAGTGCGCCACATTTATTAAACATTTACTGAATTAAACAACTTAAAAAACAAAAATAAGCCTTTGATGTATTTCCGCTTTAAGGTCTCCTTCTGGTTCAAATATCGTCCCGATTGTCGAGGAGTTTCAGCGATAACGAAATATAACGCTGCAGTGATCTCAAAACAAGCCAACAGTCCTGTTCAACTCTCCTTCACGCGTGTGACAAACAGGAAGTATGGGTACAGGAAGTATGGGTACAGTTCATCTGCCTCCTGGCCAATAGGAGGCCAGCGGGGCGGGATGTTGGGAGACAGCCAATGAGAGAGCAACTCGCGCATTGTTTGAATTTTGAATGGCGCGTTTGGCGCTTTTCATAAAAAGAGGGTGTTTTCGTAAAAAGAAGATGAAAATTTCTGAATTTTTTTTTCGTAACCTGGAGTTTTCGTAACCAGAGGGTTTTGTAAGCAGAGGGCCGACTGTATATAAAAAAAGGTAATTGTTAGTCACTCTGGATCAGAGCGTCTGCCAAAATGTGTTAATTTATGTTGAAGTGTTGTCATATTCCTTGCTGCATTTGCAATTTTAACAATTCTCATGCTTGGCTGAGGTAAAGGTGTGGCTTTTATAAGACAACATGTGAAATGCAAAATATGAAAGAGAGATGTAGGTAAAAGAAAAACCAATTATAGGGAAAACATTTGGTTCTTCAGGGTTCCACATGAGCCCTGAGCATATGATTTTTGTTTATGTTTTTTGTGAAAAGACATTTATTCCGCGTTTATGAAAGCAGCCTCCTTTGGAATTGTTCTGTTATGTTTTTTTTTTGTAATCATTGGCAAATCAGTGGTGGAAGTGAAAAACACTCGAGATCATTCTGTTTATACACGTTTTCTATTATTCTCTCACAACAGCACCGTCTGTCATGTGAGACGAACTGCTTAATCCTGCTTAGGCTGTGGGAAAGCAGGAGCCTATCTCAGCCGATACTGGGGTGAAAGTGGGTAGACCATGAACAGTTCATCACAGTTCAACATGCGTGTGTGAGCACGCACACAAAAAGACACCCACACACACACACACAGCCATTCACACGTACATCCACACCTAGGGGTAGTTTGGAACACCCAGTTATGTATGTAGTTATGTACCCAGACCAATGTGCATATCTTTGGACAGTAGGAGGAAACCAGATTAGATTCAATTCAACTTTTTTTGTAATTACACATGTATAAATACAGAGTAATAAAATACAGTTTAGCATCAAAGCAGAAGTACAGAAACCAGCAAGTGCAATATATACAGTATGTACAGATAAGGGCAGCGAAAAGGTGGGAATAGTCATGTACAGATTATGTACAAACAAGTTCTGTGAGCAATTATTTTCAGATATTGTAGTGACAATAAGTTAGAATTAGTTTACATAGGGGCAAGATACGGATGTTCTATACTGTATAACTAAGCAGAAGAGCAAATATATAGATGTAATATGGGTTTCCTCCGGGTACTCCGGTTTCCTCCCACAGTCAAAAAACAAGCACAGTAGTTTAATTGGCTGTTCCAAATCACCCCTGAGTGTGAGTGTTAGTATGAATGGTTGTGTGTGTGTGTTTGCCCTGGGATGGCCTGGCAATCCAGGGTATACCCCGCCCTTTCCGCAAGTCGGCTGAGATGGGCACCAGTCTCCTAATTAGGATCACTCACTAGTATCACTAATTAGGATCAAGTGATTCAGGAAATGAATAAATCACACACACACACACACACACACACACACACACACACACACACACACAGATATGGATAATATGCACATGTACTCTCTGTGTACACACACACACACACACACACACACACACATATATATACAGTCGGCCCCCTACTTACGAAACCCCCTGTGTACGAAAATTCTGGGTTACGAAAAACATTTTCCCAAGTTTTCTTCCCCGGGATACGAAAACAACTTCCTCTTACGCCATTCAAAATTCAAATGCGCCAGTCAAAATTTCTCAAGATGCGCGAGTTGCTCTCTCATTTGCTGTCTCCCAACATCCCGCCCCACTGGCCTCCTATTGGTTAAGAGTAATTACGCAGCTTAACATCCTCTACCCATACTTCCTGTTTGTCACACGTGTGAAGGAGAGTTGACTATTGGCTTGTTTTGAGATTGATCATGCAGCGTTATATTTCGTTATCACCGAAACCCCTCTACAATCGAGAAGATATTGAACCAGAAGGAGACCTTAAAGTGGAAATACTGTGACGGAGATGATTATTTTGACACGATATTAAAACAGAGTGCTTCGTGGGAGAAGATCTCTGATCTCGCAAGGAAGCAAGTTCATATTGAATGAGGACCTCTGATCTTTCAAACAGGTACTGTAATTCCGCTTTAAATAAAACATCCTGTCCATTTAAACATTTAAATAGAATTGTTACGTCAGCTGTTGCGTGCGTGTGTGTGTGTGTGTGTGTGTGTGTGTGTGTGTGTGTGTGTGTGTGTGTGCGCGCATGTATGTGTCTGTGAGAGAGAGAGCGATAGAGACAGAAGGTGATAAAGTTCATTGTTTTCTGTAATGTACTGATAAACATTAGACTTTCATATATTTTAGATTCATTACACACAACTGAAGTAGTTCAAGCCTTTTATTGTTTTAGTATTGATAATTTTGGCAAAAGAGTAAAGAAAAACCAAAAATCCCTATCTAAAAAAATGAGCATATTTCATCCGACCAATAAAAAAGGGGTTTTAATACAAAAAAGTCAACCTTCAAATAATTATGTTCAGCTATGCACTCAATACTTGGTCAGGAATTCTTTTGCAGAAATGACTGCTTCAATGCGGCATGGAGGCAATCAGCCTGTGGCACTGCTGAGGTGTTATGGAGGCCCAGGATGCTTCGGTGGCGGCCTTAAGCTCATCCACAGTGTTGGGTCTGGTGTCTCTCAACTTTCTCTTCACAAGTCAGGAAAGTTGGCAGGGAATTGAGCACAGTAATACCATGGTCAGTAAACCATTTAGCAGTGGTTTTGGCACTGTGAGCAGGTGCCAGGTTGTGCTGAAAAATAAAATCTTCATCTCCATAAAGCTTTTCAGCAGATGGAAGCATGAAGTGCTCCAAAATCTCCTGATAGCTAGCTGCATTGACCCTGCCCTTGATAAAACACAGTGGACCAACACCAGCAGCTGACATGGCACCCCAGACCATCACTGACTGTGGGTACTTGACACTGGACTTCAGGCATTTTGGCATTTCCTTCTCCCCGGTCTTCCTTCAGACTCTGGCACCTTGATTTCCGAATGACATGCAAAATTTGCTTTCATCTGAATAAAGTACTTTGGACCACTGAACAACAGTCCAGTGCTGCTTCTCTGTAGCCCAGGTTAGGCGATTCTGCCACTGTTTCTGGTTCAAAAGTGGCTTGACCTGGGGAATGCGGCACCTGTAACCCATTTCCTGCACACGCCTGTGCACGGTGGCTCTGGATGTTTCTACTCCAGACTCAGTCCACTGCTTCCACAGGTCCCCCAAGGTCTGGAATCGGCCCTTATTTCACTTTTTCCTTCCCACAGACGTCCCACTGAGGTGCCTTGATACAGCACTCTGGGAACAGCCTATTCGCTCATAGATTTCTTTTTGTGTCTTACCCTCTTGCTTGAGGGTGTCAATGATGGCCTTCTGGACAGCGGTCAGGTCGGCAGTCTTACCCATGATTGCGGTTTTGAGTAATGAACCAGGCTGGGAGTTTTTAAAAGCCTCAGGAATCTTTTGCATGTGTTTAGAGTTAATTGGTTGATTCAGATGATTAGGTTAATAGCTCGTTTAGAGTACCTGAACATGATATGCTAATTTTTTGAGATAGGAATTTTGGGTTTTCATGAGCTGTATGCCAAAATCATCAGTATTAAAACAATAAAAGACCTGAAATATTTCAGTTAGTGTGCAATGAATCTAAAATATATGAAAGTTTAATTTTTACATTACAGAAAATAATGAACTTTATCACAATATGCTAATTTTTTTAGAAGGACCAGTATGCAGTAAAACCTCCGCTGACGAACGCTTAAGGTCACAAACTTTTCGCCTCAAGAACATTAAATTTGCGAGCATAGTCTCTGCTGACGAACTAGTTTTCGGCGGACGAATCAAACCACGCGGTCGAACAGCGCCACGGTGGCGGCCACGAGAAGCTGACGCACGCTCATGGCGTCACAGTTCGTCACCCCCTTTCTTTGAGTGCGGAAGTGGTTTGTGTTTGATAGACATTTTGGACCATATTGAGTGTACTTTTGCTATTATGGGACCGAAAAAGACCCCACCACAGGCGGAGATCATTGAAAAACACGAACGAGGTGTGCGTTTGTGTGACTTAGCGTCCCAGTACCAGTACGCTAAGTCTACCATTGCTCCCATCCTTAAGAACAAGGAAGCTATTAAGGGTGCGTGTGTGGCTAAGGGTGTTTCCAAACAGTAGGCGTTTCCAAACACTCCTTCCAAACAGTAAGTCCCTCCTTCCCTCCTCCTCCCACTCCATTCCATCAAGCCATCAACTACCATCACAAAGGTAAATAAAACGACTTTATTATACAGTACAGTTTATTTCTTTAATTACAATACAATAGCACATTTATTATACATAAAATAAGGTATATTTTTGTGTAGTTTTAAGGCTTATTTAGTAGAAAATTATGTTTTATGGGGACCTGGGAACGGATTATTCTCATTTTAATGGTTTCTTATGGGAAATAAATGTTCGGAAGACGAACTTTTCGCCTTACACACACTTTCTGAGAACCAATTATGTTCGTGAGCAGAGGTATCACTGTATATATATATATATATATATATATATATATATATATATATATATATATATATATATATGTATGTATATATACACATATATGTATATACAGTGTGCTATGAACGTATACACAGTAGTTGGAGAAAAGCACTATAAACAGACAGTGAAGCATGTGCATGAATGGTATGAGTGGTGCTAATATGGTGTGGTGTGGATGGGATAGGAAGGTTCAGTAGGGTGACAGCTGTGACAAAGAAGCTGTACCTAATCCTGCTGGTCTTTGACCGAAGGCTGCTGAAGTGCCTTTTGCAGGGAAGAAGCTGAAAGAATCTGTTGGCAGGATGAGAGGACACCCTAAAAATGCTGTGTGCCCAGCGAGGACATCTCTTTTTTGTAAACATCCTCAATAGCAGGAAGTGGAGTCCCTGTGATGCCTTGGGTGGGTTTCACCACCTGCTGCAGTGCCTTGCAGTCATTGAGACAGCAATTCCATTACTAGACTGGAACGCAGTTGGTTAGGATATTTTCTATAATGCAGCAGTAGAAGTTACTTAGGTTGTCAGCAGACAGGTGGTTTTTCTTTAGTGTCCTCAAAAAGAACAGATGCTGATGGTCCTTTTTGATAAGGCTGGAGGTGTTGGTTGACAAGGACAGGTTCTCTGTGATGTGGGTCCTCAGGGATTTTAAGCTGGAAACACGCCTTTCTGATGTGAACAATGAGCTCCTTGGTCTTGCTGGTGTTCAGGAGGAGGTTGTTGTCAGTTCACCATGCAGATTGGTGCTTTACCTCTGCCCTGTAGTCAGACTCCTTATTGTCACTGAATTTGATCACCATGGTGTTGTCTGCAAACTTGATGATGGAGTTGGATCCATACATAGGCCTACAGTAATGGGTGAAGAGAGTACAGGAATGGACTTGGGACACAGCCCTGAGGTGTGCCACAGTTGAGTGTGATGGTGGAGGAACAGTTGTGACCTGATCGAAGATACTGGGATCTGTTCGTCAGAAAGTCCATGATCCAGTTGCAGAAGGAGGCATTGATTCCAAGATCCACAAGTTTTGTGGTTATCTTGGAGGAAATGACTGTGTTATGCTGAGCTGAAGTCAACAAAGGGCATTCTTACATCTGTGTTCCTGTTGTCCAGGTGTGAGTAAACATAATGCAGTGCTGTGGATTCAGCATCTTCTGTATTCCTGTTGCTTTGCTATGCAAATTGATTTGAGTCTAGTGCAGGAGCTAGATATTGCTTGAAGTGTGCCAGGCAGGACCAGTCACTCAAAGCACTTCATCACAATGTGTGTTCGTGTAATATGGTGGTAGACATTCAGGCATTTTGGAGAGGAGTGTTTCGGCACTAGCACTATACAAGTGGTCTTGAAGCATACTGCTACTGCTGCTTGGGTGAGAGACAAGTTGAAGATTTGTGTGAAGACCTCTGTGAGCTGCTCAGCACAAGCTCTGAGCACATGACCAAGAATTCCGTCAGGGCCAGCAGCCTTACCGTGTGTTAATTTGGCTCAGTGCATTATGGACATCTATGGTAGAGAGTGTAAGGATCTGGCGGTCATTTGAAGACTCGGTCTTTAGGGCCTTGTCCTTGTTGTCCTTGTCAAAATGAGCATAAGTCATTCATCTCATTGAGAGACACATTCATGGCAGTTGGTGTGGAGTGGCTGGGCTTGTAGTTGGTGACAGATTGAATGCCCTCCCATTTGCATTGGGGTTAGAATTGACAGTGTTCCTCTACCTTCAGCTTGTGGTCACGCTTGGCCTTTTTGCTACCCTGTTTCAGGTCCGCCCCGGCTGTACTGTAGACCTGTGCATTAGCTGATCTGTAGGCTCTGTTGCCTGCCTTCAGTAGAGCTTGCACTTCCCTGTTCATCCAGGCTTCTGATTAGGACATGTGGTGATCTGTTTCTCTATCCCCCAGTGCAGCTAACTGGGTTATCAAAGGCAGGCCATGTCTGTCTATGGTGAGAGGCATGTAAAATAACCATTGCTGACTTTCGTAAAGAGTAGGCTGAAAGCCGTCAGCGTGTTTCTGTCCCTTGCTAAAAGGGTTGTGACAGGAAGGGCATCCGACGTAAAAACCCATGCCAAATCAAATGTGCGAATCAGATGATTCGCTGTGGCGATTCTCGAGAACGGGAAAAAGCTGAAAAGAAGAAGAAGGTGATCTGTTTCTCTCTGGTAACATGGTCAGTTGTGGTGGTGATGTATTCCAAGTGAGTGTTAGAGTCATTGTCTGTATTAGAGCCATAGGTCGCCTGAGAGGCCTGGAGGAAACCCATGCAAGTTGGTGGAGGACATACCAACTCATAGAAACGCTATTGCTGAGTCCGAGACTTGAACCAAGGACCTTCTTGCTGTGAGGTGGACATGTATAATGTATCATTTGCTTCAATTCTTTTCTATTTCATTGTAATATTGTTTTCACTCTCGTGGACAACAAAGCAGGAGGCAGTTGTACATTGTCTCTGTACATGTGAGATGCATAGCTGCCATTTCAGCAACAGGGACAAGTGCTAGACCCTAATTGGGTCATGGGGAGGCTGAAGGCAGAGTACACTCTGAACACACAACCTTGGGGCAGTTTGGAACAGCCATATAACCTAATATGTATGTCTTTGAGCTGTGGGAGGATGAAGCACATGCAAGTACATCTCAATGGTTATAGAAGTGGGTTTGGGACTTAAAGGTAACTAATTTAATTTCCAAACTAGCAGGAAAAACGTGAGGCATTGAGTGAAGTGACCATGGTTTGAGAGCAAAAAAAAACAAATCAAAATGCAATTGATTTATGACATGACATTCAATTTTTTTTTTGGAATCATCTGCAAACCAACCAAATGTATACAGTATATACAGTACAACATATTCACATACATTTGAAGTCTCAAAAAACACCCTGATGCAAATCACCCAAAAATTGATTTTCATCAGTCACTTTTCTCTTGCACCACTAACTGATTTCTGGGTGGTAGCTCACCACATTGAGTGTGTGTGTGTGTGTGTGTGTGTGTGTGTGTGTGTGTGTGTGTGTGTGTGTGTGTGTGTGCGCGCTCACTTTGAATGGGTTGTACCTGGGTGTTCACCTTAACAATAAACTGGACTGGTCCCACAACACCAACGCCCTGTACAAGAAGGGCCAGAGTCGCCTCCACCTTCTGAGGAGACTCAGGTCCTTCGGCATATGCAGACCTCTGCTCAGGACATTTTATGACTCTGTGGTAGCCTCTGCAATCCTCTACGCTGCCATCTGCTGGGCCCCGGGCAGCACAGAGCGGGACAGAAAGAGACTGAACAAGCTGGTCAGGAGGGCCAGCTCTGTCCTCGGCTGCCCACTGGACTCTGTGGAGGAGGTGAGTGAGAGGAGGATGGTAGCAAAGCTCACATCCATCCTGTCCAACAGCTCTCACCCACTGCACCAGACTGTAGAGGAGCTAAGCAGCTCCTTCAGTGGACGACTGAGGCATCCTCAGTGCAGGAAGGAGCGCTACCGCAGGTCGTTCATTCCCACCGCTGTCAGACTGTACAACGCCACTTTGTAACTGTCTGTGAAAATATCGGTTATGTGCAATAAAAACCCCGTGCACTTTAATCAACCACATCTACCCCACTGTGCACCATATCAACCCATCTACTCTGCACTCAGATACATTACACTTTAATATAGGCCAGTCTATAAAGTTGCTCCATTCTTTTCTTTTCTTTTATTGTTTAGTAATTTATACTATTTATGTATCTATTTATTTATTTATTTACTTATATAATATATATGTATGTGTGTATGTTCGTACTTGTATCTATTTTTGCACCCCCTACTGATAGTACCTCAAGAGCCTGTAACAGTGAATTTCTCCATTGTGAGATTAATAAAGCTGTATCTTATCTTATCTTATCTTAAATGCAGAGCTAAAATTTCCTTATCATGGTTAATACAGTACATTCATCTCTCGATACTTCGTGCTTCAGTTTCTGTGGCTTCAGTGCATAGTGGGTTTTTCAAAAATATTCATCAAAAAATAAAAAAAATAAAAAAAGGAAAATAGGGGAAAAGTTAAGGAATATGCCACAAAACAAGACCAGTTATGCAAACCATAAAAAAAAAAACCCCCCAACACAACAAAACTACTTACATTTTTATGTGAGGTGCGCATCTGTGTGTGTGTGCGTGTGCGCCTTTGTATGTGTGTGTATTTATATTTTATTTACATCTTTATGCATTATTTTTTAATGTTTCACTGTTATTATTTATTGATATTGATATTATATATACATATACCTGTACGTATATGTCAGTCAGGGAGGTCGATCCTACTTCACGGAAATTGGTGGTTGCGGCGGGGGGGGGTCTCGGTCCCCATTAAATGCGAAAAGAGAGGGATCCCTGTACATCAAAACCAAAAAGCATGCAAACCACACACAGAAACACACCTTGCCAAAGATGGGACTTGAACCCAGGACCTTCTTGGTGTGAGACAGACATGCTAACGACAACACCACCGTGCAATCTATGATAAGTAATTGATAAAAACATTGCTAAAACAATGCTCATTAAAAGTAGTTAAAAACTTCTATTTTGCAAAATTAATGACTATGGTTTGTTTTTAAATTTCAGTAATTTTATAGTTCTAAATAAAAAGTATAAATTAACAATCATATGAATTCTGTTGCTTTTTTATACTTGGTTGGGTGAAGGAAAACGAGTATCATGCATTCAGGACGAATATGATTTTTTAAGTGGTTTATTCAGCGGGTTTTTTTGTATGCATGCATACATCCTGAACAATTATCAAAATGTGATGCAATACATCAGAATACTTTATGTAAATGGAGTCAGCATGTTGCAAATAGATCATCTTGCAAGTAGATGGGAGAAATATTTAGGCCTCCTTAGGGCTGTGTGGCAGAATAATTAGTCTTTTTTCTTTTTAATTTATTTTAGTGTATTGGCCTTAGGGGAGCCTGAAGCTAGTATGATGTTGGTTTGATCCATTGCTCTCTGGCATTTAAATGCAGCCGTTCGTTCTGCACTTTATCACCGAGCATGATGTCTTCAAACTCATTAAATAAATAAAAAAACTTAAGTGATAAGCACTGCACATGAATGTTATGCCAACCCGATGCTCCAAGGCAGTGGCAGAGATATTGAATGGCATTTCCTTCTGTCCTTTTCTTCTTCTGTTTTGCTGTCATTTCTAGCAAACATACCTTTGAGCAAAAAATGCGTAGCTATGATATCTCCTCCCGCCTTCCTATCGACAGAGCCTTCAGAATTCAAGGTATCATCTCCGTGAGGTGTTGCATCTGCTCCGTGTACTGATGTTTTGACTGCAGGTTGACTTTTGTGTAGTGGAGAGGAAAGGGGAAAAGAATTACTCTCTTAAAGATCATTAATTGTAAGTGTCCATGCGCTGAGGTGATCAATGTCTTCCAGGAGGACATGATGATTGGTTACAGATTCCTGTCATTGTACAGTTGGCCTCCACCTTTCGTATTGATCTGTAAATGTTAATTGTGACTCCTAAACTAGAAGCCATTTATTGAGGAACTTGGACAGCTATAGCGATTAAAGCTTTTGCACAAAGCAGCGGATTGCTTGTCACTCAGTTCAAGACAGGAAGACATTGCTTAGATAAGCACTGAAGCTGGGAAATTACTCTCTTTTAACATGTTTATTTCCGCCTTGTAGATGGTCGTGCTTCTGATATCAGCTCTTCAAATGACAGGCATGACAAGTGGTAGGATATAAACAGAATTAAATATATGCTTGAAATGTCACATGTTTTAAATGAGACATGTTGATGTCTGAAGTGAATGATTGCCTGGATACTCTCAGAGAAAAATTAAAGAAGGAAAAGTTGTGCCTTTGATTTAAAGAGTTGGAAGTTGTTAGGTTTTCTGTGTGGGGAAAGCAAACAACTTTTTGTTTAGTCTGAAAATTAAAGGGCTATTCACACTAGAGGTGCAATAGAAAAGCAACTGCCACAAATTGATTTTTAATTTTTTAAAAAATGAGAAAAAAAGCTTTTGGCACACTTTTTTTTCCGGATTTTTTTTGTTGTTGTTGTGAATTTTGAAATTCACATCTCCACATGCAAGCATATATCTCTCGACATAAATACGCATATCCTTGAAAGTTGTGAGGTCGTTGGCGACTGATTTGTGAGTTCATTTTCTGATTAATCCTAATTAGGGTCACAGGGAGGATGGCACCCATCCCAGCCAACTCCGGGCGAGGGCAGAGTACACCCTGGACAGCTCGCCAGGCCATCGCAGGGCAGAAACACACTAATGGCTATGCAGCTCCTCTTATCAAAAGTCAGCAATGGTTCTTTTACAGTGAGAGACATGGCCGGCCTTTGATAACCCAGTTAGCTGCACGGGGTGTGTGTGTGTGTGTGTGTGTGTGTGTGTGTGTGTGTGTGTGTGTGTGTGTGTGTGTGTGTGTGTGTGTGACACAAGTGGTGTGTGTGACAGTGACAACCTCTGGAGAGTGTGGCTTGAAGCCCCAAACTTATGATCAATGATCCAGCACCATTACCACCAGGCCACCACTGCTTCTGATTTGTGAGTAATTTGCGAATGTTCGGCGCAAAAAAAAGTGAATCTCCTGTCGTAAATCAGTCATGTTTTTGTTCTCAAAGCATTCGCATTTTTATTTGCATGCACAAAATTTGACTAAAATACAAGCGCTGACAAATATGAGGGCATATCTTGGGCTATATGAGGGCAAATCTCTAAATTTTCCAAAGGTTTCTGTGTGGAATGAAGTCTCCAACTTGTGATTGCATGAAAAAAAAATTAGTAATCAATGGTGCACCACGCTTTTAAGTGCGTTTGGTTCGTCAAGGTATTTATGTTGTACCTACGGGGTGTTTTTGTTAGCAGAACTCTCCAAGACGTTATGTGTAGATTTTTGTAACATTGCTTACCAGAGGCTGGGCTTTGGATGAGGAAGACACCATTTAACAGCTGATTTGTGAAAGCTGCTCTTGAGTTTGTTTTGGTTTTTAGTGTCTTGCACCTTTTTCCAGACGGGAGAAAAGGGCGTGTCCAGGATCTGTGGGGTCATGATAGTTCCACTGACTCTCCTCTGAAGTCTGTCAATGTAAATGTTTCTGAGAGAGCGTAGTGCAGTTCCAATCACCCGCTCTGCCGTCCTCACCACCCGCTGCAAGATCTTCATGTCCTCTGCAGTACAGCTGCTGAACCACACTGTACAGCAGTAGGTCTGGAGGCTCTCGAAGGCAGAGTGGTAAAAGTTTGTCAGTAGGGGACGGGGAAGACGGGTTTGTCTGAGCAACAATCTTTGTTGTGCGTTCCCCACCTGGTGGGTGATGTTAGTGATGTGGTCCAGGTGAAGTCACCAGAGATGTGGACTCCAAGAAACTTAAAGCACTCCACTCTCTCTACATCCTCTCCATTAACATAGAGTGCAGTGTTTCAATTTCCTGAAGTCCATTATCATCTCCTTGGCTTTGGATGTTTTTAGTTCCAGATTGTTCTGTTCACACCATCACCACAGATGCAGGACCTCCTTCCTGTAGGCTGACTCGTTGTTATCCATAATCATACCTATGATGGTTGTAGCATTGGTGGTTGCTTTTGTAAGTGGGAACAGTCATCTGTGAAAAGGGAGAAGAGGAGGGGGCTAAGAACACACCCCTGTGGTGCTCTGGTGTTTGGAGTGATAATCGGGATCAAAAATCTGGGTTCAGGAACTTTTTCAAGGATTGTTTAACATTGTGTAAGAGGGTGATTTTAGACATTTCTGGATAATACGTGTGATTGCTGGGTTGCTGGGTTTGGCAGCAGTTTGCACCCTTGTGAGGCGGTTTTCATATTCATGACTTGGCAGAGCAGCTGTCATTCTCTTTACTTCTCTACTTTTTCATGAAAATATTTAGACACAAAAGCAGCAAGTTACCTGGTAAACCTTCAAGACGTTTTACAAACTGTTTTGGAATAATTTATTCTGAAGAAGTTCTAAGGCTGAAATCCTTGTTTGTATAGCATATGCAATCTGTTCCGTTTGAAAACGTGCCGATTTGATTGATGGCGACAGTAGAAATAAAAAATTCCTGAGGTTTCTTGACAATATTCTTGTATCCTTTCCTAAATATTGTGGATAAATCTTGTGGAATTGAGCCCCTACATCAAGCTGGCACTGATACTCTGTATATCGTATAAAGAGGTTTAATGATTGACTGTAATGAAGGCCACATATTACTGTTTGAGACTGAGACGACCGTGGCGAGCATACTGATGGATGATACAGAGAAGAAAATGTTTTATCTCTGATAAATGGCACAGCATCGTTTATGGGTATGTGGGTGAAAATTATGATGCAATAAAATGAAAATTTGTGGTCAAGGCTTGAGTTACCAGAATTTTTACAATTGAATTTGCATAAATTTGTAGTTTTACCTCAAAATCATACAGACTGATTTGCAAACGTACAAAATATTGAAACAGAAACAGGACGCATTATACCTGACCAACTTTATTTATTTATTTATTCATTTTAACTGTAAATATCTGCTGTATTAAAGTAACATGCATTATTATTGCTGGAACCCCTTCTAATATGACTAAACAATGCTGACGATATCCAAACAGACTAATGGGCTGTATGCCTCTTAAAATTCCCCATTTCCTGCCCAGATAATTAATAACATCAAGATATTCTCGTCATATGTTTTTAATATCATAAAGTAAACAGCCCTGCTGTGTGATTGCTCTTCAGCTCTATTAAAGTGGATGTTGTATTTTCTTTTTTAAAGTCTATTCATTGATGCAATCTTTATGGGGATATCAATTTATAGTGCAGAATTCTATAAATCAGATAGAGAAAAATCACCGGCATCAAAAATCCTGGCAGAGAGGTCAAAAATAATACACATTTAAAAAAAAAAAAATCAATGCTTTAAAGGTTGTGTAGTGGTTAGCATGCTTGCCTCACAGCAAGCAAGCTGGGAGCAGCCGTAGCCTAATGGTTAGACAAGACGCTTTGGGACCGAAAGGTCGCTGGTTCGATTCCCAAACCTTTGGGAAACGTGTAGGGCGGTGGGGGATGTGAGCTGCAGCTTCCCTTCCTCTACCTTCATGGCTGAAGTACCCTTGAGAAAGTCACCTAAACCCCAACTACTTGCTGAGCGCCCCCAGTGTGTCTGGCAGTCCCCTGCTGTGTGTGTGTGTGTGTGTGTGTGTGTGTGTGGGTGTGTGTGTGTGTGTGTGTGTGTGTGTGTGTGTGTGAGAGAGATGGACTGGTGAGCTCTTTAGGGTGTACCTCCAGCCTCTCTGCAACCCTTGTAGGATTAAGTGATTCAGTAAACGATGATGATCTGTCAAAGGCCAAAACCATCCTAGGTAACTCGTGGGTAATACAAGACTTCCAAAAGGTTGCAAATCTTCACAGTGGGGTTTATGTTTTAAACAGCAGGTAATTAAGAATCCGATGATGTACATGTGAGCGTAAGTGCTTTCAGTAGTGATATTCAGATGAAGTGGCGCTCCGGTGGTGCGGCGCAGTGAGATTGTGTTGGTACTTCAAAACATGAGACGTGCTAAAATATTAAAGGCAGGTGTTAAGTGTCACTCTGACAGTGTCCATTTGATAATAGCAGCAATATGCTTATTTTTTTCTACTGAGGTAAACGACATGGCATCAAAAAAAATTGAACAAATAAAGTACATTTTCTGAAATTATTTTGCATATTTATTTCCAAATATGGTTTGGTTCTACTTTTCATGGCCTGTGTCCTATTGTGGCAATCCTTTTGTACTGGAGCGATATATATATAACATACCAAAGCAGAAGAAACATTCAATATTGTTCCTTTTCAAGGCAATAAGGTTTAAGTGGATTTTTTATATTTCATTCCAGGTTGGAAAAACTTTTTAAATTATAAGCTACATGACTGGGACAGTCAATGGACAAATTGATGTAACGATGTTGCTGGAAGGAAATGCTAATGCTATAAATCAGGGGCCCCCAACCTTTTTATCACCGCCAACCGGTCAACGCTTGACAATTATTATTATTATTATTATTATTATTATTATTATTATTATTATTATTAATACTACTACTACTACTAAACATGAAAACATGTCCAACTCGCCTCTTTTCATGTGCCGTCCCCTTGTGGGTTACATTTTAGCGCTCAAATGACCAACATGTAACCGAAAGAATCTGGTCATTTTTCAAAATTAAAGATTGTTCAGACTCAGATAATAAATAAAACGGAAATAATTAATTATTTCTTCTGCGGACCGGTACCAATTGAGCTGTGGATCGGTACCAGTCCGCGGACCGATGGTTGGGGACCCCTGCTATAAATCTTGAAATAAACTTAAATATTAAGCTGCATTGTGATTTTATGTGCTGGCTCAGGTGGTTAGGCCTCTGGTTTACTGATCACAATGTTGGTGCTTCAAGTCCCAGTACCAGCAATCTACCACTGTTGGGTCTTCAGATTTTATAATTTTTTTGCTATGCTGTATGAATCCTGCAAGGGAATAATCACCTCTGCTTTTAACCCATGCGCCGTGAGCACGCACACACACACACACACACACACACACACACACACACACACACACACACACACACACACACACGTACGTGTAAATACTGAACACTCACACACTCAGAACAGTGGGCGGCCACACATGTTGAGCCATCTGGAGAGCAGTTGTTTAGGTGCCTTGCTCAAGGGCACTTTAGCCATGAAAGTGGAGGAAAATAAGATGGCTGAAGTGCCCTTGAGCAAGACGTGTAACCCCCAACTGCTCTCTGGGCACCCCCTCTTGCTCAATTGTATAAAATATGTAAGTAATGTAAGGGCGTCTGCCAAATGCTATAAATATAAATGGAGTGTGTGTGTGTGTGTGTGTGTGTGGGTGTGTGTGTGTGGGGGGTTAGTTTATCTTATGTTGTGATTTACAATTCAGACTTATTTCCATACTAATAATAATATTAATTATATGAACAGCATGTCACATTACAATTGTATTATGGGTGGGAGTGGGGTGGTCAAACTTGAAGAGTACTGGTGTTGGACATCCTCACAACATAATTTGTGCATGTGTTATATCTTTAAGTGATACATATATATGCCAATGGAAGTGACATCAACACGTTGGGCAGGGTTGACTGCTCTTTAGAAGCCAGTTGGATGTCACATTCTAGTGTCTCTGAGAACAATAAATACAAAATGGTTTATGCGGCTAATGTTTCGCCGATTCAGCATTCCTGTTTTCAGTTGGTTTAGGAACAAAAATAAATCGTTGATTTCTGCACTTGTTGTTTTTGAAATTCTGCACTGGCCAACAATGTTATGTCACGTGGGCCAGTGACGTAGCCCAGCCAATCAAGTGAGTCCGCATCACTACCAGGATGAAACGGCCAAGGAGGAGGGCAACATGTCTGTGAGCATACTTAAAGTTTTAACAGTAGCGCACACTTTAAAGACAGGCGTTGACTGATGTTGATGGAAGGAACCTCTGATGTTTATACGTAATTGGTTTAAGTAGCTAGGAACATGAATTCATCACAGGTATTTTCAAAATATGAAGCTTTAAAAAATGCAAGCCTTCCAAACTCTCTTGTTCGATACGAACATGAGAATCTTCATTATCAAGTGGTTTGGACTTGCAGTTTAGTCTGCAGTCTGCGTTTGTCAGTTTGAAATTGCTGCTGCTTCGCTTTCTTGAGTGCGAAATCCTCAGAATATGATGTGAATCTTCCAGTTCATGTAAGTCAGTGCTTCTCAATTGTTTTCTGTGATGCTCCGTCCAGGAAGAAAAAAACATTTCACGCCCCCTCACCGCCCCACGCCTGACTATAAATAGTATTACTTGTCTTTAAAATTGTTATTAGTACACCTCTGCGTAACCTTGTATCTTTATTAACATTAAAAACAAAAAATAAAGAAATATAGTTCAACTTACAAATAAGAAAAACTTAATTATTATTGTTTTTTTAATCTGTAACAGAAAAGATGAAAAGTGCACCAATGTGCCTGAAATAAAAAAATACATGCTTATTTAAACTCATTCAACTTATTTATGTCTCAATATCTCCATCTCTCTCCACCTTTCTCTTTGTTCCAGTTAGAAATTTTTCCATATTGTTTCTTGAGGGGATGTTTACTACACTTCATATCATTTGCTTGATGTGAAAAACTCCTACACCATAACGTGACAACGAGAGCACCACTACCCCCTACTGTAGTGGATGTGCAATTACACTTAATTCTAGTACAGTATTCCAAGAAAGCATGTTCCCCAGGGTCATATGTGCCCCTCTGGCATCACACCGCACCCCACTTGGGGCCCCCACTATTTGAGAAGTACTGATATAAGGCAAATTAATGGCAATTATGAGTACACAGATATTCTAATAGATCAGATATGAACTCAGGAACTTTTTGATGAAATAAAACCAGGCAAAAATACAAATCATATGCAAACTGTTTATATAGATTAAAACAAGAGTCTGCCTATTCATATTTAAGAAAAAATACACTATCATGCGTTCATATGCAAATTAGTTCTGGCTGCCGACCACATAAGATGTTCACATGCCTCTCTGGTATTGTAATGAGAGAGAGAGAGAGAGACCTTTTGCAGTTCTTTGCAGTGTTTTGATATCAAATATGAACAGAAACTCAGAATTTGAACTAGCAATGGTGGCTGATGCCAGTAAGAATTACCATATGTTTGTTTTTTTTCTTGTTTTACCTGATGGTTATTAAAAGCTAAACCTTCACCCACACTACTGTTCCAGTAGATCTAATGTTGGATGAATATTTTTGTACCTTTTTAAAGCCCACCTTATGTGTGTGAACCCATCAGCACCAATTTGTTGTAATATCATTGTAATGGCCGGCTCAAGACTAAATGCATCCTAGATGATCCTCTACCTTTCTTGTCCCAATTTGTCACGAGGTATCTGACATGACTTTGACACTCTGTTCACTATGTTTCCATTTAGAGCAAGGTATCCATGAGGCTAGATGATGAAGCACCGATCAAAGGATAAATGATTTGATGTGGGAACAGACTCAACGATGTGAAGCACTGCTGCAGTCCCAGTGCCCATTCTCTACCTATTAATCATAGGTTTTCTTTGGTGCCCCACAAAATCTAGTGTCGGCCCGATGGAGAGGTAAAGAAAATCAGACAGCTTTCCTAGTTTTAGAAGTGGAAATTCGCTTTATTTCTTTCTGTCAGGGACTGGCCTGACTTTTCAAAGGAATCCTGTCTTCTCTGTTTCGTGTCTTGCATCAAGGTCATGTATGTACATTTTCTCTCTCTAATCTTATGTTGCTTATTATTCACTACCATTTTGATTCTCGGATAGCTCAGCATGTGCAGCGGTGTACCAAAGACCTTGAGTTCTTCTGGTGTTGTGTTCAGAGACCCTTCTTTCAACCTGTAGCTTCCATTGATTTGAATTTTTTTTAAGGTTTCTGTTGGTGTACTGGTGAAAGTTTGTTCATTTTCTAAGATGCTTCATCTTAATTAGAGTCAGTTGGCACCTATCTCAGCCGACTGTGGGAGACAGCCCATCACAGGGCTAACACACATACTACCATTTGCACTCACTTTCACATGTAATGGTAATATGGAACAGCCAGTTAGCCAAATGTGCATGTTTTTGAATTATAGGAGGAAACTGGAGTACCTGGAGGAAAACCACACAAGCACAATGAGGACATGGAAACTCCACACAGAAATGCCCCGAGCCCAGAACCTGACCCCAGACCCTCTTGCTGTGAGGCAGACATGCTAATCACTGCACCACAGTGACACCCTAGAGAAAGTATGGAATTGAAATCCAGTATGGCGGGCCATCTGGGGAGCACTGATGTATATAATATATCTATTAATGAATATAATTAAATAGTATACATAATAAATACATGTTTTTAGTTATACACTGTCATTTATGACTTGTTTATCAGTGTAATGCTGATGCATTCATTCATTCATTTTCTGAACCGCTTAATCCTATTTCGGGTCATGGAGAAACTGTGCCCATCTCAGCCAATTCTGGATGAGGTCAGACTACACCCTGAAAAGCTTTTCAGGCCATTGCAGGGCTGAAACACGCTGACAGCTATGCAGCCCACTCTTTAGCAAAGTTGTTGTGTGTGATTGAAAACGATGACTGTTCTATTGTCCTATTATCCACCTACTGTCCATCACGCTCCGGATCCAGATCCAAATTACAATAAAGACAACTCACAAGTTACAATACAGTAATAAATTACAGTCTGGTGTTGAAACTAAGATAACTGTATTCACAGTTATCGAAGTGGGGCGTGGTGGTGTTAATATATATTTTGTTTTCACTTGATGAAGCGTTGGCATAATTTTCATTGTTGAGAGGTGGGGAAACATCAGAGTTCACATAAATGAATCTATCTATCTAGTGTCTGAGTCGTAGGATGACCATTGGCGACCTGCCATGAATGATATCACCCTGGTTATCATCTTCATGGAGGCTTTCTTAGCAGGATTAGTGCAGTGGTTTGCCATTGCCTTCTGCACGATGTGAACCTACGGGGCAATTTAGAACGGCCAATTAACCTACTGTGCATATCTTTGGATTCTGGGAGGAAACTGGAGCACCCGGAGGAAACCCACGCAAGCACGGGGAGAACATGAAAACTCCACACAGAAACGCCCAGGCCGGGAATCGAACCCAGGCCTTCTTGCTGTGAGGCGGACGTGCTAACCACTACGCCACCATGCCGCCACATAAATGAATAAATACTTACAAATACTGTGTGTATGTGTGTCAGGCCATGTTTGTACAATTGAGCATTTGGTATCAGACATGACTACACTGGTCATCATTGCACGGCTGTTACCATGGGAGAGCGGTATCCATGGATACTGTGGGATACCCCGACTCAGTCGCCCCTCAGCTGAGTCATGTGATGTCTGATTCTTTATTACATTCTCGTACATGCACGCAAGCAGACACACACACACACACACACACACACACACACACACACACACACACACACACACACACACACACACACACACACACACACACACATCAAGGCCCATCTCACTAACTTTTTCTTACTCTTCATTAATATATGGTGTATGACCGAAACCAAAAAGTTTATTATAGATCAGATCCGAGGGCAAGAAAATAATTGTAATATTAATACTTTGTATATCTAACTGCCTCCTACTGTCGAGAAACTCTGACTCCAGTTAGGCTTTCTGTTGGTTCATTCTGAATTATTGATTATCGGTGGAAATGTTTTGATATTACAGTTCAGTGTTTTAATGTATTATCCAGCACGTAATCGTTGTGCCACTGTTCCAAAAAACTTAACCAGCATAACATTTATTTCCATCCAGTGTCGGGTTCATTTCTTGACGACGTCTTGAATTGATGAGGGAAAAACTGAACCACTCCATAAAGTCTTCTTCAGCACATCCCGAAAACTTTCAATAGGGTTAAGGTCAGGACTCCTGGGGGGGGGGCAATACATATGTGAAAATGATTCTTATGTCCCTGAACCACTCTTTCAATATTCCAGTCCGAATTTTATATCCGCTGCATCAGAAAAAGTGCATTGACGTGATAACCTGCTCATTCAGTAAATTCAGATCATCAGCTGCTTCATTTTATTGCCACATTAATGTTGCTGAGCCTATACCGGAGCAACACCATGGAGATGACATACTGTGATCAAGGATAAATGCTCTCCGTCCAAATATTACTGTAAGGCTTTTTTTTGGCCAGGCAATGTGTGTATATACTGTGTATGTATGTATGTATGTATGTATGTATGCATGTGTGTGTGTGTGTGTGTGTGTGTGTGTGTGTGTGTATGTATACTTATATATATAAAAATGTATATATTCACTTTCTGAATTTACGCTTCATCCTAATTCAGGGTGTCGGGGAGACTGGCGCCCATCTCAGCAGACTCCAGGAAGGTACACACTGGACAGCTTGCCAGGCCATTGCAGGATAAACACTTACACAAACATTCACACTCACACTTAGGGGAGATTTGGAACAGCCAATTAATGCACTGTGCATGCTTTTAGACTCTTAGAGGAAAACGGGGCACCCAGAGGAAACACACGTAAGCACAGGGAGAACATGCAAACTCCATACAGAAACGCCCCAGACCTTCTTGCTGTGAGGCCAATATGCTAACCACTACTACACTGCCGTGCCATCTATATACCGGTGTGTGTGTATGTATATATATATATATATATATATATATATATACATATACATACATACATACATACAGGGAATCCTCGGTTTATGACGCTGATCCGTTTTTAAGACGCGATGTAACCCGATTTTCAGTGTAAGTCGGAACATAACATAAAATATACTGAAAAGTACTGTACGTACAGTGCTATAATGAAATGTACCAGTTAATGACATATAAAAGTATTAAAAAACAGAAAACAATTCCTAACCAGAAGAATGAAATACAGTAAGGGAGGGAGAGACAGGCTTATTGTGCTGGAGATGCTGGGGCTGGTGAGCCTGAAGTAGTAGATGCAGCTGAGGTAGAGGGTACAGGATCTGTTGCAGGCCTCTCGACCTTCTTAAAATACTGCTCCAGGTTAGACCGGACAGAGAGCTACCTCTTCTCAACCAAGATCTCCTCTGGAAACCCTAGTGAACCTTTCCAAGTTGGGATCCTGAGCCTCAAAAGTTGCCAACAGTTGCTGCATCTCTCACGCCCCGAAACTAGTTCGTATTTGTTTACGTAAGCATGTAAGATGTAATGACGCGTAATATTACAGTACCGAGACTGAGCGAAGGGAAGCGACACCGTCTTCCTCGGCCCACAACTACAACACAGCGTATTCTTCTGCCTCGCGCGCCCGAAACGAGTTTGCGTTTGTTTACATAACCGCGTAAGACGTAATAACGCATAATATTATTTTTTATATTTTTATGGGGGCGCGTTCGTAACCACGAAATGGCGTAAGGTGGGACCGGCATAAACCGAGGACTCCCTGTGTATGTGTGTGTATGTGTGTGTATATATATATATATATATATATATATATATATATATATATATCTACACAGACGCTCCCCGACTTACGTTTTTAATTGGTTCTGCACGGCTGAACGTAAGTTGAAAGTGAACGTAAGTTGTTACAGTGACGTATGTCGTGTGACGTATGATGCTCATACTGTACTATGCATCCATAAATACCATTACCGTATCTCATAAAACACCCCTAAATCAATTATTATAAACATAACATTGTAAAATAATGTCAGATATATCAAATAATATCAACATTAATTTCAAATAAATTAGATTCAAGCAAAATAATTTCAAATTGATAAATTTTAATCAAATTCACTCATGAAATATCAAACACAGTATCAAAGATAACCTTGAACATTCTCTATGATGCGATTTTTCTGCTTGTAAATGGTTCTGATGGTCAACGAATGGTCACATGACATTAAGCTGAGCCGACTCACTTTACATGAAGCTTAAAACAGCCAATCAACGCTTACAATATGTGAGGCGCTCAATACCGAAAGTAGTGCACTTGCTGAAAGTAGTTTACTTGCTTGAAACAAAGCGTGGGTTATACGGACTTCCAGTCTTTTAAGTGCGCAAGGGCGCCGTTGAACTCGTTTAGTACTCAGCCTGCACTGATGTGAATCACTGACGTGAATCAGCAGAGCAGAGAGTTGTTGTTCTTGGGTTTTCATTCATTTTACAACTCTCTTTGCTTAACTGAGTATGCAGGGTGGATTGTGCCAATCTGAGAAGATAGTTAATTCATCTCTGTGTGCATATATATATATATATATATATATATATATATATATATATATATATATATACACACACACACACACACACACACACACTGAACTGGGAAGAAGGAGGGGCACGTTTGTAAACAATGGACGCAGCGTCATTACGTTAGCGTACTACGCAGGTACGTCTAAACTCAAAATTTGACTTAAAAAAAGCGAAAAAACCATAAAACGGATGAATGTAAGTCGGGGAGTATCTGCATATATATATATATATATATATATATATATATATATATATATATATATATACACACACATACATGTAACACACACACACACACACATATACACACATTGTGTGTGTGTGTGTGTGTGTGTGTGTGTGTGTGTATATATATATATATATATATATATATATATATATATATATATATATATATATATATGCATGCACCTATACAGTACATTCAGAAGTGCTTCTTGCACTGCTTATGAATGACTTTTATCTGAAATCTATTCTCTTCCTGAAATCATTGTGGATTATTTTTACTGCCTCTACATTTATGAGTAAACATTATTCCCGGTAATGTTATTCATGTGATATGCAAGTCAATAGTTCTATGTTATAATAATTCCTATGTGGTTATTGATTAATAGAGAGTTTTGAGTCTTGAACATAACCACGCATCACAGTTATTCTTGATGTATATCCTGTTTTATAATATTTCGGATCATCGAAAAGCAGTCAAAATTTACACTACATGCCAAAACATATACATTCGGTGCATTTTAGTGTGATCAATGGTGCCTGAGTGGGCATTTCCAATATGTGGATTTATAAGCATGCTTCCCCTGTGTGTTTTTCATCTGTGTGTGTGTGTGTGTGTGTGTGTGTGTGTGTGTGTGTGTGTGTGTGTGTGTGTGTGTGTGTGTGTGTGTGTGTGTGTGTGTGCGCGCGTGTGCGCATATGGGTTTGTGAGTTATTGATGTGTTAAGTCCACATAAATGTCCCCAAGGTTTAAACCCTCTGAACTGTATCAAATTTGTTGGAGCTCAGCAGTTGCTAAGCACACATAAAATGGGTCTTGGAGTATATGAAAGTTTCCTCTGGTTCTCAACCAAAAAAGGAGAGCGGTCTTGAGATAGAGAAGTGTACACAAAGGACTATAAGCTTATTAAAGGCTAAAACTGGTATATTTCGCGTTCATGCCTGTCATAGAGCAATGTAAATTACAGGGTTAATGGCTTTACCTTTTGGATATTGTGGACAGTGTGTTACGACGGGGTAGCACGGTGTCGTAATCGTTAGTACTTCTGCGTTAAACCTCCACAGTCAGAAGACATGCACAGTAGGCTAATTAGCGGATCGGACTTGCCCCCTAGTTGCCTCTGCTTTAGTCTGTGAGCTCTTCAGAGTGTGTCCAATCTGACCAGTCTCAGCTGAGGTAGAGCTTCTGCCTCCCCGTGACCTACGTAGGATTAAACGGTTCAGCATATGAACAAATGTGTGTTTAAATAGAGAAAAAGATGAATTACATTCAGGGACACCCCCCCACCTCCACACTCAGTATTAAATACCCCTCATTCACTCAGAGTTTACTAATTTGCTCATAATCCAGGGGAGAAACAGAAACACAGTACACGAGCTGGTTCAGCAGTTCTCCAGCGAGGTCCAGACATCATCTCCTCAGCCACGTCCTCCAGCTGTTACGGATGGACACCGAGGCAGTCCCAAACCAGCTGAGAGACATAATCTCTCCAGTGCATCCTGGGCTGACCCCAGGTTCTCTTCCCAGTGAAACATGCCCAGAACACCACACCAGGGAGGTGTTCAGGGCGCATTCTAATCTGATGCCTGAGCCACCTCTCATCGCAAAGGAGCCGGTTATTACCTACATCTGCAGCCTGCTCTGAACGCTACTACTTTCTCTGATTAATTTTCATGAATAACCTTAAAACACACATTGTGTTTCCAAATGTGTATGTGTGTGTGTGTGTGTGTGTGTGTGTGTGTGGCCTACTTTCTCTGTTGATGATACATCGAAACACTTTATATAATGTTGAGAATTTCATAACACCGAGCATGGAAATGAATTTCTTCCCCATACCATTTCTTACATATTCTTCTTTTAAAATTCAAGAAAAACTCTCTGGCTTGTAAGAATTCTTATGATTTTGGCATAAATCAACACACATGAAAGATAACATTCATTATGCACTTGTAATGATGTCTGTGGCATTCAGTGAAACCCATTACGCTGTTTTTTTTTTTTTTTGCCTTTCTGCATGGCAAAAGTAGATATTGCATTAAACTGAGCAGTAGAGATGATTGGAACATGGCCTCGATCTCCCTTTGCTCATTTCACTCTATGCTGGTAGTTCATTCTTTAGCAAATCAACCTTGCCCTGAGGAACATTGGCTTATTCCAGGTTCCCAAGCCCTTTGTTTGCACAGCTGATGAAGGATACAATTTTATGACTTCTTTATACTGTGTTCCTATACAACAAGTATTGGGGGGTGGGGGAGAGAAGAATTGCATTTTGTTGCTATTCAGCAGGAAATGAAGTCATACACAGATTCCCCCTCGACTAAAGGATCACTGGTCACCTAGAAATACTTTTGAAATACTGTACTTTAAAAGTAATTTTTCTCCGCCCAAGTGTATGACATCATCGGCATTTGTGTGGCTTTCCCTAGTTACATCTCATGAATTCAGTTTGGCACAGATAGACTCCAGTCTTGTTGGAGAACCTTTTAGAACATGAAGACCAAGAATGTAGCAAAAACGAATCTGGTACAAAGTTTGTAAAGGTTTGATGAGCAAAAAACAAATAAATAAGTAAAAAAAAAATATACAAGCTTTGAAAATCTTAGGAAGCACCATAAAATTGTTGTCAAAGATGGAATGTTGCAGAGCTGTGACTCTGCATGGAAAAAACCATTCACCAAATGTCAAAAGACTGAGTAAAAATGGAATAACCAAAAGGCCAAGGGTAACTCTGAAGGAGCTTCTGAAATAAAAATAAACCACCACCTCACTCCATAAACGTGAGTGGTATGTCGTATGAAATTTAATTTTGAGTCGTTATGTTTCAGAGGAATCATGAGGAAACTGCTCTGCAGGTCAACACCATGGAACCCTTTACCTCTACCGGTTCAGTTCATTTTCTATAATCGATTAATCCTAATTGGGGTCATGGGAAGGCTGGCGCCCATGTCAGCCGATACCGGGTGAGGGCAGAGTACACCCTGCACGGCTCACCAGGCTATTGCAGGGCGGAAACACGCTGACGACTATTCAGCTACTCTTGTCGAAAGTCAGCAATGGTTCTTTTACATGAACCTCTCACTATAGACCGTGAGAGACATTTGATAACCCAGTTAGATCCACTAGGGGGGACAGCGACAACCTTGTGGAAAGTGTGACTCGAACCCACAACCTTAGGATCAGCGATCCATGCCCTATACCACTAGGCCACCACTGTCCTTTACCTCCTGTACTAATAGCCTGGGAATGGAATAATGCCCTTCTGGACTTATACATTGCAATGAAAATTGGCACAAGTCCCTTTGTATTGACCACTGTGTAATAGCGGAACTCCCATTCGGTGTACCATAGTCATGGAACATGACGTGGATGATTGTCTTGTCCGTTATCCGCAAATGCCTGTCACAGGAAACCTAGTAATGTTAGTGCATTGTTGAGTTGATGCTATTTGGCTGTTAAGTTTCAGTGACTTGCATGATAGCAATATAATAACATATAATAATATTATTAAAGTAATATACTACTACTACTAATAATAATAATAATAATTACTACATAACTATAAATACAGATTTATTATTACTAATGAAACCAATCCCCGAAAAACAAACCCTCATACACCATTACCCAGACTTGCACAGAATAAAAACACACACTATAACTCCGTTAGGTGGACACACTTGGAGGTAAATAAAGGCTCATTGAGCAAAAGCTGAAATCAGGAGTCTTCCTAAAAATGAGCTCATTAAATAGACACTAAAACATGCAAGACAGGTGATACACATGAAAGCGGATATCAGAAAGGCAGTAATAAACAAAACCCAGACTCAAACACCTATCAGCGGGACCTTTCTTAGGACTTGCACTTTTAATAAGTGCATAAATCTATTCATCATTCATTCATTTTGTAATACCGCCAAATTAGGGTGGCGGGGAAGCTGGCGCCCATCTCAGTCAACTCTGGGTAGCTCGCCAGGTCATTGCAGTGCATAAATTGCAATATTTTATTATATACTGTACTATTCTTTAAACTGGCACAAGTCTCTTTACACTCTTCATCCCCAAATTGATTGCCATCACACTCCTCCTTGATCATTTCTACAACGTGTTTGTCCTAATGACTTTGTACTGTGTAATGCTTTAGGTTTTGTGATATTTGTCTTGTATGTTATGTTGCATCACATGATCTTACTTTGCACATGTTTGTCAGCCTGTCTGTATATCTTTCTTGAATCTTAAAAAGAGCAAAAATGTACTTTTTAGCTATTACATAAAACAGGTTTGGTGGAACCCACACTCAGTGAAACATGATGGTGGGAGCATCATGTGCAAAAGTGACCTTAGCCCTGACCTGTTTTTCTCTAAATAACTGTTTCAATTCAAACATGAATTAAAACCACAACTTGTACAGATATGAACAAACAGAGGACAACAGCCCGCAGAAGAAGGCTTTCAGCTGACATTTATCTTGAACAAGTGGAAGGATGAGAAAGCATGAGAGATCAGGAAATAAGGGGAGAGAAAGCGAGGGAGAGAAGCGTTTTCATTAAATCTAATTAAGCAGTGCAGCCAATCAATTCTGTAATGGGCTTCTAAGTGCGCGTTGTGCAGGTGCTTGATAAAATATTTCCAAGAGGTGCGCATGTACATTTGCATAAAATGTTGACATTGCAGTTCTGGAGAGTGATGTTGATTTCATCAGCAGGCTGGAATTGGTTCATAATGGAATATTAATGTGCTATTGATGTGTTATTATGTCTTATTCACAGTTAATATTTCACATTTGCTGTTGTCTCCATAAATCAAAACTTATATCAATAGTGTGTGTGTGTGTGTGTGTGTGTGTGAGTGTTTATTGAGTGCTTTGCACCATCAGCCCTAAAGTAGTCATTGCTAAACTTGCTTGTTTTGCTGTCCTCCTAATGTATTTAGATGATGGCAGGCCTTGATCCCGATGTGGTGAGTCAGAGGTAGAATTTGAGGTAACGGAGAAAATCAGACACAGAAAGATGGTCTGGAGAGGAACATGAACGATTGCTCGGTTTCTTTACTACAACAAATGAATTTCCATCTGCAGTAGGAAGTTTTAGTCTCCCCCTGTTGTGTGTGTGTGTGTGGGGTGTGTGGTGGTGGTGGTGGTGGTGGTGGTGGTGGGGGAAAAGCCTGGAAAGCAGCTCTTTAAAGGTGATGGACTTTTGTACAAGTCTGTTGGACGGTTTCATATACATCACTGTTCAATATCCCGCCATTACAGCCTTGATCCAAATTAAAAAGAGTGATATACAGGGATCCCTCGCTGCTTCGTGCTTCAATTCATGCGCCTTCAGTGCATTGCGGTTAAAAAAAAATTTATCTAATTAAAAAATAAGCAAATTAAGGAAGAATAGGTGAAAAAGTTAAGGAAAATGCCACTAAAGCAAGGCCAATTATGCAAAAAAAACCCTAAACAAACACAAAAAACACCAACCCAAAACCCCCCATCAAAACTACTTATATTTTTGTGAGGTGCGCATATGAGTGTGCGCGTCTGTATGTGTTTGTATTTATATTTTATTTACATTTTATGCATTTATATTTTGAATGTTTAATTGTTATTATAAGCATTTATAGCATTGCATATGTATTTATTGATATTATATACACCTATACATGTACGTATACGTCAGTCGGGGGGGGGACTACATTGCGGATTTCAATGGTCGTGTGGGGATCTCGGTCCCAATTAACCGCGGAAAATGAGGGATCCCTGTAGTTGTTTTTTGTGTGTAGGTGGTTGTACATGTCCGTTCCTTTGTACTTGTCCTTTATTCTTTTTACACAAATATCAACTCATAAAGCATATGAATTTATAGTTTAGATTCATTTACTCTATTTTGCAATGATGTCGAGTGGTTGGTATGTTCGATTTGTCATTTATTTATTTATCTAGAAATTTTGCTCAAGAATCCAGGATATCTCATGGGCCACATTTTTCAAACCTAGGGGAAAAAACAGCCAGTCATGGTGTCTGTAAATTTCAAAATGATTTGCTTTTATACTTTTGTTCTTCACTGATGGATACAATGCGTTTTGTGGACAATTTACGCATCAGTTTAAAAAAATAAATTAAAAAATGAAGCCATGTCGATTCCCTTCCAAGGGCAGTGGGGGCCTGGTGGTAAGGTGCCGGCTCACTGATCCTAAGGTTGGGGGTTCAAGCCCCACTCTCAACAGCCTGTCACTGTCCCCCTGGTGCAGTCACCATTATGGTGTGAGGTCTAAAAGAACCATTGCGGACTGTTGTAAAGAGTAGGCTGCATAGCTGTCAGCATGTTTCTGACCTGTGATGGCCTGGCGAGCTGTCCAGGGTGTATTCTGCTCTCGCCCAGAGTCGGCTGAGATGGGCGCCAGCCTCTCCGCGACCTTAATTCGGATTAAGCGGTTCAGAAAATGAATGAATGAATGATTGGCTTCCCTTCCAATAATAATCTATTAAAAATCAATTATCAGAATTCATGACTTTTTGATTGTTGGTTTGATTCATTTGAATGGTGATATTCCGGGTTGTAGAGGTTTACATGTCTGCTTCACAGCAAGAAAGCCCTGGGTTCGGGTCCCAGGCATAGCAAGGGAGTTTCTGTGTGAAGTTTTCATGTTCTCCCCGTGCATGCGTGGGCTTCCTTCAAGTACAGTGGTACCTCACTTTACAAAATTAATCCGTTCCAGCGCCTTTTTCTTAATTTGCATTTTTCGTAAATCGAACCGCATTTTACATGTAAAACGTGTGATTCGTTCCAAGGCTCCTAATACTAACCCCTAGACCAGGGGTGCTCAATCCTGCTCCTGGAGATCGACCTTCCAGAAGACATTTGCTCCAACCCTAATCATGCCCACCTAACCATCCAAGACCTGACTGGATCTTACATGTCACATGGGCCACATTCGGGGTAGAGATGAAGTCATCTGTAAGGTAGATCTCCAGGAGCAGGATTGAGCACCCCTGTCCTAATCCTTTTAAAAATTATAAAAGCGTACCTTTTAAGACCTTCTTCTGCTTCAATATCATACCGATGGTAGATGGGTTTGGCCATATTCCTTTGTGATATCACTTGAGCTCGTTTCTTCTTCTGAGTTGCACCGGAAATCACATACATGCACATGCGTGACCATGTTTTCTTAGCAGAGTTATAATCTTAAAAATGTTTATGGAAGGTTAAAAGCCTGAGTCAAGAAATAAAACATGAAACAACAGTAACTCTGTCATTTACTCGAAAAGCATCCTGGTAGCTGCAGCTCTGTAATAGCCAATGGGAGGGAGCTGCATCATCCCTACAAGCCAATGGGAGGCCAGAGGGGCGGGATGTTTGAACATCATTGATGGGAGAGCAGCTTGTGCATTGTTTGAATGTTTGAATGGCGCGTTTGAATTTTTAAGATGGCGCTTTCGTAATGTGAACTTGTTTCTTATACAGAGACAAAAATTTTAGGAAAATGCGTTTCGTAACCTGCATTTTTCTTTTGGTGATACTTTCGTAAAGTGAGGTACCACTGTATTCCGCTCTCCTTTAACATTCCACAGACATGCACGTTGATCTTACTATGCTGCACGTTGTGTTTATTGCCCTGCGATTGTATAAGAATCTTTTCAGGGTGTATCCCGCATTCGCTGAATGTCGGCTGAGATAGGCTCCAGCCCTCTTGAGACCCTAATAAAGAATAAATTCAGTTCAGGAAATAAATAACAATATTATGATTCTTTGGATGGCTGCTGTCTAATTTCATGCTTTCCAACTCTGGAACAATACACTTCACACACCAAAATGATTACAGTTATTTTTCCAAAGCATTGTTGTATTTGTGGTGTTGACATGAATCAGGAGGAAACTGCGGCAGTTGTTTACATCTTGAAGGATGTCGTTACGGCAAAATGCTTGATAATACTGCTATGAATCCTTGCAGCTTGAAACACAGTCTCCAGGACGACCTGCACTGCTCAGGCTCTGATACTGACAGTCTTTTGGTCTGTTCCGCCATCTGTGTTTTGCTATGATTTTGTTTTAGTTTGTCATAAATTTGCATGAACCTTTTTGCTTTCTTGTGAGGCCTTGTCATTGTTAACATGTTTCACTGAGCCTTGTTTCTCTTTCTGTCTGTATGTGTGTACACCCATCAGCCGTAACATTACCACCAATTGACAGTGTGGCTTGGGAATCAAATACACATCAGGGTGCAATACATGACGTGTTCTAGTTCCTCGGTATCAGAGCCAACATTAACAGTTTCAGCAGCTTGTGCCACAGTAGTTTTTCTATTGGGTCACACCAGGTTATACTAGCCTTCATTCCCCATGTGTGCCAATGAGCCTTGGGCAACCAAGACACTCTTGCTTGTTCAGTGGTTGTCCTTCCTTGGAGCATGCTTCATGGGCACTTAGCATTGCACCAGGAACAGCCCACAAGACCTGTCGTTGTGGAAATGAATAGACCCAGATCAGCCGTAACATTATGAGCACTGACAGGTGAAGTTAATAACATCTCGTTATAGTGGCACCTGCCCAGGAGTAGGATGTATTAGGCAGAAATTGAAGTTAATGTGTTGGAAGCAGGTAAAATGCATAAGCATAAGGGTCTGACTGACTTTGACAAGAGACGCACTGTGGTGGTGAAGGAACCGGGGGCTATTTATTTTCAAAATGACAGGTCGTGTGGGGTATCCAGTGGTGAGTACACATGAGGATTAGGATAGATGGGGGTGAGGGGTGGAAAAAAAGCCGGGGTATTACTAAAAAAAAAAAAAAAAACTTTCTGAGCTCCACAAACCAGCAGCAAGAGATATTACAGTTTGTTAAATCACACACGCCCACTAATCACCTTTTAACGACCTCGACAAAAGTGAGTTTGGTTTTTAAGAATGGTTGTTGAGTCTGACTCGCTGAAGTCTGGTTTTACGAACACTATTTTGCAATCACTAAGAAAAAAGTCGTAAACTAAAACCATCAGCAAGTGTCATCATTCAGTCAGACGGTTACATCATGCGCTAAAACAGACCATGATGTATTGATTGCCTTTGCCTTGACTATGTTCTTTTAAAATTCTTAAGATAAGTAAAGCGGTTATAGTTCTCTCAGGTGCACACTGGAAGTCTGGAGGGTTGACCTGAATGTGTAGGGATTGGTCGGAGGGCTCATTTGCATAGTATTAGAAACTCTGTTGGGATGGAATTGTGGTGTAGTGATTAGCAAGACTAATTTGCAGTGGGGATGGGGTACTGGGTTCAAGTCCCCATGCCCAGCGAGGGTGTTTCTATGTGGACTTTGTATTTTCTTCCCTATCACATGATCACCGCCATCCACAGAAGGCTGTAAGGATGCATATGCCCCCTCCGTGACTTGTGATGCTACCTTCCGCCTCTTTACGAACTGCTGCGCATGTGTATTTCCTGGAGATTAGCCAAGCACAATGAAAAGATGTTCACTTCACATGGTAAGTCCTAGCCTGAGACTCGAACCCAAGACCTTATTGCTCTGAGGCAGACATGCTAACCACTCCTTTAGTGTGCTACCCCAATTGTTATTCACAACATTTATTATTTTTTTGCCTACATCAGGTTGTTGTCCAGGTCACACCTTCACTTGGTTGTTCTACATGCCTTCCCTCTTTCTCATTCACGTTTTCTTGTTGTACTCCATGCTTGTGTCTCGTATTACGTTCATGTCTCGTATACATACGTGTAAGTTACTTGCTGTTTCTTATCCAGCCTCTCCCTTTCCCCTCCAAGTTGTGATTATGTCGAGAAAGCGGGCAGTCGAGAGGTTGTGTATGAGCTTGCCAGCGTCACTGTTTGAGTGTGCTGGAGTGTGTCGAGTGTGTGTGCCTGGTGGCCAGAGATCTGAGCTTGCAGGCTGCTAATGGTCTTGAATAATAGATTCAGCAGAATCTGATTAAAGCATGGAAGTGCAGGAACAAAACGAGCAGAACAGGTGCCTTCGTGTCAGATATTCTTAAATTTAACAAGTAACACTGGCGTTCCGTGTGTGTGTGTGTGTGTGTGTGTGTGTGTGTGTGTGTGTGTGTGTGTGTGTCTGATTGTGTGTGTGTGTGTGTGTGTGTGTGTGTGTGTGTGTGTGTGTGTGTGTGCGCGTGCGTGCGTGTGTGTTTGTGTGCGTAAGCACCTTGAGTCAATTACTGTTCTCAGATGGCATACCACATAAATGGTATAATGCAACCTCGAAGACCCTTGTGGAAATTTAGTGACCACAACAACACTGGCCCCCACACATGCGCGCACACACACACACACACACACACACACACACACACACACACACACACACACATATGCTGACATATTCTATTTCAACAACTTTTAAAAGGGGTATATAAACTCAGTTTGCCTGTGGTAGAATGTGAAGGCTTTAAAACATTCAGAGACGGCCTCTCCAGCATCAGTGGCTTACAGTATCTCAAAGTTGTGTTTTATTAAGATGTAAATGTCAGGAGAGTCTGCGCTCATGAAAAATTAGTACAATTTCATGTTGAATTTCCTTCAATTTTACGTGAATAAAGGAGCTATCCATTGTGTACTCTGCCCTCGCCCAGAGTCGGCTGAGTTGGGCGTGAGCCTCCCTGTGACCCTAATTCGGATTAAATGATTCGGAAAATGAATGAATAAATGAGGAAAGCTGTAGATAACTGGTACAGATCCTGATCTTGGTATTGTGTCATATAATTTGAGCTGTATGAATGCATCTTATTGGCCAGATTATTTCAATTTTTAATATGGCACTCGAAGAAACTTTTAGTTTGAAATTAAGCTGGTTAATGATGAGGGAGGGGATTCTGTGTGGCGTTTGCGTGTTCTTCCCACGATTGCACGGGTTTCCTATGTGTACTCCAGTTTCGTTACAGACCCAAGACGTGCATGTTCGGTTAAGTGGCTGTTCAAAAATTGCCTCTAGGTGTGTGACTCTGTGTGTGTGTGTGTGTGTGTGTGTGTGTGTGTGTGTGTGTGTGCGACTGTGTGTGTGTGTGTGTGTGTGTGTGTGTGTGTGTGTTGCCCTGTGATGAATCTGCAGGCGGTTTAGGATGTACCCTGCCTACGCTCTGAGTCGGCAGAGATAGGCTTGATGCATCCCTATTAGGATTAAGCAGTAGGGCAACTGAATGAATAAATAATTGAAGAACAGGAAATACTTGCACCATGTAAATAAACAAGATGCTCATAGTTTCTGTCTTACACATTTACTAAAAAAATCAGATTTGTGTTGGAGTCAAAAGGCTTTGATAAAAAACTGCCTGTGACGAGGGAAATTACAGATGCTTCAGGAATAATATATTTAATCAGAAACGACTGAAATACTGAAAAAAAAAAAGTTTAGAGTCATACTCCAGCACGCTGGCTTGGAACTTCATCCGAAACTTCAGTTTTTAAATAACTCCCTGATTTGCAGAGTCACTTAATCTTGCAAAGGTCACGGTGGGGCTTGGAACAGCCAGTCAGCCTAATGCGTATGTCTTGGCACTGTTGGAGGAAACCGGGGTACGCGGGTGAAACCCGCGCAAGCATGGAGAGAACATGCAAACTCCACACAGATACTCCCATGCCCAGGAATCAAACACAGAACCTTCTTTCTATGCGAAATACCATGCTACTACAAAATAGCCAAGCAAGCAACAGAAGAGGGAAACCTGCTTGCCAAAGTGCAGGGGGTCACCACCCCCTTACGGTGGAACTTTTAAACCCACTAAAAATGCAAGAATGCCTGAACAGCATTTCCTGCTTTGTCAATCTGGAAGCCGTGGACAAAAGGAAAGGGTTGTAAGGGTCCCCTATCATTGAAATATTGACTGGTACCATGTGAATGTATGTACAGTATGTTATATAATTATTAATGGAAATGGCAAAAATGTCACCCATTAGGGAAGAAAATATTGTTTGTTTTTGATTCCCATGCTTGATCATTGTCAAAGTGGAATCTTAGCTATAGGGCGTTGTGCTGTATGGCAATTATGGTGATTAACAAATGAAATATTGTCTTGCTCTAGGCTGTGATGGTGTACAAGTGAGAGAGGAAGGATTTACAGGCTCAGGAAGAAAACTACTCCTTGTTGACTAATTTCTCCCAAGTTTCCATTCCAGGGGATCAAAATGTGTAATGATTGTACTTTTATCATTAATATGCATTTTAACCTGGGAATGTGTACAGCATGTTAAAATAGGATAATAATCTACACACAGCTATCTAGGTAAATTGTACATCGTAAAGAGTAGCGGTATTGGTCATCCTTACAGTATAATTCATGTACTCTATATGTATTACATTAAAGCAATGCATACATTTATTTTAAAAAATGACCATCTTCTTTTCCTTTTGTTTTTTTCCCTTTTACAGGGGTCGCCACAGCAAGTCATCTGATTCGCATGTTTGATTTGGCATAGGTTTTTACGCCGAATGCCCTTCCTGACCCAAGCCTTTAGCAAGGGGCACAAACACGCTGACGGCTACTCCTTACGAAAGTCGCAATGGTTCTTTTACATGAACCTCACACCATAGACAGTGAGAGACATGGCCGGTCTTTGATAACCCAGTTAGCTGCACTGGGAGGACAGTGACAACCTTGTGGAGAGTGGGACTCGAACCCCCAAAATCAGCGATCCAGTGCCCTTTACCACCAGGCCACCATTGCCCTATTTAAAAAAAAAAATTAAATGACCATAAAAGCACAAAAGTGGGAATTATTATCCCCTGGATTACCAACAGGGGCTAAAACAATTGTTAGCAGTATTTTTTTTTCGACAGAAATGATGCAAACTTGTTGGGTGAGGTTGTCCAACACAAGTAAACAAGCAGATATCATCAGTGCGCGACATTTCGGGTGATACAAAAAAAGTTCAACAAGCAACTGTGGCTCACAATTTGGAGTAAATGGGTGTCAATAGTTACTTGTTTGAACTAGAGGGGGAGGAGTCTCTTGTGAAGTCAATGAGACGTTACATTCTAGTGACTCTGAGGAGAGAACGCTGCCAGAGATGAGCGTGACGGTGAATGCAAAATGGCTTATGCACCTAATGTTTTGCAGACTCGGCTTTCCTGTCAGTTGGTTTGGGAACACAATGGAAATTTTCTATGATTTCTGCAGTTTCTGCACTTATTGTTTGTATAGCTCAGCACTGGCCGATTATGCGTTATAAAGTACGAGGTCAATGACGCAACGCAGCCAATCCAGCGAGTTTCCGTCATTGCCAGGTTGGAACAGCTAATGAGGAAAGCAACACGTCCGTGAGCATGCCCAATGTCTCAGCACGTGCACATACTTTCACAAGGGACGAGGACAGATGTTGCTGGAAGGAACCTCTGATGTCGTACGTGATTGTTTTAAATAGTAAGTAACAATAATTCACCACAGGCCGCCTTTAAAGGTGCTCAGTGACAGGAATGGTACAGTTGAGTCCGCCCTTTGGTTCTGAGACTGTAAATTTACTTGCAGTCAACCAGTTTGTTCTGGCCATCCTCCTTCCCACACACGCCGTCCATCTGCTCCAATAAAGTAAGCTAATCTGTGTACCCACATAGCTGCCTTGTGGGCTGTGACCATACTCCTTAATATTCTCATGGAATCGATAAATAAAAGCTAATGAAATGTCATGCCTGCGTAAAGAGTCAAGGCCTTGTAAAGCGAATGAAGGACTGATCGAGTAAATTATTAGCCTGTCATGTGTAAGCGAGCGAAAGAGAGAGTGAAGAATTAGGGAATTTCCGAATTCATGAGAAGTTGTTTGAAATAAGTGTATGCATTATGCGCAGTGGTCCTGGGAGAGACTCTGGGTTCACTCTGTCTCTGACCAGCCTAAAGTACTCACTGTAGATGAATGAATGCAGGTAGAATGGAATGGGCCTAGAGAGGAAAGAGTGGGATCAATGTGGACCTTTTTTAGTGCCATTTTTCATTCAGACTGCCTGATTGGTTTGAGCTCCACAGGGATGCTGCGTAAGGAGTTGGATAGGAATTTACATTTTTTTTTCACTGACATTTTTGGGGGTGTATTTATATTGGATCTCATTAGAAGTTGCATGGGATAAGTGAAGGATATAATTGGGAAGGGATTTGGACGAGAACAGGTGTGGAATGAACTCCTGATTTGTTAAGATGCAGAAGGAACTCTCGGCTGAAAAGATAGAAGATTGGCCTGTTTTCTTCTAAATGACTCTGGGGGGTGTTCTGTAGTTCATTAGAACTCTTGGCTTGAAGTGGGTTTTATAACTGAGATTGATTAGCTGCAGTGGGTGCAGGGGTAAATATACTGCCTGGACCAAAAAAAAAAAGGTTGAACACTCTGATATATTGATGTCAATGCATTTATTCTTGATCACAGAATGTAATCTCCGTGCCATTGTTGGTCCGGTCAAGGCTCAGCAACCTTAATGTGGCAATAAAATGAAGCAGCTGATACCCTGAATGTACTGAACGAGCAGGTTATCACATCAATTGCCTTTTTCCTTCCCTGATTCTGCAGATATGAAATAGGGACTCAAATATTGAAAGAGTGGTTCAGGGAGTATGGGGAATCGTCACATATGTATTGGCCCCCAAAGAGTCTTGACCTTAACCCCATTGAAAGTTTTCGGAATATGCTGGAGAAGACTTTATGGATTGGTTCAGCCCTCCCCCCCCCATATTTGCATATATTTGCGTATGCAAATGTTTTCTTTTTTGACAAGTGTTTGGTTGCACCTCGTTTTCAAAAGGGGAAATGGGCTTGGAAAGCCTAGGTTGTGAGAAGGTTGGGGCCGATCTCAGCTCACTCTGAACGAAGAGGTGATACACCCTGAACAGTCCATCACAGGGCCATCACATTTACACAACCACTCACACTCAGACCTAAGGGCAATTTAGAACAGGCGCTACACCTAATGTGCATGCCTTTGAACTGTAGGAGGAAACCAGAGTACTCAGAGAAAACCCAGACAGGCACGGGGTGAACATGCAAAAGCCACACAAAGACACCCATGCTGACCCCAGGACCTTTTCAAAGCTGTATCACCAAAGCTTGTAATGTAATAAGCCTGAAACTTTTGAAGCTGGTTCGACGTCTCACTCTACATTATTGCATTGAAGCACTGCAGTGAATTTCTGGAGGGAATTTGGTATTTCTGCAAAATAGTGCTACTCGATATTCAGTTGGCTGATGATAGGAGTGGTCATACTGTGACAGGATAATTGATGGATAGATCAGCCAGCCCTAGACTTGATTGAATCAGGGTAATGTGGTACTGCAGCGGGCAGCTTCACAGCTTCAGATCCAAGGGTTGTTTCTGAGTGTGAAAAACGTCCTGCGTGGCTTCTCTCTATGTGTGATTCCATCAAGCTCTTCTATCAGTGTGGCACCCCGCTATGGAGTGAGTGATTGAATGTTATCCGTGAGGTTAAATACACATTTAAAACTAAAGAAAGAAAATGACTTTTGGACAGGCAGCCAAGCAGAGGCTCATAAAGCTGACTGAAAGCCAGTCAGCAGCCAACAAGTCTCTCTCTCTCTCTCTCTCTCTCTCTCTCTCTCTCTCTCTCTCTCTCTGTGTGTGTGTGTGTGTGTGTGTGTGTGTGTATGTGTGTGTGTGTCACCTTGCCCTCTCTTGCCTTTGGAATGGTGTCGAGCTGTGTCTGGCACCATGTTGAACTCTGCATGAGCCGTCGTGTTCATATCCCTCGCTCTCGAAGAAGCTTAAGTTTGCAGAGCCACTACAGTCACAGTCACTCCATCTTCTTTGTCTTACACTTTCGCTTTCTTTCTTTTACCTCCAGCTGTGTCTGCCCATATTTCACAGTCGTGTACTCAGTGAAGAATAAACGGTAGCAGGTAGCTTTCAAACCAATTTTGTTGTTTGCTTTGGTGTGCTTTGTTTGACTGTTATAAAGGTACTGAGTGTCTATGGAGCATTAAGCATGTGTACAGATAGTGGGGCATCGTGTAAATGAACATGGACCTATATTATAGAGAGATGTGCTTTATGGGAAAAGAAAATAACCCCGACGAAAGCAGAAGAGAACAGAAAGGAGGGGAATGTAGGGGAAGATATGTTTGGGATCTGTCTGTCTGTCTGTCTGTCCGTCTGTCAAACAATATACTCACAGATATGCTTTATAAATGTAAATTATTCCATGACTCTAAGTCATATATACAAAGTACACTGATAGCCGTCAAGGGTGAAGCATCTCGTATGAAGGGCAACTGGAATAATTTATTAATTTTTTTCCACATTCAATGGGTGGTAAGAAATATACCATATCTAATATTTTATTTCAATTCCTTAAAATTTTATATATTGTATTTTTTCACAGTCAAATAATTAATGGAAGAACCAGTTAACCTAGTATGTCACGTCTGCTTACAAAATCAGTGGCCAACCAAGGACTTGAAGTCTGCTTCAGTTTTGCTGCTTTTCTTGGTACAACTCGGATTTGAATGGAACACCGAGTGAATGGACGAGCTGTCCAGCTAGGTGTTGGTAATTAGCTTGGCATGTAGTCGTGACTAGGGCTGCAACTAACGATTATTTTAATAATCGATTAATTAATCAATTATTTTTTCAATTAATTGGAAAGAGCACAAAGATTTTTTAATTTCCATTTCTATATTCAAAAAATGGGCCATTTGTTTTCAAATTGCTATACGTGAGCAACTGAGTGTATATCTAGTCATTTGTTAATTCTGTGATAGGTAGTTAATCAGAGTTCAACATATTCATGTAAATAATCTACTAATCTATATGAATATATATACAGTTGGTGGCACGGTGACGTTGTGGTTAGCACGTCCGCCTCACAGCAAGAAGGCCCGGGTTCGATTCCTGGCCTTGGATTTTCTGTGTGGAGTTTGCATATTCTCCCCATGCTTGCGTGGGTTTCCTCCGGGTGCTCCGGTTTTCTCCCATAATCCAAAGACATGCACAGTAGGTTAATTGGCCATTCTAAATTGCCCGTAGGTTCGCATCGTGCAAAAGGCAATGGCAAACCACTGCACTAATCCTGCCAAGAAAACCTCCATGAAGATGATAACCAGGGCGTTCTCCTTCATGGTGGGTCTCCAATGGTCGTCCTACGACTCAGGCACTAGATAGATAGATAGAGATATACAGTTTTTATTTATTAATATAATTTCATACATGCTATAGCTTATAATTACATGCTGTTTGGTTCATGCTGTTTTGTGGAAAGCTTAAATATAATTTTATAAATTAAAATTCATATACAGGGATCTCTCACTTTCCGCAGTTAATTGGGACTAAGATCCCCCCGCAACCACCGAATTCCGTGATATTAGGATCAACCCCCCCAACTCCCCCTGACTGACGTATACGTACATGTATTTGAGAGAGATTTCCTTTCGGCTTTTTCCCTTTATCAGGGGTCGCCACAGCGAATGATTCGCGCGATTGATTTGGCATAGGTTTTTACGTCGGATGCCCTTCCTGACACAGCCCTTGAGCAAGGGACAGAAACACGCTGACGGCTTTGCAGCTACTCTTTACGAAAGTCAGAAATGGTTCTTTTCCATGCCTCTCACCATATACAGTGACAGACATGGCTGGCATTTGATAACCCAGTTAGCTGCACTGGGGGGACAGTGACAACCTTGTGGAGAGTGGTACTCGAACCCCCAACCTTAGGATCAGCGATCCAGCGCCCTCTACCACTAGACCACCACTGCCCCGTATACGTACATGTATATGTGTATATAATATCAATAAATACATATTCAATGCTATAAATGCTTATAATAACAATTAAAAATTCAAAAATAATGCATAAGATGTAAATAAAATACAGTATAAATACGCACACATACAGACGCACGCGTGTGCACGCACTCAGATGTGCACCTCACATAAAAATGTAAGTAGTTTTGATGGGAGGTTTTGGGTTGTTTTTTGTTTTTGTTTAGGGTTTTATTTTGCATAATTGCCCTTGTTTTGTGGCATTTTCCTTAACTCCCCCCCTATTTTTCCTTAATTTCTTTATTTTTTTAATTCAATGAATATTTAAAAAAAAGTGATGCACTGAAGCCACATGAATTGAAGCGCGAAGTAGCAAGGGATCCCAGTATTTCAATTTTCATGCAAATTGTGCATTCTAAAGAATCAGTAGAGATGTTTTGTTCTCCACTCTGTTAGCATCGCCACATTGATAATCATGAAAGAGGTCTATTGCTTCTATAAATAATACAGCAATTTCTCAACACTCAACATGAGTTTCTAATGCTAACGAAGAGAGTATGACAAACAACCTAATATTTCAAATAGTTCAATCAACTTTTGTAATAGTACATTTCAACCCGCGCATTCCAGTAAAGGTTAAACAACCTCGCTAGGAACACGCTTGTGTATTACTACTCTAAGTACAACATGTGCTCCCTAGGTCAAGGTTAGTTCTCCCCCTTCAAAACAGAATAAATTTAGGATTCTCTAGTCATTTAGTGCGGCCGGTGGCGTAGTGGTTAGGGTGCTGGGCTCATGATCGGGAGGTTGTGTGTTCGAATCCCAGTTAGACCCCCACTGTGCTGAGACTCCTGGGCAAGGTCTTAAACACAAGTGTGCCTCTGTTCACTGTTATATCCTATTTGCTTTTGAAACTTATTTAAAGGGTGTGTATGTGTTTGTGAGGTGGCTGGTCTGGTCTGGCCTGGACTGGCCTGGTCTGGTTTGGCACCTGGTCTGACTGTTTTGTTTAATAAATGTTGTTTTATTAATTTCACATCTGACACAATTTCATTCATGTGCCTTGCGCTCACTGAAGAGCATGTTCTCATTTTTGTCTTTTCACCATTTAATCCTTTGCTTCTCTTCTTTTGCCATTCCGTCCATGTTATATATCCTCATGTTTATTTGCTGTAGGCTCTTGTCTTCGCAGCCTGAATCTAGTATTGCGCATATGTGGTTTTTATTTATATTTACTGTGAAAGTGCAGCAGTCAAATATGCACTTAGAGTTGCTAGACTGATTTCATGAATTATTGCCACAGTCTAGCTTGTTGTATGTGTAAGTAAGGATCTGCTGTTTGTGCGGTTCTTCACGCTGTATATTCACACTGGCAGACCTCGGAGTTGATTTCAAGACTACAGGGCCAATACCATGCGTTTCTCAGAATTATATATTGACTGACTCAATTACAGCCTTCGCCAGTCATGGTAAAGTGGAGTCTTGCAGGCAGTGAAAGATGGCATTACTCTCGTCTGCGTTCCTTATGCTTATCTGTTGTAGTGTGTTTATAGCATATGAGAAGTTCAAAGTGCCGTCTCATTATTAGCCTCTAAACAGCAGTGCTAAGCTTTCTGCGTAACGGTTTAATGAGGCTCCTTTATGGCATTGCCTTTTGTGAGAACTTGTATGGTCTATTATTTATAAGCTTTAATAATTAGTGCGCCATAGAGCGAAAGGTGCCCTGGGAAGAACCTAATAGAAAACATTATATACCCCTGGTGTTCTGCAGAATATTTCTATCTATACAAATGGAGCTAAGCATGCAAAGGTTCCTCCTGAAACAATTTCTTTTGGTTGTTATTGTTGTTGTTGTTTTTTTTAATTTAATTTTCTTTCCCCCTCTGGTTCATTATGTCTCATGCTATTGGATGGCCAGAGGTCAGAAATCTCATGATGCTTAGCAAATGTATGTGCAAATGGTAAATCCTAAACATTAAACATTGTGCTGAAGGGTTGCATATTATTTTCAGCACTCAGAGGTTTGGCTGGGATCTGGATCTTGTGACATGGGGTTGTCCTCCGGGTTTGATCATTCATAACCTTGTTCTGGGTCTTAATATTCAGAATCTGGGTCTTCAGTGTGCCTCGGCATAGATTATTATAATCTTTGAAACGGTACTTTAGGGACGAAGCACCATTCTACAAATAGATTTTCCTCAGTTTGGTTGATTTGATGTTTGGGAGTGAAGAGTGCTCTGGAAGACGTTGCTCCTAACTCTCCCACAGTGAACTCAATTGGGCTGAAATTTGGTGACTATGAAGGACATATGTATAGGATATGATCTGCCTGATTTTACTCCTCAAAACACTGTTTAGTCAGCCCTTTTGACCTGATAATGGGGGGTGGGGTTATCCTCAATTTAACCACTCCTCATTTTGCTCAAAATATTTATCTGAAGGCTGCACAGTAACACAGTAGTTAGCAAGTCCAACTCATTACAAGAAGCCCTGGGTTTGATTTCCAGGCTGACATTTGTGTTTGTGTGAGTTTTCTCGGGGTACTCCAGTTTACCCCCACACTCTAAAAACATGCACAGTAGGTTAATTGTCTGTTTCATATCACCCCTAGGTGTGAGTGTGAATTGTTGTGTGTTTGTGTGTTGGCCCTGCAATGTTCTGGGAAAGGTGTACTTCGCTTTCTCCCAGAGTCGACTGAGATGGGTGCCAGCCTCCCTGCGACCTTCATCAGAATTAATCAGTCAAGAAAGTGAATGAATGACTATATCTGATGAAAGTGAGAAGTCAGAAAAATTTTGTATAGATTTTTGAGTAGTTGTTCATTCTCGGGCGGCATGGTGGCGTAGTGATTAGCACGTCTACGTCACTGCAAGAAGGTTGTGGGTTTGAATCCTGGGCTCGAGTGTATCTGTGTGGGGTTTGCATGCACTTCTTGTGCTTGTGTGGGTTTTCTGCAGGTACGGCGGGTTCCTCTACCAGTCCAAAGACATGCCCATTAGGATAACTGGCTTTTCCAAATTTGTTGAGAGTGTGAATGGTTGTGTAGTTTGCTGCGATTGGTTGGTGAGTTGTTCAGGGTGTACCCTAAATTTGCCCAGTGTTGGCTGAAAGAGGCACAGCCTACTTGTGACCCTAGTAATAGGATTAAGAAGCTCATCCAATGAGTGAGTGTTAAAAAAACGTGTAAAGTTAAAACACACACACACACACACACACACACACACACACACACCTCACTCCATCGTGGAACATGAAGGGTCATCTGGACCCTGAGACTTCAGGGATGATTCATACAGGTTTATACCTTTTCTTCTGATGGAGAGCCACACACGCATTTACTCAGGAACTTGTTGAACATTATCACTGCTGACCCATCCAACCAAATCACTTTTTACAGCGATGTTGAACAATGCCTGTGGTGTTGGTACCACTGAACCCGAACATACATCTGTCTTTATGATGAGGGGTTGATTTCCTGTAATCCTACTTCATGTTTGTAATGGAAGGATTGTTTTTGTTGACAGTCTGATTGCTTCCTGCTTTGACATTCTCAGGTCCATATGTGACTGCCCCCCCCCCCCCCATCAGACATCACAAACATGCATTATAGTCATTTTCTCCGTGCGTTCAAGCACAATTTCTTGACTTGTTCATTGACATATTTAAAGATAAAGAAATTTTTATGGTCAACTGTTGCATGAACAATGAAAATCAGTTCAGCAGGCTCTGTTTTTCAGTAGTTATTAAAAGAAAGTGCACCAAAGCCAAATTAAGAATTATATTAAGATATACATGTGCATATATTCATACCTGTTTACACATACTGTACACAGAAGGGTGAATGATATGTCAATGGTGCCTGATATACATCATGCAAGAGGTAGAGCTTTGAATTATAAGGTGTATAGAGCTAAAATGTTATGCTGTTCATGACCTGCTCTAAACATTCATTCATTCATTTTCTGCAGCTGCTTAATCCTAATTAGGGTCACGGGGAGGCCAGCGCCCATCTCAGCCAACTCTGGTCGAGAGCAGAATACACCCTGGACAGCTCGCTAGGCCATGGCAGGGCGGAAACATGCTGACGGCTATGTAGCTACTCTTGTTGAAAGTCAGCAATGGTTCCTTTACATGAACCTCACACCATAGACAGTGAGAGACATGGCCGGCCTTTGATAACCCAGTTGGCTGCACTGGGGATGCTCTAAACATGAATATTGAAATAATTGCACATGCAACTTTATTGTATTTTTTTTTTCGACCAAAGCTAATGCTTAGTTCATCTCACTCTTAAACAAGGTCAATCAGGCCTGCTCGGCATTCAGACCACAGAGTGTTGTAGAATAGTTAATTGCATAATTGTATTATACAGTCTAGAAGCATCTGCAGCCATTATAGGTCTACTGGTATTGTGTTTTCATTTATCAATACCACAGATATAAACATCATAACCAATAACCCATCAGTGTTATCTTCCGGGGTTTCATTCCTGTAATGAAACAGCACTTTATTATTGCATCACTAACACTTTGTAATATTTTCCAAAGTTCTTCTGTCATTCTGAATGAATTGCGTCCTTCTGATCAATATATTGTCTAAGAAAGTTTTTCCTTGTCACAGTTGCTACAGGCTTGTTCAACAGGGATGAATGAGGTTTATAGAGAAATTTATAAATTCTACACCAAATTTCTTTTTAAAGCTGCTTAGCGTAATCCGACTATGGTTGGCGGAAGCTGAAGCTATTCAAGCTGCTCAGTGAAGACGTGGTGCAACCAGAACAGCGTGTTTACAGGGAGTAGATGAGATTACTTAATTCAAGTATGAACTGCATTCAGTCTGAGCAGCTCAGCCACGCCCCTCAGCCGGAGCAGGAGAAAGCAAACACACAAACATTCTAAACATTAACTTAGGAACCATACTGGAATAATAACTGAAAAAGACTTTAATACTACAGTGTTTTACAACAGCTCAGATGATTATTCCTCTACAGAGGAAATTGTCGTTTCTTCAGGAGAAAGCCTTATGTCTTCAAAAGAGACATCCAACGTCATTACCTTTTTCTGGTGCTTAGCCGGTGTTTGAGTGGCATCATAGAGCCTAACTGGTAATTAAAAAACACTAAAAAATGCACATTGACAACTTGTATGCTAATGAGGAAAGGGGGGGCGTTACATCATCTCAACCAATCAGCAGGAAGGAGGACAGCCATTGGCTGAAATTGAGTGACGTGACAGTTGCTCGGCAGGCCATGAATATCCAAAGGTGAGTGCTGCAAAACCGCAAATAGTCAAGGGCCTACTGTATGTATATATATATATATATATATACATATATATATATATATATATATATATATACATATATATATATATATATATATATATATATACATATATATATATATATATATATATATATATATATATATATATATATGCTTTATAATGTTTATATATTTTATTAATAAATATCACAGTACAAAATTAAAAAGTTTTTCTTAATAATTACTACATTTTGCTCCATTAATACTGTATTAATGAGTAAGACTGTCTATAGAATGCTTTAAGAAACACAATAGTGCCTGTAATAAATACATAGGATTTTACTTCTGGTTGATCGTTCGTGCGTGTAATATGATACATGGGATTTTACTTCCAGGTACAGAACTCGCGGATTATCTTGATTCGCGGGAGGGGCCGGAATTGAACCCTCGCGAATAACAAGGGCCTACTGTACATTGGTCACCTTAACAGTTGACAGTGGTGGCTTAAATACATAGTAACATAAGGTGTATGTTAGGACTCGGAGAGCTGTATTTCTTGTCTGGTCAGGATGTTGCATAAATTAAAGACTATACAAACATGTAGCTGATCAAGGGCAGTGGTGGCCTAGTGGTAAAGGGCACTGGATCGCTGATCCTAGAGTTTCAGGTTTGAGTCCCAGTCTGCACAGGGTTGTCAGTGTCCCCACTGCAGCTAACTGGGTTATCAAAGGCCAGCCATGTCTCACACTGTCTATGGTGAGAGGCATAAAAAAAAGAACCATTGCTGACTTTCGTAAAGAGTGGCTACATAGCCGTCAGCATGTTTCTTCCCCTTGCAAAGGGTTGTGTCAGGAAGGGCATGCGACGTAAAAACCTATGCCAAATCAAATATGCGATATTTCACTGTGGCGACCCCTGAAAAAAAGGAACTGCCGAAAAGAAAAGAAGAAGACAAACATGTAGCTGAGCATCTTTTTACTAACTGTAGTATAAGCTAACCTCAAACCATTATACATGATCCATGTTTATCACCATGTGTGCTGGCCCTGTGATGGTCTGGCAAGCTGTTTATGGTGTATCCTGTCTGCTGTGATAGGCTGCAACCTCCCCGCTGCCCACAGTTTGGTAAATAAGCGAGTGTGTGACGTCGCTACTTGTGTCAAGTGACTGTGATGAACAGTCCTTGTCTGTTGTGCTTATCCACTTGGAATAATGCTTTTTAAGCCCATGATGGAGGACCAATCAGATTGCACTTTTTCCATTAAGCATATAATTAAAATTATAAGTCAGTAGGGCAGTTTATACCTGAACCTAGTGGCTCTTCAGAGCCGGTGCTTATTCCCGGTTTCTGTAGTGTGAAGCAACCAGAGGTTCAACTCCTCCTGGATAGGATGCCATCCATTACAGGTTACCTTCCCAGTATTTTTTAATTTTATTTGCTTTTACTGGTGCCCATTTATGTTGCCGTGTCGTTAAGACCTTTTCTGTGGCTATTAGCACAGTGGTGGTCTAACAGGGATTTGATGCCATGACCTTTTGATCATGAACCCAGCACCCTAACCACAACACTACCGGCTCCATATAGGTATAAAACTTGAAAAATGTCTTTTGGCTTCAATTTTTATTTGCGCTTGTGTGAATGCGTGGGCATGTGCAACTGAATGTTATTTTTCATTTGGCCTGAAAACAGGCAATGGTGATATATGACATTATTTACATTTTAAATTTGATGAAAAACCAATTTTAATAATAATAATAATAATAATAACAATAATAAAAATAATGAAAAAGGTTGATGTCTCGTGAAATCTTCCCCTGAGTCCGTTCATTTTCTGCAACCGCTTAATCCGAATTAGGGTTGCGGGAAGGTTGGCGCCCATCCCAGACGACTCTGAGTGAGGGCAGAGTACACCCTGGACAACTCGCCAGGCCACGGCAGGGCGGAAACACACTGACGGCTATGCAGCTACTCTTATCGAAAGTCAGCAATGGTTCTTTTTCAGGAACCTCCCATCATGGACAGTGAGAGACATGGCTGGCCTTTGATAACCCAGTTAGCCACACTTTGGGGACAGTGGAGAACCCGTGGAGAGTGGGGCTTGAACCCCCAACCTTAGGATCAGTGATCTAGCACCTTTACCACCAGGCCACAACTGCCCTTCCCCTGAGTCTCTGTTGCAATATAACTGTCCGTGTGTTTCTTTTGTGCTTGAATGTCAATTTATGACAAGTCACACGCAGAGGGAAATGTGAATGAAAATATATTCAGTGGATTAATCTGTGTGAATTTGGCTGTCCGAGACAGAGAGGTGCTGAATAACGAGAAACCTGTTCCAAACCTTTGCACAAATGAGCTGATGACTGGACTGAACAGGCAAAGCAAGGTCAAGTTAATCTTTTAAAATATTCTCTGTTAAATATTTCACATTCACATGAACATACAGAGAAACCTTATCCACTCTGCCACCAGTTTAGATTAGAAGATACAGTTCACATGGGGAGCTTTTGGGAAATTTGTAAATTATGTGTAATTAAAAAATACAAAATAGTGCAATTTCATGGGAAGGCAAGGTATTACCTTCAGCATCACATTTCCCTGTTTTGACTTCTTTTATTATAATAAAATGCATTTAAACGTAATGTGGAGAGAGTAACAATCACAGGCTCTTATCCAGGTGGCTATAAACCCATCAGATTCATAGTGATAAACTCTTTCGAATAGGCGTATCAAAGGTCCATGATCCAAAAATATCCAGCATCCCCCCCCCCCCCCCCCCCCCCATTTTCTCCCTAATTTAATTCATATCCAATTCCCACCCATCAGGTGTTGCCTTCCCTACCACCAACAACCAGGGAGGAGTGAGTGCGTGCACAAGCCCCCTCCGTGATATGCAATGCTGACCACCCGCCTCTTTTTCAAACTGCCGTGCCATGCGTGTTTGGGGATGGGCTTGACACGCTTGGAGGGGAAGTGCTATCCGCCCTCTCATATAAATGAGCTCACAGATATCCTGTGAGTGACAGGGAACTCAGTGTATGCCATCCCTCCCTCTTGTGAGAGCTCGGCCCATTAGCTCCCATGGATTGCTGGTCCTGGACGGCTGTGGCATTAAATCGGATTCGAACTCGCAATCTCCGTGTTGTTAATGTGCCACTCGGGAGCCCCTCCACAGTTCTTGAAGAAGCTGCTTCCTCACGTTCCCCGACACACTAATTTTGAAGGCATGCACTGGACGTCCTGTTTGACTTCCTCCTTTCTTTTGTGCTTTCGTTCATTAAGCAGCTTAGAATTTAATGAATGTTTCTCCAAGTGTATTGTTTCTAAGCTAATAATGAATTAGGGGTCGGTCGCGGCTTAGTGGATAACGCCATGATATACTAATCCGGAGATCAGTGGTTCAATCCCGATTGCTAGTACTGTTGGGCCCTTGAGAAAGGCCCTTAACTCTCAATTGCTCAGCTGTATATAAATGCTGACTGTAAGTTGCACAAGATAGAGTGTCTGCCAAATGCTGTAGATCTAAATGAAGTATCTGTGTATAATATTTCCTGCCTGCGTTTTGACACTAATAAATATAACGCTTTTAGCATCATGAGTTTACACACTGCCATCCCGGCTCTATAATCATTTCTTACACCCGTATTTAATCACAATAACAACAACAAAAGAAACAAAACCTCTTCGTTTTATTTGAAGAACGTGTTTGATGGCACACAGCGGTATTCTGGAGTTGATAAGGTTTCTTCCTCCTCTCGCCCTCTCAGTGTTTGATTTTAATGATCTGTAGGTCGATGATGTGTTACTCACCTCTGTCCCTCAGTCTTCTTTTCCTTTCACACTCTAAACTCGCTAGCGTTGGGGGGTAACTCTGTTTATACTTCTATAATGAGCTACACTTACTGCCCCAGTGCGTGCTGGGAGATTGTTCAATGACCACTCGGCAAAACAAAAACAGCATGCTTACCCATGCCCATGATATGAGATCTGTTCATCTGAGTGTAACACACTCACACGCGCACACACACACACACACACACACACACACACACACATACACACACACACACACACACACACATACACATATGTACGCGCTCCTAATGATCATACTGCTTATGTTGTGTTGATTTATTAAGGTGCTTTAATTTCCTGTTATTTAGCCTTTTAAAGGGAATATGTGCAAAATTTAAAAAAAAGGGGTAATTAACACTGTCTGTCTTCCTTTCGGCTTTTTCTCTTTTACTCGGGAGTCGCCACAGCGAATCATCTGATTCGCACGTTTGATTTGGCAGAGGTTTTTACGTCGGATGCCCTTCCTGTCACAACCTTTTTAGCAAGGGACAGAAACACGCTGACGGCTTTGCAGCTACTCTTTACGAAAGTCAGCAATGGTTCTTTTACATGCCTCTCACCATAGACAGTGACAGACATGGCCTGCCTTTGATAACCCAGTTAGCTGCACTGGGGGTGGGTGATTAACACTATACATGAATAAATAAATAATAAATAAATCATAATCATCATCATCCGCTAAGTCCAGGGTCGGGTCACGGGGGCAGCAACCTAAGCAAAGAGGTCCAGACGTCCCTCTCCCCAGCCACTTCCTCCAACTCTTCCGGGGGGGACACCGAGGCGGTCCCAGACAAGTCGAGAGACATAGTCCCTCCAGCATGTTCTAGGTTGACCCTGGGGTCTCTTCTCGGTTGGACATGCCCGAAACACTACACCAGGGAGGCGTCCGGGAGGCATTCTAACCAGCCACCTCAACTGGCCCCTCTCAATGCGGAGGAGCAGCGGATCTACGGACAAAAAGCACAGACGAGATCAGATGGCCACCAAACCAGAACCCCTCAATGCCTCGGCTGTGTTTTATATATATACTAGTGTATACTATATATATATATATATATATATATATATATATATAGGGGCAGTGGTGGTCTAGTGGGATAGGGCGCTGGATCGCTGATCCAACGGTTGGTGGTTCGAGTCCCACTCTCCACAAGGTTGTCACTGTCCCCCCCAGTGCAGCTAACTGGGTTATCAAAGGCGGGCCATGTCTGTCACTGTCTATGGTGAGAGGCATGTAAAAGAACCATTGCTGACTTTCGTAAAGAGTAGCTGCAAAGTCGTCAGCGTGTTTCTGTCCCTTGCTAAAAAGGGTTGTGACAGGAAGGGCATCCGACGTAAAAACCTCTGCCAAATCAAAATGTGCGAATCACATGATTCGCTGTGGCGACTCCTGAGTAAAAGGGAAAATGCCGAAAGGAAGACAGACAATATATATATATATATATATATATATATATATATATATATATATATATGTTATTTGGAAAAGTATTTCAAGGGAATTGTGTTTGGTGGCATCTGTCAGTCAACTGTATTTTTAAGCTATCATTGGTTCTTGGAGTGCATGAAAATTCAGCTTGGATGAACCACCCATTCTGTGTCGCTTGAGAGATTTTCACCACTGATTACTCTTTTTGATGGCGTTTATTGATTTTGCATGGTCGCTTGCTGCTCATCGCTTCCTGAGATGGAGTAATGACGATTGTTGGGGTTTAAGGTTTGATTTTGTGTGCACTGAATATAAACCCTCACCCCTACTCAGACATTACCTTTCCTCATCAGACCTGAGGAGAACACAGACACGGCCTACAGGCTGATGGTGGACCGTGTTCTCTCTTTATTTTAGCATTCGTTAGAAGTTCATACACATTGACTGTGGTAAGGCAGCACATGATTGGTTGGTTTGAAAAAAGTGCTACGTGTATTTGACACATGGCAGTGGTGGCCTGGTGGTGAAGGTGCTGGATCACTGATCTCAAATGTTGGTGGTTCAAGCCCCACTCTCAACAGGTGTTCACTGTCCCCTCCAGTACAGTTAACTGGGTTATCAAAGGCCGGCCATGTCTCTCACTGTCTATGGTGTGAGGTTCATGTAAAGGAACCATTGCTGACTTTCGACAGGAGTAGCCACATAGCCGTCAGCATGTTTCTGCCCTGCGATGGCCTGGCGAGCTGTCCAGGATGTCCTCTGCCCTCGTCCAGAGTTGGCTGAGATGGGTGCCAGTCTCCCCACAACCCTAATTAGGTTTAAGCAGTTCAGAAAATGAATAAATGAATGTAGTTGACACAGGATTGGATAGTTAGTGTGGTCAACAGATGAGGCGTGGCTGGTTGCGATACATTCACTCATTGCAGGGTCTCTGATATCCATATGTGCTTCTTGGTTTGCAGAAATAAAATGAAAGCAGAGTGTGTGCAAAGTTTAAGCTCACAGTTTGAGAGCGCGAGAACATACAAAGACAGTATTTAAGTTGTCTTGCCAGTCAGTCATGACATGACAGTCATGTTCTTGGTGTTATGAATGTGAATCACCAGGAGTCATTACGTTATCACAACCTCCAGATGCCGATTCCACTTCATCTAAGTGTCTTGTTCGGATATTACAAATTTCCCGCACCTTTTTTGTTTTACAATTTTAAAACCATGATCCCTGGAAATGGAAACCAAGTCGTATGTCTAAAGCTTCAACCCAAGCTCTGGCTAAAAAGTAGGGATGTCATTGACAATCGGAATATCGGAATATTATATATAATTATGTCGATCTATAATTGATACCTATAAAAGGGATATCGATACTTCTAACTATATAAAATTCATCTTATATTAAATTTCATACAAAGCTGTTTTAATTCAAATAACACTAGAGCAAGCAGTATCTTTTAATAAATAAAATAATGTACGAAAACACGTTATATAGTTTCAGTCGAAAACCAGCTTAGCTTAATGCCGAGTGTTAGTCCAAGCTTCCTGTGTTCATGACAGCGTCTGTAGTAAATGCCATTTTTAATGACACCCCTAGTAAATGGTACGTCCCGCCTCTCTGTATGGTAAATGGTACGTCCCGCCTCTCTGTATGGTAAATGGTACGTCCCGCCTCTCTGTATGGTAAATGGTACGTCCCGCCTCTCTGTATGGTAAATGGTACGTCCCGCCTCTCTGTATGGTAAACTGTACGTTCCTGCTTCTATTGTGCCATCAGAGCGCGTGTTCTCAACAGCACGGAACATTTTGAACAAGAAGAGACACTTATCACCGAATAATGCAGATATGTGCATCTTCTTGCATCATAATTATGAATTGGAAAAATGCATACTGTATCTCTTAAACTTTTCAATTGACAAGTGTTTGTAGAATAGAAACAACTTGCTTGAAATGAACTAGTAAACAAGTGTTTATAGATTTGTTAAATACAAAAAGGTGTTAATTAAAATCTTGTCGGTGGAAAACTATTTCCTGCCTTTTATTTCAGATTTGGCTTTAGTAATTGGTCACTTTATTATAAAATATTCAATGCATCAGACAAACTACTGTAATATATATATATATATATATATATATATATATATATATATATATATATATATATATATATCTTAGTCTGTTCTATTTAATGCATTTATGGAATGGTAGGTAGGTAAAGTCTGTTGGGTTTTTACACCCGAGCCTAGCGGCTCATCAGGCCGGTGCTTATCCCCGGTTTCCATAGCGTGAAGCGACCAGGAGTTCAACTTCCCCTGGATGGGACGCTAGTCCATCGCAGGTTACCTTCCCAGTATATTTTTTACTGGTACCCGTTTATACTGCTGGGTGAACAGAGGCACAATTGTGGTTGAGACCTTGATCAGGGGTCTTAGCACAGTGAGGGTCTCAGTGGGATTCGAACTCACATCCTCCCAATCATGAGCGCAGCACCCCAACCACTACGCCATCGGCCCCACACATTTATGGAACAGTACAACAATATTGTAATGTATCGATACATCTGAATTTTTTTTTATCAATATATCGATACCAATAATAGGTTTTCAATGACACTCCTACTAAAGTCAGACAGTGATCTCTTCAGATTGGTGCAGCGTGGCGTTTTATGGCTCTTTTCTCCTTCTTCTTTTCTTCCAGATTACATGAACACTGCATCACAGCCAGGAAGAATCCTCAAATGGCTCTTCCGGAACACTCAAAGCATGTTAAATAACATTAACCTCACACTTGTATTCTCCCCGAGCCTCTGATTTTACCTGAGGGGTCCGCTACAACAGAATAACCAAGACTTCATCAGAGAGCCAATCAAGAAGTATGACTGGTTACACCAGCACAACCGATGGAAACAACAGCTTTTCCATAAGAATATTTTCATTATCAGGCTAATGCGTTATGCTAGCTATTAAATCCAACAGCGCCCTCGAGTTATATCTCTTTTCTCACAGCTGAAGAAAACGCTAAAAAATTCAACTAGGAGCCGTTTCAGATTGACACGAACCGAATGTAAGAGGTGAAGTCTTGGTTATAGTCCTTACAGTCCCTTATATTCGTACAAAAGGATGTGTTAACAGCTCAATAGTGGTGATAATGGGGTGTGTTCTGCTGTGGTCAGCTTGGCGTTCTGCCTCTTGGAGAAAATTACCATCTCTGCACATCTCCATCTGGTGAAAGAGAATGAAGGAGGGAAGAATATGTTCATTCAGTGTGAGAGGATTAGAGAGTATGTTATTATTATTATTATTATTATTATATAAATACATCTATCCAGCTTTCCATTCCTAGTCGTAATTGGCATCAATATCAAATTTTTTTTTGATTAATTTAAATACATAAACAAACAATGTTTCGTGGACATCATGCTCCATCTGAAGCAACAACCAACTAATAATCTGACTGTGTGTCATTAATACGCTGACTGTGTGTCATACTTTGCTCTGGACGTCAGCAGATAGCTTGTTAACTGTACATGATCAGGATGAAGAAGGCAGCAGTAAAATGCTGGTGGACTCGGGGAGATTGAATATCAGCGTTTGATGTTTTGATGTTTATTATAGTTGAGTGATGTCGGGGTTATGAGAGAGGAGTGTTCTCGGGGTGGCCGTGCTGTGGGGGATAAATGTAGAATTTGAATATTACACATTTCTCCATATGCAGTTCCAGTGTAGAGATTCATTCTACTGTAATTATCCATCTGTAAAGCACGTTGCAATATCCCCCCCCCCCCCCTCTGCCTTTCTCTGCCTTTCTCTTTCTCTCTCTTTCTCTCTCGCTCTCTTTTCCTTTTGCTTTCTATCTCTCTCCCCCCCTTTCACTCTTCTCCTTTTCTTTATATATATATATATATATATATATATATATATATATATATATATTGAGAGAGAGAGAGAGAGAGAGAGAGAGAATTTTCTGAGTAGATCCTTCCGTAAGAAGAGAGTGCTCAATACTTTTTCGTAGATCAAATATAAGTAAAAATAAAAGGACAGGACAAAGACTTTCTATTGAAACTTCATTTTCACTACAGATCTGTTTCAAGGGGTGTTGAAACCATCCTCTCTCTTCTTGGTGTACTTTTATTATTTTTAAAGGGTTTATGGGGTAGTCTTGGGAGCCTTGGAACGAATCACACGTTTTACATCTAAAAAAGAACCTCGAGTTACG
>CM045738.1:27882296-27889796 GCA_024760905.1 Plotosus lineatus
GTCCCCATATGAAGCCCACACAAGCACTCAAACTCAATACAAAAAAGCACAAGCCCTGGGCTCAAACGCGGAATGTTTGTATCGCGAGAAGGATCTTGCTAACCACTACAGCAACGTGGCGCACTTAGCATTACATGCACCTGCTATATTTATGTACAAAAGTAAGCAAATTGCTTCAGGTAGAAAGCACATCAGAGTACTTATCAAGTTCCCTAAGATCCTCTGGCACTGTTAGACCGGTCCCTCCTTCTACCCATGAACACGGAAATAATGTATGTAAACTCTTTCCTGTTCTGGCACGAACAGAATGAACTTCTAGATCTCCAGACAGCTGAGTCACTGGGTGTCTTCAAATGACGGCTGAAAGTCTACTTTTCTGGGTATACTTTGATTAGTGCTATTACATGCTTACACACACACACACACACACACACACACACACACACACACACACACACACAGACTGGATAAGAACAACTGTGAAATTCTGCAAATGTGAATGTAAATATACTGTGGATGATTCCATGTTATTTCCAGGGAATAACACTGCATGACCGTGTGGCGAAAGTCTTAGCACATCCACCTCGCAGCAAGAAGGTCTTGAGTTCAAGTCCTGGGCTTGGCGATAGTGTTACTGTGTGGAGTTTTCATGCTCCCCCTGTGTTTGTTTTTGTTTCTTCCAGACACTCTGTTCCAAAGACATTATACACAAGCTAATTGGCTGTTCCATATTGGTTCTTGATGTGTGTGTGTGTGTGTGTGTGTGTGTGTGTGTGTATTGGCCCGGTAACCTGCTCACACCCCTTTGCAGAGAGCAGGCTGCGCTGGGCTTTAGCAGATGAATGAATGAGACCATGGTATTTCATGCATAATTAATATGGTAAGTGCATCATATCAAAGTTGTTCTGTGGTTGCTTAATTTGTTTTGGCGAAGCTGGCATGTTAAAATTATGCTAGAGAGTTCAACGACCCTGTTAATTGACTTCGTGCAGTTGTTCTCATGATTGGCTTCCTCGCTGCCTCGTGTACAGTAGCACCTGGAAGTGTGAAAAGGGGTCTATTAGCTTTTACTCACAAGCTATAATACCTGCATAATTACCATATCACTAATAAGCTTGAATACATCCATTTGTTAATTTTCTGAACCGCTTAATATTAATTAGGTTCGCAGAGAGGCTGGCACATATCTCTGCCGACTGCGTGAGGGCGGGGTACACCCTGAACAGCTCGCCATTCCATCGCAGCACCAATAAGCTTGGGTAGCTTGATCTTTTTTAATTAATTAATTAATTCATTCATTCATTCATTCATCGTCTTCCGCTTCTTCCGGGATCGGCTCGTGGGGGCAGCAACCTAAGCAAAGAGGCCCAGACATCCCTCTCCCCAGCCACTTCCTCCAGTTCCTCCGGGGGGACACTGAGGCATTCCCATACAACCCGAGAGACATAGTCCCTCCAGCGTGTTCTAGGTCGACCCCGTGGTCTCTTCCCGGTTGGACATATACTCTGAGCTCTCCCCTGATGCTAGAGCTTCTCACCTTATCTCTAAGGGAGAGCCCCGCCACTCGGCGAAGGAAGCTCATTTCAGCTGCTTGTATCTGCGACCTTGTTCTTTCGGTCACTACCTAAAGCTCGTGACCATAAGTGAGGAACTGCTGGAATGTAGATCGACTGGTCAATTAAGAGCTTTGCCTTGCGGCTCAGCTCCTTCTTCTCCACGACGGACCGGTACAGGCTCCGTTTAACAGCAGAGGCTGCAGCGATCCATCTGTCGATCTCCCGCTCCATCCTTCCCTCACTCGTGAACAAGACCCCAAGATACTTAAACTCCTCCACTTGGGGCTGGACCTCATTCTCGACCCGTGACCCGACCTTTTTTAAAAGATTAATTAATATTACTTTAATCAATACGATGAATATTAATTTCCTCTATTGCTAACCTGTGTAATATTCCGTAACAACCACAATGCGTTGCTCTATTAGGACGTCTGACATCGTCCTGTGCTATCTCTGCTTCACTGGCATTCAGGTACATCTCACTGTTGTTGCTTTGTTCAGGCCTTTTAGTTCTGAATCACAATGTTCAACACCATGATGAGAACGTAATTAGGTTTGAATGCTGGCGTTATCACTGTGAAGGGAATGTGAATTGCATAAACAGATGATTGCTTTTTGAAGTTCATAAATAAGTGCGGAACGGTGGCGTAGTGGTGAGCATGTCCGCCTCACAGCAGGAAGGATGTGTTTTTGATTCCCAGCTCGGGCATTTCTGTGTGGAGTTTGCATGTTGTCTCCGTTCTTGCGCGGGTTTGCTCTGGGTACTCATGGTTTCCTTCCACAGTCCGTAAACACGTACAGTAGGCTGATTGGCTGTTCCCTATCAGTCTGAGTGTGAATGGTTGCATGAGTGTTGGCTCTGCAATGGTTTGGTGAGTTGTCCAGGTTGTACCCTGTCCTCGCCCAGGGTGGACTGTGGCCCTAATTAGGATTGGGCGGCTTAGAAAATGAAGGGAACTTCATAAATATTCATGAGCTGATTTGGTCACATGACAGTATAATCTTGTGCTTTTAAAACAGAGTAGTTCTAATGACGAATATAACATTTTATTAGTCCTGTATGTGAATATAAAGCCGAACTAAAAATTGGTCAACAGTGTAACTAATGTACTTGGATAAATTTTCCAAAGTTATCATACACGTATTTCTTGTTTTCCTTACAGAGCTCAGCACACAGTTTCCAGAACACTTGAGTTTTGGAAAATCGGACCACTGGTTCAGCTTTTCAAGCTTTTTAGGGCCATTTCACATAATTACATTGTAATGCACTTATTTTGTCATTTTTGTTATTTATGTCGTTTACAGTCTTTGGCTGATGGTGGGCAGTGGTGGCCGGGTGCTAAGGTGCTGAATTACCGATAGCCCAGGGCCGGCTGAGATGGGCGCCAACTTCTTCGCAAACCTAATTAGGATTCAGCGGTTGCAGAAAATGAACTCATCCAGAGAAACTTACAATTATCATTTTTATACAACTTAGCAGTTGAGGATTTAAGGGACGTCCTCAGGGGCCCAACAGTTTTAATAGTGGGGATTGAACTGCTGACATTTGGATTAATAACCTGTGATCTTTATCCACTAAGCAACCACTGCCCTGGCTGTTACAGATGTTATTTTCATGTTTTTAGCATCTGATGGGATGGCGGCACCATGTAGACATTGAGTGTGTAAAAAATTTCTAAAGAATTTCAGAAAAAAGGCAGAAAAGACATAAAATGATTGATTTATAGAGAGATTTATGAAAGTGAAATGGGAGTCTGAGTGTTGTAACTGAGAGCCTCAAACTCACCATCTTTGCAAAAAACCCAGCTTTCTTCACAGGCATCAGATTTCAATCAGATGACTTCTGCGAGCAGGAGAAACTCATTCTAGACAAAATGACGCCGTTTTCGTATCTCATGACCTTCACAATTCCCTCAAAACCACATTTTACTCAACATGCTTTGGTAATCTTCAACTTTCTTGACAGGCTGATTTACCCAATGCACAGAAGCACGTTGGATTTATCGAAGTCTTATTTAATGTGAGTGAGTTGCATTAGTTCATATTGCACAAAGTAACAAGAAATGTGCTGAAAAGATTTGCTAGATTTTTAAAAAATATTATGACATTTATGGTGTTTGGCAGACACCCTTATCCAGAGTAAAGTCTGTTGTGCTTTTACACTTGAGCCTACTGGCCAATCATGCCTTATTTTCGATTCCTGTAGCATGAAGCATGAGTTTCGACTCTTCCTGGATGGGATCCTTGTCCACCACAGGTTACCTTCCCAGTATTCTTTTTTTTTTAATGGAAACCATTTATACTGCTGAGTGGACAGAGGTAAACTTTCAGAGGCATCTCTCGTCATGAGCCCAGCACCCGAACCGCTACACCACGCACACCCGCTATAGAACTGAGTCAGAGACTAACAAATGGCACATCAACAAGGCGCTTTCCCTCTGAGTGTTTTGGACCGCTCCCAAATACGTATGGCGCCGCAGTTTGAAAAGAGACAGGTAGCTAGCTAGCATTAAATGTCATTTATGTGGCGTGCGAATGGTTTCACCCCTCCCTGGTCAGTGGATAGGGAAGGTTATGTCTGATGGGGACACAGTTGCATAGTGGTTAGTGCGTCCCCTCACAGCAAAAAGGTCATTGGCTCGATTCCCAGCTCGGGCGTTTCTGTGTGGAGTTTGAATGTTCCCCCCATGCTTGTGTGGGTTTCCTCCGGGTACTCCGGGTTTCCTCCCACAGTCCAGAAACATGCACAGTAGGTTAATTGGCTGTTCCAAATCACCTGTAGGTGGAAGTGGAGGAGTATGAATGGTTATGTGAGTGTTAGCCCTGCGATGGCCTGGTGAGCTGTCCAGGGGGTACGCCGCCCTCGCTCAGAGTCAGCTGAGATGGGCGCCAGCCTCCTCGCGACCCTAATTAGGATGAAGCGGTTCAGAAATCAAATGAATGAATGAATGCCAGATAGGTGGAAATTGGATACGACTGGAAAAAACCCACCGGTGTCAGAGACCCAGCAGTCAGTGTCTTGGAACTGAATGTCTGAACGTGGAATCGTCTGAGATTTGATTTTATTTGTCTACAAAATGACAGGTTATTACTCGTTGGTTTATGAATTATTTACTCTGAGAGACCATTTACTTTTTGCTTTAATCACTCATATTTCTCTGCATTATTTACCCTACGGTCACAGTTTGCGCTCTGGCTCTCTTCGCATAATGCTCCTGTTATGTCCTGCTGGGTGATACATGAAGATACTTTTGCTGCCATCTGTCTTGCATACAACTTTTATTCCTTTTATTCCCACTTCCTTTTTACCCTCCGCTTCAGTTCACACTTTATTCAGCACATACTGGATTTCTCATTGCTATTTCATATAAACAAGACCAGGCTGGCAGGATGGAGGCACACTGAACGAAGTCTCATATCCCTTCCCCACTAACGGAACATGCTCTGCTTTGCTGGAGAAGACTTTATGGAGTGGTTCAGTTTTTTCCTCATCGATTCAAGACGTTGGTGAACTGAAATGAACCTGACACGGCATGGAAATAAACATTGAGTAGCTTACATTTGTTGACACAATGGCATGATGGTTATGTGCTGTAAGCGAAGGGAAAGATGGAGCAACAATATATTCATGTGTGCAACTTTTTTGAATCTGGCAATATATATCTGCAATGATAGAACTAAAGCTTGCAGGTATTTTATGTAACCTACCATCTTGCTTTTCCTATTTACTTTAGTTGTTCAATGGGTAAGTCTGCTGATGACTTATCATTAATTCCATGTTTCTGCTCAAAACTGATGCAAACACAGGCTGGTTCACTCATCATGATGCAAGGAATCCTGAGCAGAAATGGTCCAAGCACTCTTCCCTGTTGGATGGAAAGCACTGTGCATGAATTATGGTTTATTGCTGAGAACTTGTTGAGGTCTGGCCATTGGCCATTACGTGAAGCCATTCCAAATTTCACTGTTAATTTGAATAGTCATTTGAACATTCCATGGAGGCACAGTGGGTAATGCTGCCGTCTCCAATGTTGGAGCCTGAGAATGGGTTTCTGTGCACGTTCTCGCTGGGTCCATGTGTTTCCACCTGGGTCTCTGGTGTCCTTCCATCTCTCAAACATTATGTTAAATTGCCTGTTGGAGTGAATAAATGTGTGTGTGTGTGTGTGTGTGTGTGTGTGTGTGTGTGTGTGTGTGTGTGTGCGTGTGTGTGTGTGTGTGTGCGTGTGTGTGTGGTGCATTCCGTCCATCCAGAATATATTTCCACCACATTCCCAATGCTTCCAAGATCAGGATTCACCACGATTCTGCCAGAATAAAATGTTTTCTGAATAGAAAAAAATCCTGCAGAATCCTGATTATAATTTATTTTAAAAAACTCCTTCAGGTTCACTGCTGATGAGGTGGATGTTATTTAGCAGGAGGAGGAAAATGCATTAGGACGATTTCCACCCAGTCATTAGCTGGACGACATCAGCAGGTCTGCTTTGGAGTGTGATTATGGTACTGGTATGGGCGGTGGTGGATCAGGTGGTGAAGGCTCTGGCTTACTGATCTAAAACATCAGGTGTTCTAGTACCAGCTGTCACTGTTGGACCCCTGAGCCCTTAACCCTAAAATGCTCAGTTGTATAGAAAAATGTAAGTCGCTCCGGGCAATCTACCCAATGCCATAAATGGAAATGGTCCTGAAGGAGAGACTCAACTTGATTTGCACGAGGAAGCTGTGTGTTGGTTGGACTTGGTGGCCATGGTGCAGTAGTATTCATTTACAGTCATCCCTTGCCACTTCGCGATCTGAGCACCGTGGTCTTGGTACATCGCGGTATTTTAATAATAAAATAAAATAAAATAAAATAAAATATTCATAAAAAATTCTAAATTCATGCTGAAACTCACATGTAAGCAAGCAGAAGGCAGGGACCCAAGGCAGGCTGCGTCCATTGTTTCCAAACGAAGTGCCCGTCCTCCCCAGTTCAGGCAGGGACCGCCCACTCAACTCAATCTCGCAAGCTGATTGGCTTAGACGTGTGACGCTGTTGCCTCGCACATTCCTGCGGGATTTCTTGTGATTTTGTGATCTTACTGTATAGTGTTTGTGAACGTCCTGCACAGCGGAGAAGAGCTATTGTCAGAGCTATTGTATTAAATATTAATACATTCCAGTATTTACATATGCATATAACTGTGTAATGTTTAATATACACTTCTTGATATTGTATAGACGCAAAAACATATAGAAATGAGACAACATGGTAGAAATGTGGGGGGGGTTCCCTACTTCGCGGTTTTTCGAATATCGCGGCCAGGTCTGGTCTCCATTATTTGCAATATTCAAGGGATGACTGTATATCACTTCTATATGAATTTCTCAGACATGCACCTGAAAGAAAAGTTTGTGAACCCATGGGGTGATGGTGGCAAAAAACCCCAAAAAACAAATAATGAGCTAAAAGCACAAAACCATTGGAAGAAACCAGAACTTAGATTTTTGGTAGGAATAGCTTATCTTGTTTTAGGTTTCATCATTCATTTTCTCATCATCATCATCATCATTTTCTGTAACCGCGTAATCCTAATTAGGACCACGAAGAGGCTGGCGCCCATCCCAGTTGACTCCGAGCGAGGGCAGAGTACACCCTGGACGGCTCTCCAGGCCATCGCAGGATGGAAACATGCTGATGGCTTTGCAGCGCCTCTTGTCAAAAGTCAGCAATGGTTCTTTTACATGAACCTCTCACCATAGACAGCGAGAGACATGGTCGGCCTTTGATAACCCAGTTAACTGCACTGGAGGTTAGTGACAACCTGTGGTGAGTGGGACTCAAACCCACAACCTTAGGATCAGTGGCCAAGCACCTTTACCACCAGGCCACTCCTGGCCCTGTTTTAGGTTTCACTCTCTACAAACACATTCTAGAGATCAAACTATTATTTGATAAAAT
>CM045738.1:27892296-27942296 GCA_024760905.1 Plotosus lineatus
AGATGTTCTGGCTGTACCCCACTTTTGGTTGTTTCAACAGGGATCTAACAGCGTCCCCGTGACCCTAATTGCATTAAGTGGATCAGCAAGTGGACCAGCTATAGCATTCAAACCACCTGACTGGGACAGTCCAATAGTCAGCAAGCTGCAATGTACTGCATGTTCTACCACCTTTCTCTCATAGCCAGCCAGCATGAATAGTTTTATCAGTTTGTGCTACAGTTGTGCACATTCTGGTCCATCTCATGATTTTGTTTATTAATTGAACACTTCAATTTCCTGCCATGTGTAGAGATAGTATTTTATGGGCTCGTCTTTTTAGCTTCCACCCAAAAAGTGGCTCAAGAGCTATAGGGATGGGTTCTGTCCATCCCGTCTACCTATCCATCACACTTTAGTTTCCGGACCTTTTCTTGCCGTGTATTGAAATTGGAGCTTTCAAACTTGGTATGCTGGCTCACTACAATGAGTGCTAGGATGCATTTGTGTTTGGGTGACCTTGTACTACTTTTCAAGGTCATAGAGGCTTACTTTACTGAAGCTGGGTCTTTCAAACTTGCTGTGCTTGGTCTTTATTGCCTTGTTATGAATGGTCCTTTCGGTGAGAGTGTTTGATCGCTTAAGTTTTTTTTTAATACAGTAAGCCATGTTAACAGACAGACTGGAAGAGGTAGAAATGAGAAAAAGGGGAGAGATGTTAAGTGTTTAACGACACCCGAAATCAATTAGAAGTATGCTGCTTGGACAAAATGAAAAATCACATGCTTCACACAAAATACCCGCCCGATGCATGTTCATGTTTATCCGAGAGATCAATACATGCTGGTGCATTTTTGTCCGGTGTATCTGTGCGCCACGAGAATAGACATAGATATTATTATTATTACTTTGAAATGTGTTTCTGTTGGATTGTGTACACGTGCTGCTTTACTTTGAACTGATTTACTGAAATACCCACTTCTTCAACGATTGGCTACCATTCATTCATTGATTTATTTTCTAGGCCAGGGGTTCCCAACCACTGGGCCGCGGCTCATTTGGTACCGATCCGCAGAAGAAATTATTAATTATTTCCATTTTATTGATTATCTGAGTCTGAACGATCTTTATTTTTGAAAAAACTTTTATTTTGAAAAATGACCTGATTCTCTCAGTTACATGTCGGTCATTTGAGTGCTAAAATGTAACCCACAAAGGGACGGCACATGAACAGAGGCGTGTTGGACATGTTTCAAACTAAAGGGGGGATTTTGGGTGAGACTGAGCCTGAGCCTTCATTCCTTGAGCTGGTGCACCATCAACTGTGTGTGTGGTTTTTTTTAATTAATTAATTTTTTTTAAGAACAGTTCAAACTCTACTTCCCAACCAACTCCATTTCAGTTGTTGAAAAATAACATTCATGGAGTGCTTATTATTATTATTATTATTATTATTATTATTATTAATATTATTATTATTATTATTGTTATTATTATTATTATTATTATTATTATTATTGTTATTATTAATAATAATAATAATAATAATATAATAATAATGATAAAGGGGGCAGTGGTGGTCTAGTGGTATAGGGCGCTGGATTGCTGATCCTAAGGTTTGGGGTTCGAGTCCCCACAAGGTTGTCATTGTCCCCCCCAGTGCAGCTAACTGGGTTATCAAAGGCGGGCCATGTCTCTCACTGTCTATGGCAGGGTACACCCGGAATAACTTGCCATACCATCGCCAGGTCAACACACATATAACCATTCACACTCGCATTCACACCTATGGGTGATTTGGAACCGAAAATTGGCCTAATGTGCATGTTTTTGCGCTGGAAGAAGAAACTAGGAGGAAACCCACCCAAGCACAGGATCAATATATGAACTCCACACAGAAACACCCTGAGAGCAGGAATCAATTCCAGGCCTTCTTGCTCTGAGGCAGACACTTGAACCACTGTGCCACCTTCTAGTAATAAAATACTACGAACTTAACTACTCTGGGTGGCATGTTCACCTCATAGCAAGAAGGTATTGGGTTCCAGGCCTGGGCTTGGTAGAGTGTGTTTCTGTGTGGAGCTTGTATGTTTTTCCATGCCTCTGTGGGGTGTCCTCTGGATACTCCAGTTTTCTCTCACGGTTGGCATGTGGCAGGGTGTAGCGCAGTGTCGACTGAGCTAGGCACCAGCCTTCCCTAGATTGTAATAGGATTAAATGGTTCATTAAATGGCAACACTGCCGCCTGCATTTTTACCAACTGCAATAAACGTGGAGCGAAAGCGCTATCCGCCCCTTGTCCTAATGAGCTCACAGACACATGATTGACTGATGATCTCTGTAAGTGCAACACAGTGACGTAGCGGTTTGCACGTCTGCCTAACAGTAAGAAGGATTGGGTTCGATTCCCAGTCTGGGTGTTTCTGTGTAGGGTTTGCATGCTTTCTCCATACTTGGGTGGGAATCTCCCCTAGGTGTGAATGGTTGTGTGAGTGTTGGCCATATGATGGCCTGGCAAGCTGTCCAGGGTGTATGCCGCCTTTGCCCGGAGTTGGCTGAGATGGGCGCCAACCTCCATCTGACCCTAATCAAGATTAAGCGGCTTAGAAAATGAATGAATGAATGAATCTCAGTAAGTCACAAGGAGGTGAGGTATACCACCCTTCTCTCCCATGAGAGCTTGCCTTTAGCTTTAGCTTCCATGGACTCCCAGTTGCAAATGGCCGCAGTATCAGTCTGGATTCGAACCTGAGGTCTTCATTTATTTTCTAAGCTTGCAGGGAGACTAGCACCTGTCTCAGTTGACTCTGGGGGAAGGTATGGTACAGCCTGAACAGCTCTCAAGGCCATTGCAAGGCCAACACACACATGGAAATTCACACAACCATTCACATTCACTCTCACACCTAGGGGCAATTTGGAACAGCCAATTAGCCTACCATACATAATTTTAGACTGTGGAAGGAAACTGGAGTATCCAGAGTACACCCATGTAAGCACAGGGAGAAACTCTACACAGAAGCACTCGCACCTGGGAACTGTACTCAGGCCTTCTTACGAAGAGATGGACGTGCCAAACACTATACCACCATGCTGCACGATCTTCAGGTTGACTGCGCTATTTTAAAATGATCCCTCAAACATACCCTATCAAACACTCTTACATACTGACTGTCCATGTAGAAGTACACGCAGCAACCGTATTACCCCATAAGTTCATTTTGTTCGGGCTCAGCTCATTATGAATAGAGAAATGGCATATTCATACAGCATTGACTGAATTTATGTGCAGCAGGTAGGTCTTCCTGGGGTAAAGGAACCATTGAAATAAAATAAGGAGAAAAGCATTTATTCACTGATATCCAAAGCCATTTATTATGTTATCTTTTTTTTTGGCCTGATCTGAAAGAGCTAATATATAGATTTAGGCATTGCATAAATTGAAATGTATATCTCTATTAATGGGTTTTTGAGGCCGGTGTGATAAAAGTTGTGCGGCTCCTTTAAGGTCTGAATCAACTTCAGTCGTAGAAGAGATAAATAAGTAAGTGTATGTTTTGTGTTTTCTACAAATGTTTGTCTGCCTACCTGATTTAGAATGTGAGTGTTTTTTATTCTGTGCAAGTCTGAGAAGAGGTGTATGAGCCATTTTCATGTTTAATTTGGGTATAAGTTTAATTCTAAATAAAGTATGTTTTTACCCATGTTTTATTATTATTATTATTATTATTATTATTATTATTATTATTGTTGTTGTAGTGGTTGTTGTTGTCATTGTTGTTTTTGTTGTTATTATTTCTGCCAGTCATCACCGTCGTTGTCAACTTAAATGTCTAAGTCCGTTAACCTATTTGTTTGCTTATGTGACATTTTGCTCTTGAACACTTCATTTTACAACATTGAGGAATATCCAGCATGTCACACATCACTCACATAAGTTGTATTGTTACCAGGAAACCAAAAGCCCCCTAAAATCCCATGGCTGTGATGATGTTGACTGTTTAGTTGGCCTAGTTATTCCTCCAGTACAGATTTTTTTTTTTTTTTTAAGTTTTGGATGTTGAATAGAAAGTGTGGAAGCAGTCGGCTGATGAGAGAAATAGCACACTTTTAATCTTTAAATAAGCTTTGGTAATTGGAACAATAAATCACATTGTGTGTGTGTGTGTGTGTGTGTGTGTGTGTGTGTGTGTGTGTGTGTGTGTGTGTGTGTGTGTGTGTGCATTGGAAGGCAAAAATTACCGGACAGTACTTTTCTTGGCTCCCCCACCATTTTCTCCCTAATTAGTCATATCCAATTCCAACCCATCATGTATTATCTTCCCTATCACATGACCTCCACTGACCAGGGAGGGGAAAGAGCATGCACACTTCCCCTCCGTGACATGCAATGTTAGACCCTCGCATCATTCCAAACTGCGGCATCATGTGTATTTGAGGGTGGTCCAACACGTTTGGAGGGAAAGCACTATCCACCACATCATACAAATGAGCTCTCAGACATCCATGATTGGCTGGAGGATTGCTGTGAGTGACAAGGAAGTGAGCGTATGCCATCCCTCCCTTCCATGTGAGCTCGGCCAATTAGCTTCCATGCATTCCTGACCACGGCCGGCTGTGGCATTAAACTGGATTTGAACTTTCGATCTCTGCGTTAATAGTCAGGCACCTTGTCGATGCCCCACTTAATTCTAGTAGGGTTCTGGGGAAAGCTGGAGCCTATCTCAGCCAACATTGAGCAAAGGCATGGTATACCCTGACCAAATTTATAGACCATCACAGGGTCACACTATATATGTGAATTGTTATATTGTATTTATTTATGGTATTTCATTTATTAATTTTCTTAAATGTTTAATTCTACTAGGATTGCGGGAAGGGTAGAGCCTATCTGCCATTTTTGGGAAAATGCTTGGTACATCCTGAACAGCTTGTCAGTCCATTGTAGGCCCAACACATACACAATCAGGATTAAGGGTAATTTGGAGCAACCAATTATCTTACTGTAAATGTCTTTGGGCTGTGGTAGGACATTGGAGTACCTGGAGGAAAGCCATACAAGCACAAGGAAAGCACAAAACTACCCACCCCCTCCCACCCCACACCTATTGCGGTATAAACACTTGGCACTATAACAAAATAAAAAAAAAGAAAACAAGAAGCTATTAAAGTGCAGGTTCGACCAGGATTTCACAGCAATAGATTTATAAGGTGTGACAGATACAACAGAGAAGCTTTTGATATACATTTACAAGCTATAATTGAACATCCTTACAGCAAATATAGTGCCAAATATTCATGTTATTTTAAAAATGAAGCGTGTACCTTGATGTAACTTTTTTGGTCAGGCAGTGTATTATGCACATCACACACACACACACACACACACACTCACACACACACACACACACACACACACACACACACACACACACACACACACACATTTAATTATCAGGATAAACATGTTTCAATCAGTGCTTTTTAAAACCCTGTTTAGTCAATAGTTTCTTAACTACTGTGTGTGTGTGTGTGTGTCTGTCTGTGTGTGTGTGTGTGTGTGTGAAAGAGAGAGAAAGAGAGAGAGAGATAAAGACAGATAGAGTGTAAGACAACGAGCGAAAGAGTGTATTTGTCTGTGTGCGGGTATTTGAGAGAGAGAGAGAGAGAGAGAGACAGAGAGTGTGTGTGTGTGTGTGTGTGTGTGAGAGAGAGAGAGAGAGAGAGAGAGAGACAGAGAGGGTGTGAGAGCGATATATGGTGATAGAGAAACAAAGGGGGTGAGAGAGTGAGGAGGTGAGAAAAAGAGAGAGTGAGAGAGGGTGTGTGTAAGAGAGAGAGAGAGAGAGAGAGAGAGAGAACGAGACAGAGAGGGGTGCGTGTGTGTGTGTGTGTGTGTGTGTGTGTGTGTGTGTGTGTGTGTGTGTGTGAGAGAGAGAGAGAGAGTACTGTATACTCAATCCTTCAGCTTTGCTCTGAATTGCATCATGGGAAGTGAGTTTCCATTCCTTTTTTCCTCCCTTTCCCATCAAATTATTAGTTTCTGTACTCGTGTGTTTTGGACAATCTGCATGACCTATACATTTGGTGTGTGTGTGTGTGTGTGTGTGTGTGTGTGTGTGTGTGTGTGTGTGTGTGTTCGTTCTTACGTGTGTGCGCATTTTACTAAAGCTCTGAGATAGGTTTGGGTTTTGCTCTCTCTGTTTTAAGAGTGAATGCCTGAAGTGATGCTTTCGCTTCCAGGCAGCCCTGGAATATAAGCAGCATAGATGACAGATGGGTGGATCAAAAAAAAATATGGTAAAGATAGGCCTTTACCATGTAGGCTGTAGCCATTTGTGAAGACTGTAGTCAGGTGCAGACATTACCTCTCATCGCACACTCACTTGGGTGTAATTTAGACTCATCAAACGACTTGCCAGCATGTTTTTGGGAGGAGGGAAGAGCCATTGAATCTAGTCCTCCTGAGCCTACATGAATAAAGAGAACTCATGTACATACAGTAACGAGGGAATGCACCACCACTCTGCCACATTCAGCTTATAAACAGTGTAAATATTAGCTGTCAGATTCTCCATGCTGTGCTCTCTCTCTCTCGCTCTCTCTCTCTCCCTCTCTCTCTCTCTCTCTCTCTCTCTCTCTCTTGCCTGTCTGTCTTTGTCTCGCTCTCTGACACTCTAGGGATGCCGGTGGACAATAGTTATCCAAAAACATTTTTTCTTCAACACATTGAAAGCTTTAGTGTAGCACTACCCGAGTTTGGACAATAAGTCAAATCATGAGTGAAAACAAACTGCGTGTCTGTCAAATACTGTGAAAAGTTTTTACTTACTTTCCCTTTTAAACGTGTACATTTTGAAAAAGTGCCAGTATTTATTTAAGTAGGTACGGGCAGTGGTGGTCTAGTGGTATAGGGCGCTGGATCGCTGATCCAAAGGTTGGAGGTTCGAGTCCCACTCTCCACAAGGTTGTCACTGTCCCCCCCAGTGGAGCTAACTGGGTTATCAAAGGCCGGCCATGTCTCTCACTGTCTATGGTGTGAGGCATGTAAAAGAACCATTGATGACTTTTGTAAAAGAGTTGGCTGCAAAGCTGTCAGCGTGGTTTTTCCTTGCGATGGCCTGGCGAGCTGTCCAGGGTGTACTCTGCCCTCGCTCGGAGTCGGATGGGATGGGCGCCAGCCTCCCTGTGACCCCAATTAGGATTAAGCGGTTGCAGAAAATGATGAACTGAGGTAGAAAATTAGACAAAATCAGATGCTCACTTTCCTATCAGTTCAGGATAATATTAAAGCCGGATACAGTCAGTATATAATTAATTTATTACAGAGCTGATGGAGTTATTAAGGACTTAATTAATTTTTTTTTTACATTTTTATAATTATGCATTGTTTATTATGATTTCCCTGTATTTTTATGCTACTAATGAGAAGCTGATGTATTTTTATGGACATATTGTTTCTTTTAACATTATATATTTTATTAAATGAAAATGAATGCAATAAATAATAGTTAGTGTTGGACAAATGTGCAGATTTCTTTTAAAGGAAGCATAATTGAATCTACACAGAAGTGTACACTTTAAGTGTAAATTTTTCCTTTTTGTTTTTTGTGCCAGATGTCACAACTCATCAAAGATTCATCTGTGTGTCTTTAGATGTTGTTGTGTAGAATATTGGGGCTTGGCTCAACATTGTGTGCTTTCTGAACACAAATGGGCTTCTCAGATTCCCACGTCTCCCTATATGTGTCTTGTGAGGTAAAAGTGAAAAGATACTCGGGTCCTGCTGCAACTTGTAGATTCAGATTCGGCTGAAGGCATATGAATCTTATCATGACTAAATGTTTTTTAGTAAAATGCTTTAAAAGCCAACAAACCGTACTCAAGGGATTTTAGGCAGCTATATATTTTATACACCAACATAATATATATTACATTTTTTAAACAAAAATCTTAATTTTTTTCCCCTAAAGGCATAATTAATGTCTGTTTGTATTATAACATGCTCTGTTTCATCAACCAGCAATAACTCCACACACAATTTTCATGGAATAAGAAAAGTAGTGAAGAATGCACAGCACAATATTTTTTTCTTTTATATGTATGATCGGACTCTTCTATGACTCGTATGTATGTAAACTGAGGAGTGTATGATGTTTTATTTGTGCCTATTTTATTCAGAGGATCACAAGTTTATATCTGCTTTGTTAATTTAATATCTGAATACTGTTAATATTGCCATTAACCTGCCTTATATGAAAGCATGAATTCACATCAAAAACTCACAAGAGTGTAACAGTAGTTTTTTCAACAGGTTAATGCAAAAAAATTTCAACTATGAAAATGTAAATATAAGTCACCAGATGTTGAAAAATGTGCTCATTATCATGTGTAACTTTGGACTTTGGAAATTTCACTAATCATTTCTGTGTTTTTTTTACTTATATACAGCACCTTTTTTTCCAGGCTGGATTTTACTGATATCAAGAGCTTTGCTTCTTCTCACTGCCAGCAGGTGTTTGTACTGTTCTCTGGATATTCAGTAAAAATGTGTGTAACAATATGTCATTCTGCAACATGTTGTCTCTTGTGGGTGCAAAAAGTGCACTTTAGGTGATTGAAGCAGAACTGCAGTGTTCAAAGCAGGTGGACCGTTGCTTAATCGTGGCGTCTTGATTGTGCTCAGTGATTACTCTATTCTCCAGTATCCTGAAGCTGAGTTGAAGTCTTTATAAAAGCTCTGGAGCAATTTTTTTGCCACATCAGACTGGATGCATTGATGCCTGTAACGTTTTAATAGCTGTAATTGCTCCTCTGCTGACATGTCATCACCTGTTCACCATTGTGGTATTTTGTATTAGCCCCTTTTTAGAGTACAGTGGTACCTCTACTTATGAAATTAATCCGTTCCGAGGGCGAGCTCGTAAGTGGAAACGTTCATTCGGTGAAACAAAAATTCCCATCGGAAACAATAGAAAATCAATTAATTCGCTCCAACCCCTCTCCCAAATTCAAATAACCTGATACAGACATGTATTTTTGACGTAATATATATTAAGGATAAACATGTAACAATAAACATTTCACAGTAATAACACATATACAGTAACATTAATAATACTGTAATTAACAATAAATAATAAGACAATAAACAATACAGTAAGTGCGTCTGAACTTAAGAATAGCACTTAACATTAACTTACACAACTAATTTTTTTTCAGATAAAACACGAACCCCCTTTGCTGGTTTAACACTCTTCAACATGGCCTTCTGTTTGAGAATTGTACAGATGGTCGATGCATTCTTCCCGTACTCCTTTTTCATGTTGAGCTATGATTTCAAGCTTCGTTTCAAGAGAAATCGATTTTCTCCTATTGAATACATCAGCCACCTTCTTACGACCCATCTTAGAAACACTGATATATGCACAATAAAAAAATAAGACTAAAAAGTCACAAAATTGGAACTACAGAAAAGAAAAACTTTTGTGTGTGCATGCTACATAAGGCAGCACAGAAAGGAGAGCGGAGGAATACACGTGGATGAATACGAGGCTAATTGGTGCGTATGACCCTGGGGAACATGCTTTTTTAACGTACTGGTGGACCAGCTTTATAAGTGTGATTGTGCATCCTCGACACTAGGCAGCAGTGGCGCTCTCACTGTGTTTTCTATGGTGTAGGGAAAAAGCACTGAGCAAATGATATGAAGTGCAGTAAACACTACAGTAATAGTTGCAGGTGGGGATGGGTTTTTTCTTCCTTTCGGGGGCATCACAGAAAATAATTTAGAAGCACTGCACAAGGAGTTTTTGGAGCACAGAAGAATACACGTTGAAGAATACAAAGCTAGTCAACAGCACAGCTCATAAGTGGAAAATTTGCTTGCTGGTTGGGGCAGATTTTTTGTGGGATCGAAACTTGTATCATGGAAAATTCGTTATTAGGGACACTCATAAGTCGAGGTACCGCTATATACATACAGGAATCCCTCACTTTCTGCTGTTAATTGGGACCGAGATCCCCATGCAACCATTGAAACCAGCGAAGTAGGATTTTTCTTAACCTTTTCCCCTATTCTTGCTTAATTTCCTTATTTTTTTAATTCGATGAATATTTATTTATTTATTTATTTATTTTTAAACTGTGACGCACTTAACCCGCATGAATTGAAGCGCAAAGTAGCGAGGGATCCCTGTATATGTGTGTGTGTGTGTGTGTGTGTGTGTGTGTGTGTGTGTGTGTATATATATATATATATATATATATATATATATATACACACACACACACACACACACACACATATATATATATACACATATGCTCTCTGACTTATGTTTTAGTTAGGTTCCAAACGGCTGAACGTAATCTGAAAAAAAAAAGTATCCGTATTACCGTATCTCATAAAACACCCCTAAATCAATTATGATGAACATAACATTGTCATTGTCCCCAGTCCTCAATGCAGAATCCTTTAAGCTTTGAGATGTTTTGAGGGGTTTTCTTGCATGCACAGCCCATTTCATTTCACCCTACCGCATCTCAATGGGATTAAGATCCTGGCTTCGCCTGGGCCCTTCCAGGACTCTCCATTAATTACTGATCAGCTAGTCCTTGGTGGATTTACTGGTATATTTTTGGTCATTGTCATGTTACAGCATCCATTTCTGCTTCAACTTTATTTATTTATTTATTTTTTACAGATGGTTTCACATATTCTTCAAGCACCCTGTTATACACAGTAGAATTCATGTTTGATTCTTTGATACTGAGTTGGCCAGGTCCTGCTTCAGCGACATATCCTCAAACCATGACACTTCAGTCTGGCCTTAATGTTCTTTTTAGAAAGCAAATGTTTCCTCTTTGTGCTCCTCACATGAAGGTCAAACTTGTGTAGTCTCTTTCTGACCAGAGAGTTATGAGATAATTTATGTGTTTAATTATAATTAAATCACTTTCTTTTACAGAAATAAATAAAAACAAAATTGGACATTCCTTTGTGAACATTTCTTAATCAAGAGTTCACTATTTAATGGGGTGTTTTTTGACAAGACTTCATCCATCCATCCATCCATCCATCCATCCATCCATCCATCCATCCATCCATCCATCCATCCATCCATCCATCCATCCATCCATCCATCATTCCAAATTTCTGAATACTGAATACTGTTCCCATGTATGGACAAATTAAAAGTAGATGGACATTCATTCTAACACTTATTCTAAAAACCTGACTGAGTTTCATTACATTCCGATGATTTAAAATGTTTTTAACACCCGGAAATTTCCAACAGGCACCTGCTGTGTCGAACAATCATGGTTACCCAGTTTGCCACTCAAGTATTTATAAATATCTTATGAAATAGAGCTCCAGAGGCTCTGAACCCCATATTAGCCGAATGTGCATGAGTTTAGTGAGATTAATGGAAGATGTGTGTGTGTGTGTATATATATATATATATACACACACACACACACACACACACACACACACACACACACACACACAGTCACTATTCAATTTAGGATCTAGATCGGTTTCGACCAACCAGTTGTAACTTGGATTGGTTGTAAGTCGGATATTTAACACAATGAAATTGAAACCATCCAGCACTGGTTTTGAATTCATGTGAAGCGTCATCATGCGAAATAAACGTGTAGCCTTGCTTTGCACTGCTCGCAACATCACTTTCACATTTCTTTGCCTATTATCTTCCAACCACGTGTATAGCAACTTTTCCCTCTCTGCAATCGCTCCTTCACGCGGTTTTGTGATGATAGTTGACTTAATTGGGGCTGCTGCTTTCACTGCTTCCTTAATGCGGTCCTTGTCTTTCAAAATCATAGACATCATGGAGTGGGAGAGATGGAGATCTCACTTTCACTTTCATCTTCGTCTCCAACGACAGTGCCTTCCTTGCTTTCTTGCTAGAATTGCCATCTGATGAATTGGATTTCTTCTTGGGTGCCATGGTAACGGTGGACAGTAAATGAATGTAAAATTGTACTGTAAAAGAGATGTTACTGTTACATTATCTAGTCACTGAGTGTAGTGGTAGAATGCTGTGAGTGTGAGATGCTGGGATGCTGCGCTGCCACAACTACCTTACGGCTACGCTGCCGGACATATACAGAAAACTCATAATAGGCATCTGCTTGATGTGGTCGTCAGTACGGGTGGTCGTAACTCGCGTATGTCATAACTCGGCTATTGACTGTGTGTATGTGAGTGTGTGTGTGTGTGTGTGTGTGTGTGTGTGTGTGTGTATATATATATATATATATATATATATATATACATACACACAGACACACCCCTCACCTCACATTCACACGTGCACACAGAGAAAAAACAGTTACTTTTGACTAAAGTCAGCAATGATTATTTTACAGGAACCTCTCAAGACAGACAGTGAGAGACATGGCTGGCCTTTGATGACCCAGTTAGATGCACTGGGGGGACAACAGTGACAACCCGTGGAGAGTGGGGCTTGAACCACTGACCATGGGATCACTGATCCAGCACCTTTACCACCAGCCCACCACTGTCCTTTTAAATTATATTTTTATATACAATGCTACTGCTCAATTTTTATTTTATTTTTTACAAAGTAGATATACTGTATCATACAGTATGAAGTGCAGGCGAAAGATTTAGGTTGTTGCAAAGGAATGGAGCCTGATATACACAAGCCATGTGTGTAGAGTAGGAATGAGCAGTAATTTATGTTATTGAGTATGTCACGCTGTCAACACTATGAGTTCTGCAGCACACGCTTTTATGACAATGTCCACGTATGCATTTGCGATTTTATAAAGAGCATGAACGCCAAATTCTATAACAAGCACTAGAATTCTAGAACGCAGCGGTAAAAGTCTTAGGATTCTTCATAAAGTCTACAGCAATGAGGATTCACCTCTGTAGGGTGTGTTGAGTCGGATTTAATTTTGAAGAGGGAGCAGAACGTCAGCGCAATATGTACATACAAGTGTCGTGGAATGATATTTTCTGCATTTTTTCATATATTGTCCCTCTCAAGTCTTTACCCAGTTCCTAGTGTCAATAAACTCCATTGTATAAAAAGTTTGTTATGCACAATCAGTGTCTTAGGTTTTGTAAGTCACATGATCACCTTAGCACCTTTACCACCAGGCCACTCCTCTCCATATGTGAAAATAAACTTTAAAAATATTAATATTGTCTGCTTTTTATGTAATTATATAATACTTTATACCAGTATGCTGTATACTTTATAGTATACTGTATACCAGGGGTCGGGAACCTTTTTGACTAAGAGAACCAAAAAAAAAGACATATTTTAAAATCTTCTCCTCTGAGAGCCATAGATATATATATTCTGTTAAGAAAGGCCATCTGATTTATGTGAGAGCCAGATACAGTCATCAAAAGGGCCACATCTGGCTCGCGAGCCATAGGTTCCCGACCCCTGCTGTCTACTAACATAAATCATCCACCTTGCTTTTAAAAATTCATTCAAAGATCAATTTTAAATATTAAATTGTCACCAAGATTTTTTTTAAGTATCGTATTTTCTGGATTATAAGTCGCTCTGGAGTACAAGTCGCAGTGCTCACAAAGTGCATGATAAAGAAGAAAAAATATATGTAAGTTGCAAACTCATGGAAACTGTCTACCTTGGCTTGGAAATCTGCTGGCAGTATTTATGATGGTTGTTTTCCTCGCTCTGATAGAGAGGTGCTTGCGTTGCATGAAACAGTAACACCAAGAAAGTCCTCACGCAAAGTCATTTATATTCATCTCCTTGACAACTACCTGGATGTGGAGACGTAACTGCATTGTTGACAAGCCTCTCCCTGAGGCACGTTGCTCAAACCCCCATGTGCAAGTTCGTTCCCCGAGCTGTGGCCATCTAGCTTTTAGCACGCGATTAGTTTTTTAGGGATTAGCTTTTTTTTTGTTTTCATCACTACATTAATAGTAATCTCCGCTTTTCTCCAGTTCGTCACAAGTTTCTTGTTCACTCCAAACTTTCTTTCTGCTTCTCTATTACCATTTTCTGCTGCATGTTTTACTACTTGCAGCTTGTAATCTGCAGAATAGTATTTTCTTTTTGTGGCCATTTCTTCAGTGGTAGATGAGCAGGTACTAATACCCAAGCTTAGAGTGCCCTCTTGAGGTTGCGAGTGTAAAAATAACAAACATGTGAAATTATGTCTGTTATTATGACGAACAGAATTATATGTAATAATTTCACATATAAGTCGTTCCTGACATATTAGTCGCATCTTCAGCCAAAGTATGAAAAAAGTGCGACTTATAGTCCGGAAAATACGGTATTAATTTTACTCATTTCACCAAAATATTGCCTATTTATTAGTAACTTTAAATAACCTAGTGCGTTATAATTTTTAAGGAACTTTATGGGTTTTTTCCTGAAATTTTAAAACATATAATTGCTTAAGTCTGGTCAGTTGTTCAATTTTGACAAGATGTGAGTCATAAGTTTTTTGTCATATAGAGCAGGGGTCCCCAACCCCCGGTCCACGGACTGGTACAGGTCCATGGATCATTTGATACCGGTCCACAAACAAAATTTTTCATGGTACAAATTATAGGTTTTTTATTAGAGCTTCCGGATCTTATTTTGGAAAACGACTGTTTTTGACATCGCCACAGAAGCACGGAAAGCCCTTCTTCCGTTTCCAACCACATATCTTTGTGAGGCGGGGTTTTCTGCGGTGACAGCCACCAAAACAAAACTAAATTGTAGACTCTAACTGGTCCGCAGAAACATTTTCATACATAAAACTGGTCCCTGGTGCAAAAAAGGTTGTGGTACAGAGGTAACAATGGAGCATCACTACCAACAAGGAAATTCTTGGTCTCTGTGCCTCCTGAGTATTACACATAAGAATAAAAGATGTAAAATCTTTTCATTCATTTTCTGTAACCGCTTAATCCTTATTAGGGTCATGGGGAGGCTGGCGCTCATCCCAGCTGACTCCGGGCCTGGGCAGAGTACACCCTGGACAGCTCGTCAGGCCATCGCAGGGCAGAAACACGCTGACAGCTATGCAGCTACTCTTGTCGAAAGTCAGCAATGGTTCTTTTACATGAACCTTTCACCACAGACAGTGAGAGACATGGCCAGCCATGGTGCTTGAACCCCCAAGCTTAGGATCAGTGATCCAGCACCTTTACCACTAGGCCACCACTGCCCAGAAATAAAAATGTAAACTAAAAAAAAGTTGGAAATACAGAATTCTAAACCGAAATAGTTGTTGTAGTGCAGCAGATGCTGCAGGATGAAAGTGTCTTTCATTTCCATTTTTATAAAGGAAAAAAAACAATCAATTTATTGCTAATTTCTGTTCAGATGGACTTTAAAGCTGTCAGAGTCTCAGACTGGTAGTTGTCCTTCAGCACAGGATACTCATCCTTCTTCTAGATTTTTTTGTTTAAAACAATAATGCATCCTTTCCAGACCATTACACCAAGCAAATTATGTGTTCCGCTTCATTACATTAAATTCTTTTCTAGATCATTAAGCTGACCTAAATCCCACCTCCCACCTGCAGTCGTTCTAAAAAATAAAGGGATGCGTGTTCAGTGTGTGTCGGTAACATGTGCAGGTCATTATGAACGAGCGTACAGATAACAGGTACACTTAATTTGAAAGTAATAAGTGATGCTACAGATAAATGCCATTGGATATTATCGAGTTACACTGTGTATGTGTGTGTGTGGGGGTCTTCTGCGTGATGGCTGTAAATAATCTAAATGTGCATAGATAATTGTCAGCGCACACATTTTCATAAAGATCCGGATCTGGTATTTCCCTGGGCACTCTTTATAATGAAGGATTAAGACTGTTTAGTTGAATCAAAATGAGTAACAATGATTTGTAGAGCATTTGAAGAACATTCGGAGAGCGGTGTGAGCCTGACGAAAAGATAATAACAAAAGATAGAGTAACTATTATGGTCCATCTCATGGTACCTCATCGATTGAGAACCTGCACCCATACTGGCCGTTTGTGGGTAGGATTTGACACCCCTGCTCATGATGTGGATGGAATAATGGTTAGCACTTAGGCCTCGCAGCAAGAAGGTCCTGGGTTCGAGTCCTGGGTTCAGTGTGGAGTTTGCATGTTCCTCTAGGTTCTCTGGTTTCCTCCCATAAGCCAAAGACATGTGCATTAGTTGGATTAATTGGAAATTCCAATTGCCCCTGGGTGTGATTGTGAATGGTTGTGTTTGTTGGCCTACAGTGGTTTTGCGAGTTGTTCATGGTGTACCCTGACTTCGTTCAGAGTAGGCTGAGATAGGCTCCAACCTTCCAGGGACTCGAATAGGAGGAAGCAGTTCAGCAGGTGAATGAATGCTTTATAATTTTAGACTCTTAGAACAATAAGCACTGTTTTAGTATCAGTAATGCTCTATTGGTAATGGTGGTGGTGGTGGTGGGGGTCCAGGGGTTCACCTTGCGACACGATCTTACATTTTATACTCATCCCTGAAGAACGTGGGCATTAAATATTAGTATTTCCTGGTAGGGCCACAATTCCCCATTGTACGAACATCACTAGGAGTGTGCACTCTCATGCATCTGATTTATTCATTCTTTCAGACTATTGAGCCTCTGATATGTTTCTTTTGGACAAGGAAAGGATTTTTTTTTTCAGAAACTGACACTTCTTTGGTACATTTTTCCCCCCCTGCAAACTAGAAGCTGTTGGCATAATGCTTCATGGATTGATACACTCTTTTAATGAGCATATTGGTAGCGAGCATGTAAATTTTAAAGCATTTTTAAGACCGTGGTACACGATCTGCAGTGGTGGATAATAGGCATGTACTTTTTTTGAACCAGCCTTCAATCAAATCAGCAGACGTAGGAGTGTGGTTTTTAAAACACTATTAGTAGGCTGCTACATCTGGCTGGACCCCACGAGTCCTGTAAATGTTTGATTTCGGAAGCTGCACAGGGTCTGGTCTTGTTAGTACTTGGATAGGAGGCCACCTTGGAATACCAGGTACTGTGGAGGGTGAGGGAAAGACCTGGCAACCTACTCTGCCAAGAAAAGCGAAGTTGAACTTTGGGTGCACTCATAACAGGTTTATAAAAGTGTAATGATTATGGATTCTGTACTGAGGTATAAAAAACACATTGCATTGGGTCAAGTCTTGTGAATGGAAGGAGGAGTCACAGAGTTTGAACTAGTAATTTGTGGATAAAATCAAGCAAGTTTATAATCTGCTCACTGCTTATAAACTTGACTATGAACAGACCAGGGACTTTATTTTATGAATAAATAAAACAATGCACATGCCATTTTTTTGTGGGGTCGGTAGCGTAGTGGTTAGGGTGCTGCACTCATGATCGGGAGGTTGTGAGTTCGAATCCCACTGAGACCCTCACTATGCTAAGACCCCTGGGCAAGATCTCAACCACAAGTGTGCCTCTGTTCACCCAGCAGTATAAATGAGTACCAGTAAAAATATACTGGGAAGGTAACCTGCGATGGAATAGCGTCCCATCCAGGGGGAATTAAACTCCTGGTCGCGTCACGCTATGGAAACCGGGGATAAGCACCGGCCTGATGAGCTACGAGGTTCGGGTGTAAAAACCCAACAGACTTACCTACATACCTTACATGCCATTTTTATATGGTTGTTTTGCTAAAGGGAGGCAGTGGTCGCCTGGTGGTAAAGGTGCTGGATCACTGATCCTAAGGTTGGGGTTCGCCAGTGCTGTAGTGGTCAACAAATAAGTGAGTACACGATGGCAGCGAAGCGACCGAGGCGCGCAGCAGCACCTCATCCACAAAATGGGCTGAGGTGCGTGGAGCGCGGGGAGGGTGTGGCTTTGGCTTTGAAACTATTTAGCACTTCATCTCCGCTTTTTATTTACACAGTCGCGGAAACTTACGTTGAGCTACTATAAAGTAGACCAAATTAAGTCAGTACACGCAACTCAGCCACTAAAAAAAGTGGGTGCACGGCGTGTACCAGCGTGTACCCACCACTACAGTACTGGGGTTTGCGCCCCATTCTCAACGGGTTTTCACTGTCTCTCCAGTGTGGCTAACTGGGTTATCAACGGCCGGCCATGTCTCTCACTGTCTATGGTGTGAGGTTCATGTAAAAGAACCATTGCTGACTTTTGACAAGAGTGGCTCCATAGCTGGTGGTGTGTTTCTGTCCTGCGATGGCCTGGCGAGCTGTCCAGGGTGTACTCTGCCCTCGCCCGGAGTTAGCTGGGATGGGCGCCAACCTACCCGCGACCCTGATTAGGATTAAGCGGTTACAGAAAATAAATGAATTAATGCTTTGCTCAAGCTGGTTGATGCTCGAAGACCTTGGCAGGGACAGCTGTGGCTTTCCCCCCCCAATGAAGTGGAACTGCTCTGCTGCTTAAGCCAATTTCATTTTCTGTAAATGGAAGCCACACCCTCTCAGTTCTCAAGGTAGCTCCTCAGATCTTGAGTAGTGTTTCTAGAACATATTTTAATGATAATGCAAAAGAATAATGTCGCATCATCTATTGTGAAGTAATTCTGGCTATGTGGGACAGAGGCACTCGTACTGCATGAATATTGCATGAGGGCACAAACCTGTATTTATAGGATCTGCATAGATTGTGTTCAGAACAATTACTGTAGTCTTACAGAGCACTGTAACATGTCCTGGAAATGTTGGTTGATATTCGTCTATATTTAGTGGTGTATGTGGGAGAGAGATAGATGGAGAGGCAGACAGTGATTGGTGAGTAGTCATCGTTGAAATCACTTGAAGAGCATCATGTTCTCATGATTGCTTGAGGGTCCACCAATCACACTGCTGTCAGAGGACAGTTGACTTAATGAGAAAGTGTGTGTGTGTGAGCGAGTTTGGAAAGGTGGATGGGTGGGTGGAAAGGCCAAGAAAAGCAGAGGGAGAGATGATGAGTAGAGAAAAGATGAGGTGCATAAGGTCTGAGAGTAGTTCTTCTGAAGATCGAGTGAAATGATGAACTATATTGTTTATGTGTAGACATAATTACAATTGTGTTACAGCTTCCCTACAACATACCTATAACGCTTCATCACATTTTCCTGCAGACACCTTACCTGACTTAGTCATCTGGCTAGTGACACGGCCCACTTGGACCTCATTTCTTTAATTACTTATGCTCTATAAAGACCCTGCACTCAACAACACTGAATAGCTGCAGGACGAGCCAGAGTGCAGGGGGTTCCCCCGGCTTCCATCAGCACCTGACTGCACTAATATGACTGGATGGGGAAATCGCCACATGCAATGCAATCCAAAATCCAAAGACTTTGTAGAAAGGTCGGCATGCTTATACCAACAAAACGGGGAAGCTCAATCCAGAAAGTGTCGATTTTTTTTCACCTTATAATGTATGCACGTAAGTCGTACCAAATCTAATTGATGCCAAACCCTCTTACACATGAAACTACAGACCAGGCTCCAGAGTGACGCATCGGCATCATGACCATTAACCCAGAGATCGCAAGTTCGAATCCATGTTAATGCCACAATCATCCGTGACTGGGAGCCCAAGGGAGCTAATTGGCTGAGCACTAACGGGAGGGAGGGGCGGCATACGCTCACTTCCCTGTCACTCACAGCAATCACTAGTCAATCATGGGAGTCTGTGAGCTCATTTGTACGAGAGGGCAGATAACACTTTCCCTCCGAATGTGTTAGATCGCCCCCAAATACACATGGCGCCGCATTTCTAAATAGAGGTGGGCGGCTAGCATTGCATGTCACGAAATGTGCATGTTTTTGTCCATCTCTGGCTGTGTAATGGGGAAGGCAATTCCTGATTGGTTGGAATTGGATATGACTAAATAAAGGAGAAAAATGGTGGTGGCAGGAGGGGGTGTGGGTGGTGGTGGGTGGTGGTGGTTGGGGGGGTTGAAGTTACAGACTACTCTCCTTATTTAAGTGTGTCTGGTGCAGGTAAAACCTCTTGATCAATGCCCCGTCGTGTATTTGGGTTAAGCTCTGAATCCCATCCTTCTTTAACCACTATTATCAACTGCCCCAATCCAATTTCCAGTACTGTAATGTGAAACTTAAATAAATTACAGACATTTTATGTGAGCAGAGGACAGCTGATTAGGAGACAGTGGACACCCTTATTGAATGCAATATTTATGGCATTTGTGCATAACACTGTCATCTAAACTGTGTATATATATATGTAGGTGTTGATATGAAAATGGAAGGGCGAGCTGTATAGTGAGATTGCATATCACCAGACTCATCTCAATCACTTCATTGGTCTCCATGAACTGTCAAGAAAGAGGAATTCTAATTCTAAGGTCTCGTATAGCCGGTTGATACATTGCGTGATAACTGGCTGGGACTACTGTATTCATTCTGAGAGATCTTGGAGGGAGTCGGTGACAAGTATTGCTGAAAAGAATTTGGAAATGAATTGCAACATGGTAGCTTGGGTGGCACGGTCGTGCGGTGGTTAGCATGTTTGCCTCAGTCAAACGGTTCGAGTCCCAGCTTGGCATTTCTGTGAGGAGTTTGCATATTCTGTCTGTGCTTACATGGGTTTCCTCAGGGTACTCTAGTTTCCTCTCTTTCACTTTCAAAAGAAAACAAAACATACACAGGGGGCGAAGTGGCTGTTCCCTGTCACCCCTAGGGTTGAGTGTGAATGGGTTTGTATGTGTGTATGTGCGTCGCCCTGCGATGGCCTGGGGGACTGTCCAGGGTGTATTCCGCTCTCACGGGCTGAGAGTCAGCTTAGATGGACGCCAGCCTCCAGGTGACCCTAATTCAGTGTAAGAGACTTAAAAGATGATTGAATGACATGGTAATTGGTTAAACTGATTTTAGTGCAAGACCCACAGCAAATTTTACCACCAGCAAACTGTCCAGGAATGGAAGCCACGCCCTTCAGGGTCTCAAGGTGACTCACTAGGTCTTAAGTGTTCGGATGGAATTGCATATATGACTTAAATGATAAAAAATGTCAAATAAATTAAAAAAATCTTCTCTGCTCATCTATACCATGAGGTAATTCTGGCTATATGAGACCGCGGATTACGTGAGGCCAGTGTCAGTACATTCCTGGACCCCTGGATTATATGGTGTGAAGAGAATTCATTTTGGACACGGCGTTACAAGATGCGCTGTCAATAGAAAAGATTACCTAACCTTAAACTTATGATTGGTGTTCATCCCTAGGAGGCAGCTGTGCTTGTCTCTGGAGTCCATCACTGGATTGGTCTCTGACAGGGAGATTATACAACGTCCAGACATGGCTTATCTTTAGGGAAAATGCTTGGGGATGTGAGAGTAAGACTTTGTTCAGATTGTTATCCTAAAAGACAAAAACACAGACGACAAAACGAAACCCACCCAGTAAACAGCCGTACAAATCGACCTTTGCACTTATGAGTAGCGATGCTTATGATAGACACGCATGGCCAGGTGTGTGACTATATAGAGGAATCAAAGCGCTCTCCTTCGATAAGGACATTCCAGCCCCGAGGGAAGGTTTTCAGCAGAAAGCACCTGCCTTCGGGTTTTTTGTACTGAGGTCTGCATCAGGATTGACAACAAACCCAGACAGCAAAACATTCCCACTTGTCATGTCCATGTACCGAGGCAAAACACCACATTCAGTCCATGTGCAATGTGATGTGACGTGAAGTCGGCATGATGTAAAAATGAGAGCCTCCAAGCCTTGATTTCTAAATATGTAGACAAGATGTTTGTAGATAATTTCTGCACTTCAGAGTTTTATCAGATTCATCAATGTGCCTAATAAGGTGTCATAGACTGTGATCTGTACAGCTGAGAGGGCGGGAGATGGAAAAATGCCTGTTAGGTTTACCAATCAGCATCCTCCGTTCATCCACATGCATCCCTCTTTCAGCACTCTCATGTTTGCAGCGTCAAACTCTGATTGCACCCAAATGAAAGGTTTGTTAATTATTTAAAGTGGCTTTTGACCTGCACTCATTCTGCTTAGTGACTCAAGGCAGTCATGCAGAAATAAACCCAAACATGACCCAAAGATGTATGCCAGTTGCTCAGATTTATACTGCTGAATTATGGGAAATGTCAGGTTCCAGTACTGATGTTTGAATTGTCCTGAGCTTTGTTATAATTTTTATGCTTCTCGCACAACATTTAAAGCAGTCATGTATTTGACACCAAACATGATATAGACCCTGATTTCTGGAGAGGGGTTTTTAAATAAAAAATGGTGCATTACACATTCATAGGTGTTTTAAAAAAGGAAAAACTTTGGTGGACTCCCAGGTGGCGCAACTGAATAAAATTCACCCAGTTATCAAGCGTGTAGGTTGAAACATCGGAATATGCTCACAGCCAACTGTGATCAGGAGTCCATGACTGCTAATGAGCTGAATTATTATTGGGGGTGGTGGTATATGTTCCTTCTCCATCACTTATGAATGATAACTAGCTCATCGTTAACAAACGATGTAAGCTCACACTCGGTGTGCTACGCCGCTCCTGACCAACCTCTTGCCTGAGGTTAGTCTGGATTGGTTTCTCTGGGGCAGTCAGTCTGGCAGATAAGTAGTATATATAACCCTAGGTTTACACTGGGGCTGCGAAGCCCACGATTGCCACAATTCAAAAATAGGTGATACTTATATATTGGGCTTGAAGGAATGGTAATTCTAATTTCATCAAGATCCCCAACGATGGCGCATCAAGGTCACTTACACTCTGTTATCGACCGTTAAACCCTACTATGCTCTCCGATGCTCTACTATAACTCCCATGTACTATCACAACTGATATCAAATTGTAATAATTGTGGCAAAAGATCACCACGAGTCCACCAAGTTTCCTCAAGATCATGACAAGTTCACCAAGTTCCCTCAAGATCTACACGAGCCCACCAAGTTCCCTCAAGATCACCAGGAGTCCACCAAGTTTCCTCAAGATCACCATGAGTCCACCAAGTGCTCTCAAGATGACCACGAGTACACCAAGTTCCCTCAAGATCTCCACGAGTCCACCGAGTTCGTTCAAGATCAGCACGAACCCACCAAGTTCCCTCAAGATCACCACAAACCCACCGAGTTTCCTCAAGCTCAGCACGAGCCCACCGAATTCCCTCAAGATCACCCCCCGACTGTGTAACCCAATAAACCTGCCACTGTTGGGCCCTTGAGTAAGGCCCTTACTCTTAACTACTCGGTTGTATAAATAAGATTAAAACAAACAAATAATAAAAAATGCTAGTCACTTTACATAAAGGCATCTGCCACATGCCATCAACATAATATAAATGTTTAACATTCTACTATTAAAAATAAATCTCAATTGTTGTAGTGTCTGAGGAAATAAACCCGTGTGGGGATGCGGTTATAGGAAAATAATCCACGTGTGCACGCAACGAGGGGGCGATGCCACATGTTAAAGCTCTGTTGATGTTTTTCTTATGATGGCGCATTGACATTGGATTTATTTCATGCATATCATGATTAAAGATTTCTAAAATGCTTCTGCTCCACCAGCAGGACTCTGATCTTTAGTACTATGAAAGGCTCCTATTTCAATATGCCAAAGTAATGGAGATGCAAGAATAGGGGGGACAGCGAGGAAGAGAATTAATGGAGAGTGAGAATGAGATGGAGATAGAAACTGAGAATAATCAGACGTGACGTGAAGCTCAGTGTTTCTCTACAGGCTTTCTCTGTTCTTCTGGGAAGTAAAAACTCGACATAATTACTGTGTGTGTGTGTGTGTGTGTGTGTGTGTGTGTGTGTGTGCGTGTGCGTGTATGTGCGCGCGCGTGTGTGTGTGTGTGTGTGTGTGTGCGTGTGTGTTGAAGTAGATGGTTCTGCCTTTGCGGTTAACTGAGTCTGCAGTTTAAATCAGACTATGACTTGCTTGAGGAGATGAAAATATAGCTGGCATGTCGTTCTTTGGAAAGAAGGGATGCAGAGAGCTGCTCCTTTTTATTGAGCAGTGAGATTTTAGAGCGAAAGAGACAGAGGAAGTGATAGAGCAAAATATATTAGAGGAATATAGAGAAGGGAAGAGTGAAGCACATGAGAGATTAGACAAGACCGAGCTGGATAAATTGGTTTGGTTATTTTAGCCAGAATCAGAATTAAAGAGAAATGAATGGTGGACTCATAGTGTTTGTTTATTTATTTATTTATTTATTTATTTTTCTAGAGTGCATGATTGAATGTCTGTGGGGGGAAAAAATTCAAACCTCAACAACAACAACTGTCTCCCCTAAGTACCCCACACATATGCTGTTACTTAGGAAGTCCGTCTGCTTGGCATTGCACGGCTCCACCACCTGGTTCATCCTCATTATCTTCCTGCTGTTCTGCGTGCTGAGTGTGTTCTGTGTCATTACCTAAACTGCTCCGAGTGCTCATTGTGTTGTGCTGCACTTCTCATGAAAGTGTGGGGAAAGTTATAAAGCTACAACTCTCACCATGGCACTTGGGGTGCAAGATTATAGTTTTCAGTGCAATGGTTTGTCCCCAGTGCAGCTAACTGGTTATCAAAGGCTGGCCATGTCTCTCACTGTCTCTGGTGTGAGGTTCATGTAAAAGAACCATTGCTGACTTTTGACAAGAGTAGCTGCATAGCCGTCAGTGTGTTTCCACTCTGTGATGGCCTGGCGAGCTGTCCAGGGTGTACTCTGTCCTTGCCCGGAGTCAGCTGATTTCAGCACCAGCCTCCCTGCGACCCTAATTAGGATTAAGTGATTCAGAAAATGAATGAATGATGAAGCTTTAAACTCGATCTGACAACTTTATAAACTCAGACACTTGCTTTAAGAAAATTCTCTCTCTGTGTGTGTGTGTGTGTGTGTGTGTGTGTGTGTGTGTGTGTGTGTGTGTCAGCCGACACTTGGTGAAAACTGGGTAGACTCTGAACAGCTGACCAGCCCATTGCAAACCAAACACACACACAACCGCTTACGCTCGCGTCCACAAATTGGGGTGATCTGGAACAGCCAATCAGGCTAATAAGCATGATTTTGGAGCGCTGAAGAAAACCAGAGCACTCAGAGGAAGACCCACACACACCAGGGACAACATGCAAACCCCAGACAGAAACGCCCCGAGCCCGGGACCGTATTGCTGTGGTGTTTTAAGCACCGCATCACTCTCTGTTTCTTCATTCTTTATTTCGTCCCCATTTGCTCACCGTGACGAAGCAGACACTGCAAGTCATTTCTTTTATTTTTGCTTTTATCTTTACACTTACAGCGGACTTCGCCAAGGTCAATTTTTTATTCTTCAAAGAAAATTGATTTATTTCTCTCTATGGCTTGTTCACAGGAAGCTTTATACCTTATTATTTATTTACTTATTTATTTATTTTCAGATTATAAAAAGCACGTGTAATTCTACATTGCTCAGTCACTCACTGGGTCCTTTGTATGTTATCACAGGATAACGGTTATTAACACAATCACGTCTCCAGTTGTATATTATACACGTGTGGATCAAACCACAAGTGCTTCAGTCACTCCTCCCATAGCACTCTGATTTTAGTAAATATGGACTGACAACTTCAGATAGACACAATACCTGTGAAAGCTGTGATAGCTGTGATAGCTGTGATAGCAGAAAGTGAGCAACTCTTTAATGCAGGAAACATGTCTGTGACAACTAATCACAGACATATAAATATTTTAATGAAATAAAATTGTCACAAACTTTTGCTACTTTCGTTCCTCTCCATCTCTCTCTCTCTCTCTCTCTCTCTCTCTCTCTCTCTCTCTCTGCTTTTGTCTATCTGTCTCTCTCCTTCATTGTCTTTGTCTGTCTCTCTCCCTCTGTCTCTCACATTCATTTTCTGTCTGTCTCTCTTTCACACTCACTCACACATTCTGTCCATCTCTTTTCTATTTGTCTCTTTCTCTGATTTTGCCTGTTTGTCTCTGACTTTGTTTCTTTCCGGTTCTCTTTTTCATTGCCTTTGTCAGTCTTCCTCTCTCTCTTTCTCTCCCCCTTCCTCTCTCTTCTCTCTCTCCCCCTCTCCGCCTCCCCTTCCTCTCTCTCTCTCCCGCTCTCTCTCTTTCTCCTCTCTCTCTCTCTCTCTCTCTCTCTTCCTCTCTTCACTTTCTCTCTACCTCCCCCATCTCTCTCTGTCTATCTCCAGCACTAAGTTCAAAATGATTTATTTTCAACTTCCTTAATGTCTGAGCTTATTATTAATAATAATAATAATAATAATAATAATAATAATAATAATAATAATCACATGATTAACATCACTGTGAGGAATGCGGGTTACCTGTTGAAGTTGGATTGCTTCATATTTAGTATAATTAACATTGCATTTATTTTAATAAGTGGAAGAATTATTTGTGGAAGAATTGTCTGTTTCTGTTTGACTGTGTGTTTCATCTCGTGGTGCGACGGCGCATCTCAAGCTACGATGGAAGAGTCGGCCTTATCTGTTTAAAAGGAAATAGAGTGAAGCAGTGAAAAGTAAATTAAATTAAATTTATAGTGGTTCTTGCCGAAGCTTTAACTTAATAACAGTGAAACTGTTTACCTGTGACCTTGTTTTTGATGCATTTATTAATATAAATGAAGAAAATATAGAAATGTTATTACAGCACAGCTTCACTGTTAAGAAATCAGTTTCTGTTTCTGTGGCAATACTTTTACACATACATCATTCACTACACACACACACACACACAGACACACACACACACACACACACACACACACACACACACACACACACACACACACACACACCTGATCAGAATAAGATAATGCACATTTATGAGTTACACAGTTACAAGACTGAAGAACAGACACTTGCTCTGCTATTAATGAGGAGGCAGTTTATTACAATCCCTCTGAGAACTACGCAGTAGAGTGTTACGCTGTAAGTGGGTGTGTTATTGATTATAATAATAAGATTTGGCGACGTTAATTAACTTTGTGTAGGCGGAATGGTTAACACGTCTGCCTCACATCGAGAATGTCCAGGATTTGTGTCCTGGGTGTTTCTGAGTGGAGTTTGCATGCACTCTTTGTGCTTGGATGGGTTTTCCCCGGATACTCAGGTTTCCTCCGATAGACCATGCAAATAAGGATAACTGGCTGTTCCAAAATGCCTCTAGGTGTGTGTGTGTGTGTGTGTGTGTGTGTGCGTGTGTGTGTGTGTGTGTGTGTGTGTGTGTGTGTGTGTGTGTGTGTGTGTTGGCCATGCAATGCACTGGCAGGATGCTCTGTGTGCAGACCTTTGACCCAGTGCAGATGAGATAGGTTCCAGCCTTAGAACAAAGCTGTTGAATGAATGAATGAATAATTCAGTTCCTTGATGAACACCACATAAGATAAATAAATAAATAAAATCAGGATTAAAAAAATAACAACAACAAAAAACCCCCAATATTTATATTTACATTTTTTTTTGATGTTCTTATTGTTTGTAATAACTGCGATGAGCTCAGGTATCAGGAAGACTGTAGAACTGTCTTTGAGACTGATGGATAAATAACTGGAAGCTGTGAAACATGCTAAATATTATTAATCATATAATTAAATGTGTTTTTACATTAGCATGTGTTATGATAATGTGGGGGATGCTCTGTTTAAATATTGCTGGCATTTAAAATTGCTCCTCAAGAGTGAAGAACCAATGTGTTTTGCCTTCTATTATCAGTTAATTTTGGCTTTATGTAAAGGTTCATCAGTGAGAACACTCCAGCTCACAGGCTTAGTGTCACCTGTTTTACATTTTGTTTAGGTTCTGCGTCCATTTACAATAACAATAAGAAGACTACATATGGCTGAAACAACGAACTTGTGCTCAATAACTTGACAGTGCAACAGAAGATTGTAGAAAATGAAAAAAAAGTCCAAGATCAAGTGTTTTGTGATCGTGCTTGCCTCAAGGTAAAATATATGGTACTGTCATCATGCCCATCAGTATTAGGGTTATAGACACCTATGTATAGGACAGTGCTTCTCAAATAGTGGGGCGTGCCCCCCTTGGTATGATGCCAGGGGGGGCGCGGTGGGATGAAGGGGGAAACGCATATGACCCTGGGGAACATGCTTTTCTAGAATAGTGTACGAGAATTAAGTGTAATTGCACCTCCACTCCACTAGTTAGCAGTGGTGCTCTCATTGTTGCGCTATGGTGAAGCGGTTTTTTCGAGCAAATGATATTAAGTGCAGTAAACAATCCCTCAACAAACAATAAGGAAAATTTTCTAACAGGAACGAAGAGACAGGTAGAGATAGACAGAGATATTAAGACATAAATAAGTTGAATGAGTTTAAATAAGGATGTTTTTTTTTTTTTTTTCAAGCACATTGGTGCACTTTAAATCTTTTCTGTTACAGATTAAAAAACAATGTTCATGAAGTTTTTGTTCATTGTAAGTTGAACTGTATTTCTTTCTTTTTTGTTTTTAATGTTAATAAAGATACAGTGTTATGCAGAGGTGTACTAATAACAATTTGATAGACACATATATTATTTACAGTTGCTCGTGGGGCGGTGGGGGGAGGGGAATGTTTTTCTCTTCCTAGAGGGGGCGCCACAGAAAATAATTGGGAAGCACTGCTATAGGAGTAAGCAAACGATTTCAGAAAGACATCGTGGCTGATTCCATTTAATTTAGTTGCGATAGCACTGTATTCCATTCAGTCATTATTTTTGTAAACTGCTTAATCTCATCTTAGCCGATTCTGGGTGAAGGCAGGGTACTCCCTGAACTACTCGCCAGGCCACTGCAGGGCCAACAAACACACAATCGCAACAACTCACTCACAAACTGTCATACCTAGGGGCGATTTGGAACCACCCACCAGCCTACTGTGCAGTGTTTGGATTGTTAGAGGAAACTAGACAACCCTGGAAAGTCTTATGCAAGCATGAGAAGAACATGCAAACTCCACAAGGAAACAAAGAGACTCCCGACCTCAGGACCTTCTTGCATTGTGAGGCCAATGTGCTAACCACTGTGCTGCCCACTGTATTTCATGTTTATTTGTGTATTGTCCTTAAGATGAACGTGGAAGATACTTGCAATGTAAATTATATACAGTACCCTTTCTCCCGGTGCAAACAGATCTGTAGTAAATCAGGACGTCTGTCTTAATTCAATGAGCTAAGTACCTGGAGAACATCACTGATTCGAGCGAGCCGTCATGTATGATTTATATAAGCACTGTACAGTCATATTTAAAGATTGGGGTTCAGATCATGTGCTACAGCGTCAGTAGTAGCTACAGAGTTTCTCACTTTAACAGCAAACACGCCCACAGGGACAACATCAGAATGAGGGTAAATTTTGTGTGTGTGTGTGTGTGTGTGTGTGTGTGTGTGTGTGTGTGTGTGTGTGGGTGTGTGTATCTGTAGGTGGTTGCCGTGGTAAGCCCTGTTACTTCATGAAAAGGCGGTTCTGAGCTATAACCTCTTGGCTGTCTGGTGCATTTTGTGCATGTGCTTGTGGGTATTCTATGATGTGAAAAGTTTGTTTATTTATTTATTTTTATATATTTTCATGCGGAGGATATGCGTGATGTTGGCATCAGCATCTTTGAAAACTCGTTCAGTTTTACTGCAAACTGTTTTCATATATGGAAACATGAAAAAAGTCAAGGCTTTGGGGTTTGGTCACGGTGGTTTAGGGGGTTTCGCATTGTCCCCTCACAGGTTCTGAGTCCAAGCTTGGTGGCCAACTGGGGTCTTTCTCTGTTTGTCTGCAAGCATGCTGTCCTTATGCGTATATGGGTTCCCTACTGGAAATCTGATTTCCTCCATTGCTCCAAATATGCGCAACTATTTGTCAACCTGCCACTCTGACTGAACCGTAGCTGTAAAACGAGTGTGAATGTCTTTTATCCCCTGCCTGTCTCCCTGCAAAAGATTCAACCAGCAATCTGTTGTGCACCCGACGTCTGGGGTTGGTTCCAGCTTCACCATGACTTGGAAGGATGAACCCTCACACGTGTGCTCTCCAAGATATTTAAAGCTAGCCAACCACGTCTTAATATAGAGCAACACATTATGAGAAAATCTTGGATGCCCCTGGTTGGTCAGTGTCACCAAGATTGACAAGGGGAGAAACAGTATGCGCCGCCCACTCAGGAGGCACTGCTAATTTCTCTACTCTCTTGTCTTCGGGGTGGCATGGTGGCATGGTGGTTAGTACAACCGCCTAACAACAAGGTTATGGCTTCATATCTCAGCTTCGAGTGTTTCTGTACCGCGTCGGCATGGTCCTCGTGGTTGCATGGGCTTCCTTCAGGTGCTGTGGTTTAGTCCTGCAGTACAAAAACATGCACATACATGTCGATTGGCTGTTCTAGTAAAATTCCAATAGTTGTAAGTGTGAATGGTTGTGTGTTAGCCCTGTGATGGTATGGTGAGCTATTCAGAGTGTGCCCTGCCTTCACCAGTGTTGGCTGAGATAGGCTCCAATCTCCCCATGACACTAGTAGGGTTAAGCGGTTGGCAAATAAGTGAGTGTGTCTTCAAGATCCGATAATAACGCCACTGCTTTTCTGTTGTGCCACTCGGGAGCCAACCGGATTGAACGGCAAACCAATCTGTCTCTGTAACAGTGTGCAATGAGAGCCGGGTTCTAATTTAATAGATAATTTCCATAATAGAATATCCTGATTAGTCCGGTTAGGTCACTGTTGCAATTAACAATATGCATCATTGACTCCAGGATCCTTGTTTTGCTGCTGAAGTCAATAAACAAAGAATCGTTGCTAATTCATATCACATAGACTTGCAACTACACACTGCTCATAACAGAACATTTTTGACCTTGGACTGTTGATTGGCTTGTGTGTATCTGCATTAATTGACTGCACAGGCACATTGAGGGTGTGACCCTGATTGCTTTATGAATACAAACTACCGGTGCAATGTAATGTCTGGAGTCGATGGATGTGATGTAATACATAAATAAAAATATCTGAAATGAACCCTTCTCACTTGGTCCCGGAAAGCAGTTGGTCTCTTTTTTGTTTTGGGCTGGACGCCATCACGTGAAATGACTGCGTACTCCTCTTCATAAATACAGTAGTCATTTGTGCTTGAGTCGGAGACATTAAAAATTCAGCAGTTTAACTAACTCACCAGTCATTGAGTGGGTATGAATATAATGAGTAGTAAATCAGTCGCTGTGGGATATTACAGATATTAGAGGCCTGAATGTCAGATGCTTACACATTTCTCACGTAATGTAGATCACTAACCATAGCATGTTGAATGTCAGATTCGTTTCTTTTGAAATTACAGATTATTTTAGGACATTTGAAGAACGATTGATGAACGAGAACCGAAGCGACATCATCGCCTGGAAAATGTTCCAGGTACAACACAAGCTGCATAAATATTACATCAGGAAGAAAACCAGCATTTAAATGGAAATGAAATTCTCAACATGCCATTATGATACTCTCATTTTAAAAAAGAGGCAGAAGAAATGTTCAAAATGAGGATATGCATATAAATGTTAGTCACTAATGTCATGAAATGACCAACAGGATTGGTTGATGCTATGAAAGCTCTCATCTTTCCCACTCCATCTTTTTTCCTGTGTCAGTTCAGTTCATTTTCTGTAACCGCTTAATCCTAATTAGGGTCATGGGGAGGCTGGCGCCAATTCCAGCCGACTTCAGGCGAGTGCAGAGTACACCCTGGACAGCTCGCCAGGCCATGCAGGGCGGAAACATGCTGACGGCTTTGCAGTTACTCTTGTCGAAAGTCAGCAATGGTTCTTTTAAATGAACCTCTCACCATAGACAGTGAGAGACATGGCCGGCCTTTGATAACCCAGTTAGTGCACTGGGGGCAGTGACAACCCGTTGAGAGTGGGACTTGAACTCCCAACCTTAGGATCAGTGATCCAGCACCTTACCACCAGACCACCACCGCCCACGAATTTCCATTTCATGAGTTTCATAAGACACATGACACGAAAGTGAACTAGTAAACCCAGCCTTGCTTCGATTATTTCAATGTAAATTGACAATAAAATATTTACAAATTCTTCCGATGCTCTTTTCTTTTTCTTGCTTCGATCTCTGTTCACTCCTGTTGTAGTCAGAGGGGAAGTAATTAGTGCAGGAGTGTTGGTGCTGTAGGGAAAAAACAAACTCTTTCTACTTCATACTGCTTTCTTCTCTACATCCTGCAGTGCTGTTATACACCATTTATCTCTCTCTCGCTCTCTCTCTCTCTCTCTCTCTCTCTCTCTCTCTCTCTCCCTATATATTTCTTTCTCTCTCTATCCCACACACACACAGACACACACATACTCTCTCTCTCTCTCTCTCTCTCTCTCTTCCTATATATCTCTTTCTCTCTTTATCACATATACACACACACACACACACACACACACACACACACACACGCACTCTCTCGCTCTCTCTCTCTCTCCCCCCCCCCTGTCTGTCTTCCTTTCGGCTTTTTCCCCTTTACTCGGGAGTCGCCACAACGAATCATCTGATTCAGCAATGGTTCTTTTACATGCCTCTCACCATAGACAGTGCAGATGAGATAACCGCCTTTGATAACCCAGTTAGCCGCACTGGGCAGTGACAACCCTGTGGAGAGTGGGACTCGAACCCCCAACCTTTTGATCAGCGATCCAGCGCCCTATACTACTAGACCACCACTGCCCCCTCTCTCTCTCTCCCTCTCCCTCCCTATATATCTCTCTCTATCACACTCTCTCTCTGTCTCTCTCTCTCTCTCTCTCTCTCTCTCTCTCTCTCTCTCTCTTTCTGTTACTCTGACAAAAGACCTTATGGTTTTTCTCCACTCCTTATTTCTTCTGCTCAGAGCAGTTTTTTTTACATTTGAAGTGCCTCTATCTCACCACATCCTCCCCGTCAACTCCTTACTTCCATTTATTTTATTCTTTGACAAAGTGCTCTTGGCAAAATATAGCAGTCACACAGCACATAGGAAAATGTTATTTCTGCACATAATTGAATACTGACCACAGATATGTGGCAGCCAGGTCATCAGCAAAAACAAATTATAGGGGCAAACAAACAAACAAAAATACTACATACAAACACTCCAAAAAAGAAAAGAACAGATTTTTTTATATGTGTAATGCATCAAGAAATTTAGAATATATATATATATATATATCCGTTACAGAGGTGGTTTCGTAGTCTGATTTTTTTCGTAAGTTCAACCGCATTTTACATGTAAAAGGCCTGATTCGTTCCAAGGCCCCAATACTACCCCCTAAACCCTTTAAAAATGATAAAAGTATAGCTTTTAAGACCTCCTTCTGCTTCAATATCGTTCCGATGGTGGACGAGTTTGACCATATTCCTTTGCGATATCACTTAACCGCATGCCACAAGCCCGCTTCTTCTTTTCACTCGCACCGGGAATCACTTTCACCGCGAATCCCGCGCGCGTGTGTGTGTGTGTGTGTGTCTGTGCGTGTGCGCGCACGCATGTGTTGACCATGTCTTCTTAGCAAAGTTATAATCTTACAAATGTTTATGCAAGGTTAACAGCCTGAGCCAAAAAATAAAGTTGCAATGAGCACACTCGAAAAACTTATGAAACAACATTAACTCATGCATCATGGGTATTATGGAGGTACAAATCCATAATAGCCAATGCAAGGCCAGTGGGGCGGGATGTTGGGAGATAGCCAATGGGAGAGCAACTCACGCATTGTTTTAATTTTTGAGATGGCGCGTTTCGTAATGTGAATTTGTTTTGTATCCAGAGACAGAAATTTTAGGTAAATGCGTTTTGTAACCTGGATTTTTTGTTTGTTGGGTCTTTTGTAAGTTGAGGTACCATTGTATATACATACATACATATATACACACATATATATATATATATATATATATATATATAGTTAAGATATAGTTTATATCTTCTTTTCCTTTTGGATTTTTCTGTTTCTCAGGAGTCACCACAGCAAATCATCTGATTCGCACATTTGATTTGGCATAGGTTTTTACGTTGGATTGCCCTTCCTGTCACTACAAGGGACAGAAACATGCTGACGGCTTTGCAGCTACTCTTTTGTCAGATTAAGTATTTAAAGGCTTTAGTTATACACATTACATAATAATTCAAGGCGTCATCTGATTTTAAAGGTTTTTTATGAAATAAAAAGTTTGTCAGAACATGAACTTGTTCAATGGATAATTCGTCTCTAATTATCATTTATTTACCTGTAAGTTTTGCTACCTGAGTATAATTTATTTTTTCCTTCTGTGTGAATTTGAGTGGTTGTGTATGAGCCTCTTTTTGTGGGAGGTGGGGGGTTATTCCACAGTATTGATTTTGTATTATTATTCCACAAATATATATATATATTGTATTTTTTTCAACTTGGTGTCCAAAAGTCAGCAGTATGTAACAGTTAATTTGCACCAACTATGGACAGTACATGGGACAACTATCCAAGTCATGTTCCCGAACTATGGTACTGTGCTCGAAGGCTCTGCTAAAAACATTCACTGTGATTTATTCCACTTTTTTCTCTGTAAAACTGGTAGTGAGTGATTGGAACAGTGCTATTTGTGAATTCTTCAAATAGGATTGCTATTTGCATATATATATATATATATATATATATATATATATATATTTTTTTTTTTTTTTTAGTACAACCTGATGTCTGCAAAGAACTACCGGTGAGAAATGTTCATGGTATTTATTGTTGCAACAAATCCACCCAGCAGGGCACACTTGGGTAACAGGAAGCACTATATACAGGGATAACTCACTTTCCGCAGTTAATTAGGACCGAGATCCCCCCGTGACCGCTGAATTCCACGAAGTTGGATTGACCCCCAGACTGATGTATACATACATGTATATGTGTATATAATATCAATAAATACATATTCAACGCTATAAATGCTTATAATAACAATTTAACATTAAACATAATGCATAAGATGTCAATAAAATACAGTGAAACCTCACCTTACGAAAGTCCGAACAAACGAAAAATCCAGGTTTCGAAACGCATTTTCCCAAAAATTTCTGTCTCTGGATACAAAACAAATTCACGTTATGAAAGCGCCATCTCAAAAATTCAAACAATGCACGAGATGCTCTCCCATTGTCTATCCCCCAACATTTTGTCCCACTGGCCTCCCATTGGCTATCTCCCAACATCCCGCCGCACTGGCCTTCCATTGGCTAGGAAGGATGACGCAGCTCCCTCCCATTGGCTATTATGGAGCTGCATCTCCATAATACCCATGATGCTTTTTGTGTAAAGGACAGAGTTACTGTTCTTTTGTGAGTTTTTCGAGTGTGCTCATTGCAACTTTATTTTTTGGCTCAGGCTTTTAACCTTGCATAAACATTTGTAAGATTATAGCTCTGATAAGAAGACATGATCAACACATGCACGCACGCGAACGCACACACACACACACACACACACACACACACACACACACACACACACACACACACACACACACACACACACACGCGCGCGCGTGCATGTGTGATTCACGGTACGAGTGAAGAGAAGAAGCGGGCTCATGGCATGCGGTTGAGTGATATTGCAAAGGAATATGGTCAAACCAGTCTATTATTGGTACGATATTGAAGCAGAAGGAGGAGGCCTTAAAAGGTATATTTTTATAATTTTTAAATGGTTTAGGGGGTAGTATTGGGGGCCTTGGAACAAATCACGCGTTTTACATGTAAAATGCGGTTCAACTTACGAAAAATCCAGGTTACAAAACCTTTTCTGGAACAAATTAATTTCGTAAGATGACGTACCACTGTATAAATGCACACAGATGCGCGTATACACACACTCAGAAGCGCACCTCACATAAAAATCTAAGTAGTTTTGTTGAGGGGTTTTGGGTTGTTTTTTTGTGTTTGTTTGTTTGGGTTTTTTTGCATAATTGGCCTTGTTTTGCTGCATTTTCCTTAACTTTTCCCCCTATTTTGCTTAATTTCCCTATTTTTTAATTTGATGAATGTTTAAAAAAAAAAACGCGATACACTGAAGCCGCATGAATTGAAATGTGAAGTAGCGAATGATCCCTGTACTATACATATAACACTATATAACACAATATACTGTACTGGTGGTTCCAAATTACCTCTAGGTGTGAGAGTGAATGTGAATGGTTTTGTGTGTGTGTGTGTGTGTGTGTGTGTTGGCTCTGAAATGGCTTGGTGAGCAGGCGAGTCCAGAGTCGGCTGAGACTGGTGTCAGCCTTCATGCGACCCTAATTAAAATTTAGCGGCTTAGAAAATGAACAAATGAATTAATAACATGATATAAGTAGCATAAAATTGATTGATTGTTTGATATCAATTAAATTAATGATTCATTGCGAGAGTGTAGTCTAGTGCGCAATTATTTTACGTTTTTCTTTTCTCCAATAACTCAGTATTATAATTCTCCTGTCGTAACCAGCTGACCCATTTCAGTGTGTTCCATTATTAGTGTTGACTTTAACCAACAGTCCCGTCTATGAACCATAAGCCTTATTTCAAATACACTATCTAAACACCCACACTAGGAGACTCTGTATTATTTACTTTCTGACCTTACATGCTAAGTCATGCACAACAAAATGAAAATGAGTGTGGCCTGTGATGCATTGATTGCTACGGCTACATTTGTCCAACAGTATCAGGTTGAATCAGACTGCGGAGCCCTGGTTTATTACATTCTACGAATGGAATGAAACACTGATTAAATAGTTTACCAGAATGAAATCAAGTGTCATCTGAAGCATTGGTTCCAGTGTTTTGACACCACGATCATAAATTTTTAAGTGAAGACTATGAACGCAAGCAGTATAATATAAACCACATACTGTACTTTATAAAATAATAATTTGAAACCAATACAATGTTGTTTGTCCATCCATCCATCCATCCATCCATCCATCCATCCATCCATCCATAGTCGGGGCACTTGCCTGACTTGCTATGAGAGGTGGGCTACAACCCGAATAACTTGCCAGTAGTTCAATGTGCTTCGAGAGAGAGTCATTCACATATATAAACACATTCTGACTGATGAGCAATTTGGAGGAGCTGGTTGGTCAAATGCACTGGTCTTTGGACTGTGGGAAGAAAGTTGGTACCCAGAAGAAGCCCAAGAAATCACATGGAGATCATACAAATCCCGCCTCCATAAAAATGCCCCTTGTCTGAGATTTGAAGCCCAGTGTTCCCCCTATGAGGCAACAATGCTAAAAACTGAGCAACCATGTTGCCTCCATTCTTCTTCTTCTTCTTCTTCTTCTTCTTCTTCTTCTTCTTCTTATTATTATTATCATCATCATTGTCCGCTTAATCCGGGATTGGGTCAGCAACCTAAGCAAAGAGGTCCAGACATCCCTCTCCCCTGCCACTTCCTCCAGCTCTTACGGGGACACAATGAGGCATTTCCAGACAAGCTGAGAGACATAGTCCCTCTTCGCGTGTTCTTGGTCGACCCCGGGGTCTCTTCCCGGTTGGACATGCTCGAAACACCACACCAGGGAGGCGTTCGGGAGGCATTTATGCATTGTCCCAGGCGTCAGAGTCAGTAACTGAGGATCGGTCCGACAGAACCCATGCCTTTGGCTGCCACCCAACTCATATCGCACCTGACCCCTTTTGCCCCTCCCACAGGTGGTGGGTCCATGGGAGGGTGGACCCATGTCTCCTTTTCGGGGAAGCTGTATCCTTGTTTTTTCCATCATAGAGGTCTTCTGAACCGCACTTTGTTTGGATCTTCACCCAGGACCTGTTTACAAGCAGGAAGCAAGAAATGAGATTGAAAACCTCAAAAAATCATAAAAAAACAAATCTAATGCATTAATGAATCAACTGTCTTTTTTCTTCACACCTTATTCATTTATTCATTTAGTGATTCTCTTTATAATCTTTATTGCTGTTATCTATGATGGCACTGAATGGATTTGAACACAAGCTCGTTCTTTTTTTTTTTTGTAAAAACAGCAGAGATTCTAATTCTGAGATATAAAATGAGGTGAAACCTATATCACCAGCTTCTGCTGGTTTCATTTACATATAACTTGTGCCTGGTATTCTGGTGGATTAAATCTTTTTGGGCTGTTAATTGTGTGGTTTTTGGTGAGCCATGACGAGTGCAACCAAGAAAATTCACAATTCATTAGTTTCACGTCAGCTGCATGATATATACAGGAGACGATCTGGTATAAGATGTTTTTTAACTTTTAAAATGTGACCAATTTTGCATGCTTCAAAGGCTAAAAATTCCTGGCAGGTGTTGGTTAGTTACTCAAAATCTAGCAACATTTGTTAGAAAATTTGATATCATTTAAAAACTGTCCCATAACTACCCACAGTGATGTGAGGAATCAAATATAGACATTTCACAGTTGTGGAACAGCACCATTGGTGACATTGTACTGCAGAAAATTGCATATCTGGAGGTAAATACGCATGTAATTTTTATATGAATAACAGTTATATTATTTCCTGCATGTAATCTCATGTAAATAGAGTCTTGCATTATGTGCGGATGTGCGTAGTTTAATATTACTCAGAAATTCACTAGTTTATATCTGACACATTTGTTTACTATCTGTGTAATATCACTTTTGCCATTAACTTGTCTTATATGAGATGATAGATTCACATCCTATTCTTGTGGTCATCTGAACTGGCAAGAGTGAAACATCAGCCAGAAACAGGATAATTAATACAAACTATCAAACAGATTTTAACAGATTTCGAAAATGTAAGTAAAAATCACCTGATGATGAAAATAAACATATGTTCATGTGAAACAGTGTTCGGAAGACCAAAGTAAAGATTTAGTGATCAGACGTATGAGTGAAAGGTAGGAAGGACAGAAGACAGAAGAAGACAGTGAGTGGATTTTCACACCTTCAAATCACACCCTGCACTTATATTCTCGCCATGCCTCACTGGTTCGTCACCATAGGTTTTGATCCTCACCATTTGTGACAACTGCACAATCATAAATGAGACTCCAGATGATGGAATCGGACATCAGAAGGTCAAAAACTGCCTTTTGGATCACATGACTCAAGTTCACTGTGCCAGTATTCAGCAATTGGTCAGAAATAGAGAATAATTGGCAGGGTTATAAATCATCAACTGAAATACAATGTGTAATACTTTTAAATCCACAGCCTGCTTCTCTTTTTATGTTTAAACAATAAAATCAGTCATTCCTATTGCAGATGTTGAATTTTTTAACTTGGATCAATTTACATAAGAGTGCTTTGTGTTTTTTTAAAAATTAACTGACAGCTACTAGGGTCACTGGAGCTATAATAAATATTTTTCCGTTGCCTCAGTCCATTCATGTGTAAAGGTTTTGTGTGTGCCACCTGGTTGTAAAATGGAAGAATGGTCAAGTACACCAGCCCTTCATCAAATAATAGAGAATTTTCCCATTCTCTCGTCTTTCATTCATGCTAAAATTCCTGGTGTTTCTCTATTCTAGGCTTGTACTGTACACTAATTATCAGCTTTGCCAATACCTACTTTATCAGAGCAATCTCTGCTATGAGGCTGTAGTGACATCAACAGTTCAGTATGTTCATCCAGTGCTTGTGTGGGTTTTCTCTGGTTTGTCAGGTTTTGTCCCATAGTCTAAAGAAATGCACATTGGCCTAGTTCCAAATTGCCCCAGTTGTGTGTGTGTGTGTGTGTGTGTGTGTGTGTGTGTGTGTGTGTGTGTGTGTGTGTGTTGGCCCTGCAGTGTTCTAAAGAGTTGTTCAGGTTGTATTCCACCTTCACCATCAAAATCTCAGAGCCCCACCCATTTGACAAACTGCTCAATCATATTACTTGGGACACAGGGAAGCTTTAAACTATCTCAACTGACACAGGAAAGGGGCAGAGGTGGCCGAATGATATAGGGCACTGGATCACTGATCCTAAGGTTGGGGGTTCGAGTCCCACTCTCCATAAGGTTGTCACTGTCCACCCAGTGCAGCCAATTGGGTTATTAAAGGCTGGCCATGTCTCTCACTGTCTATGGTGTGAGGCATGTAAAAGAACCATTGCTGAGTTTTGTAAAGAGTAGCTGCAAGCCGTCAGCGTGTTTCCACCCTGCGATGGCCTGGTGAGCTGTCCAGGGTGTACTCTGCCCTCGCCCGGAGTCGGCTCAGATGGGCATCAGCCTTCCCGTGACGCTAATAAGCATTAAGCGGTTACAGAAAATGAACTGACACAGGAAAAAAGATGGGGTACACCCTGAACGGCTCACCAGACCATCGCAGGGCCAACACACACACACACACACACACACACACACACACACACAAAAACAAAAAAACAGTCACATTTATACCTAGGGACAATTTGGAACAGCCAGTTAACTTAATGTGTATGACCATTGGAGGAAATTAGAGTACCCAGAATAAACCCACGCTAACACTGTGAGAGCATGCAAGCTCCACTCAAACACCTGAGCCCAGCAAATTAGACCCAGAATCTTCTTGCTGTGAGATGGACGTGCTGACCACTATGGCACTGTGCCATCCCACATGCACACATCTTCACAATAAAAATGTGACCATGAAAAATTAATTCTTGAACATTGAATTCCTGGGCGTCATGGTGACTCAGTGGTGGACATGTCCAGCTCACAGTAAGAAGTTACTAGGTTTGATTCCTGGGCTCAGGGTGTTTGTGTGTGGAGTTTGCATGTTCTCTCTACGCTTGCATGGAGTTCATCCGGGTACTCTGGTTTCCTTCCACTATCCAAAAACATGCACAGTAGGCTGATCTCCAATCGCCCCTCACTGTGAGAGTGAGTGTAAATGATTGTAGGTGTGTTGACCCTGCAATGGCTTGGCAAGCTCTCCAGGGTGTACCCGCCGTTGCCCAGAGTCAGCTGAGATGGGTGCCAGCCTTTTTCTGACCTTGATTAGGACTAATCGATTTAGAAAATAAATGAAATAACATTGTACAAATTTGTCGAAATGTATTTTGGTTGTGGAGCCCATTTGCACTGTGATGCTAAAAGATCATGATTCTGATTGGCTGTTTGCACCTTGGCAGGAACTTCAATGTGTTCATCTCAATCGATGCCTTTCACTATTAAATGTGCATTAAATATTTCCTGTGAAACATTAGATTTTTCACCTGGGTCTTTATTTATTTATTTATTTTTGTTGTAAATTCAGTTGTAAATGATTGATAAATTTACAGGTCCTCTCTCCTCAGATTGTGCACTCAATCACAGGTGATGCTGAGTGAGTTGGTGCTTGAGAGCTGCTCTGCTTTTGGAGGAAATTGATTGATTTTACTGGCTGTTAGCTGTTTGTCTGCATCCTGGCTCAGCTCCATGCGTTTATTTGAGTCTGTGAGAATCAGCTCTGGATACGTACCTGTAATACAATATACACTGTAGTCAGGATATCAACGGTGTTTTAATGCATCCAGTTGGCATATCACACAGAAAGATCTTTTCTTTTGATTGCTTTCCCCTCTGCCTTTAATGGCAAAATCAATTTTAGCAATCAGGATGTAGTTTAGGTTTCTTGCTGCATACGAAGACTTATGACAGACTTCGTTACCACTTACAGACATATAAACAAATTCACCAATTAAGGATTTGATGGGAATAGTAATTTGAGTATTTCTTTTCTCCCGGAAATTTCGATAGGCTGCATGGTGGTGTAGCAGTTTGCAGGCCTGCACTACAGCAAGTAGGTCCTGGGTCCAAGTCCTGGGCTTCAGGAAGGTGTCTTATGTAGAGTTCACATGTTGATCCAGTGCTTGTGTGGGTTTTCTCTGGGTAATCAGGTTTCCTCCCGCAGTCCAAAGAAATGCACATTGGCCTAGTTCCAAATTTCCCCAGTTGTGTGTGAGTGAGTGTAAATGGTTGTGTGTGTGTGTGTGTGTGTGTGTGTGTGTGTGTGTGTGTGCTGTGCGCGCATTGGTCAATGCTTCTCAATTCTTTTCTGTGCCGCCCCAGGAACAAAAAACATTTCTTGCCCCCCCACCCCCCACCCCACGAGCAACTATAAATTGTATTATTTGTCTATAAAATTGTTATTAGTACACCTATTCATAGCATTGCATCTTTATTAACATTAAAAACAAAAAAAGAAAGAAATATAGTTCAACTTACAATAAAGAAAAACTTTCTCAACATTGTTTTTTTTAATCTGCAACAAAAGATTTAAAGTGCACCAATGTGCCTGAAATAACAAAAAAAAAGACATCTTTATTTAAACTCATTCAACTTATTTATGTCTTAATATATCCGTCTCTCCACCTTTCTCTTCGTTCCTGTTAGAAAATTTTCTGTGTTGTTTCTTGAGGGTTTGTTTACTGCACTTCATATCATTTCTTCTTCTTCTTCTTCTTTTCCTTTCGGCTTTTCCCTTCAGGGGTCGCCACAGCGAATCATCTGCCTCCATCTCACCCTATCCTTTGCATCTTCTTCTCTTACACCAACGACCTTCATGTCCTCCTTTACCACATCCATGAATCGTCTCTTTGGTCTTCCTCTAGGCCTTTTGCCTGGTAGTTCCAGCCTCAGCATCCTATTACCAATATACTCACTAATCCTCCTCTGTACATGTCCAAACCATCTCAATCTAGCTCTCTAATCCTTTGTCTCCAAAACGTCTTACATGTGCTGTCCCTCTGACGTGCTCATTCCTAATCCTATCCATCCTCGTTACTCCCAAAGAGAACCTCCAACATTTTCATCTCTGCTACCTCCAACTCTGCCTCCTGTCTTTTCCCCAGGGCCACTGTTTCTAACCCATACAGCATCGTTGGCCTCAACACCGTTTTGTACACTTTTCCTTTCATTTTTGCCCGATACCCTCCTATCACACATCACACGGACACTTTTCTCCAACCATTCCAACCTGCCTGCACACGCTTGACCTCTTTTCCACACTCTCCATTGCTCTGGATTGTTGAGCCTAAGTACTTAAAATCCTCCACCTTTCTTATCTCTGCTCCTGTAATCTCACCGTTCCTCTTTGGTCCTTGGCATTCATGCACATGTATTCTGTCTTACTGAGGCTAATCTTCATTCCCTCCTTTCCAGGGCATACCTCCACCTCTCTAGATTTTCCTGCACTTGTTCTCTGCTCACTACAGATTACAATGTCATCTGCAAACATCATAGTCCATGGGGAATCTTGTCTAATCCTCGCCTGTCAGCCTGTCCATCACCATAGCTTAACAAGAAGGGGCTGAGAGCTGACCCTTGATGCAGTCCCACCTCCACCTTGAACTCTTCTGTCACACCGACAGCACACCTCACCACTGTCTTACATCTCTCATACATGTCCTGCACCACTCTAACATACTTCTTCTGCCACTCCAGACTTCCTCATGCAATACCACAGTTCTTCTCTCGGCACCCTGTCATATGCTTTCTCCAGATCCACACAGGCACAATGCAGCTCCGTCTGACCTTCTCTGTACTTCTCCATTAACATCCTCAAGGCAAACACTGCATCTGTGGTGCTCTTTCTGGGCATGAAACCAAACTGTTGTTCACAAATGCTGACTTCTGCCCTTAGTCTAGCTTCCACTATTCTTTCCCATAACTTCATCATTATGGCTCATCAACTTTATCCCTCTGTAGTTGCCACAACTCTGCACGCCTCCCTTGTTCTTAAAAATGGGCACCAGCACACTTCTCCTCCATTCCTCTGGCATCCTCTCACTCTCTAAGACCTTGTTAAATGTTCTTGTCAGAAAATCTACTGCTACACTCTCCTAGACACTTCCATACCTCCACCGGTATGTCATCAGGACCAACTGCCTTTCCATTCTTCATCCTCTTCAATGCCCTCCTCACTTCACCCTTACTAATCTTTGCTACTTCCTGGTCCTCAACAGTCACCTCTTCTACTCTTTTCTCTCTCTTCATTTTCCTCATTCATCAGCTCTTCAAAGTACTCTTTCCATCTTCCCAACACACTTCTGTCATCAGTCAATACATTTCCCTCTCTGTCCTTTATCAATCTAACTTGCTGCACGTCCTTCCCATCTCTATTTCTCTGCTGTGCCAACCTGTATAAATCATTTTCTCCCTCCTTACTTTCCAGCCGAGCATACAAGTCATCAAACGCTCTGTTTGGCCTTTGACACTGCTACCTTTGCCTTACGCCTGTGTCTCCTGTACTCCTGTTTACTCTCTTCGGTTTTGTCAATGTCCCACTTCTTCTTAGCTAATCTCTTCCTTTGTACACACTCCTGCACTTCCTCATTCCACCACCAAGTCTCCTTATCTACTTTCCTTCCAGATGACACACCAAGTATTCTCCTACCTGTCTCCCTGATCACATTCGCTGTAGTTGTCCAGTCATCTGGAAGCACTTCCTGACCACCCAAAGCCTGTTTCAACTCCTCCTTGAAGACAACCCGACACTCTTCCTTTTTCAACTTCCACCACTTTGTCTTCTGCTCTGCCTTTGCCTTCTTCACCTTCCTCACCATCAGCATCATCCTGCACACCACCATCCTATGCTGTTTGGCAACACTCTCACCCGCTACTACTTTGTGAGTTACCCGCTTACTCACTGACTTCCTTTAAATTACATCGCCTGCACAAGATGTAGTCTACCTGTGTGCTCCTACCTCCACTTTTATAAGTCACCCTATGCTCCTCTCTCTTCTGGAAGAAAGTATTCACCACAGCCATTTCCATCCTTTTTGCAAAATCTACCAACATCTGTCCTTCTGCGTTCCTGTCCTGGATACCAAACCTACCCATCACTTCCTCGTCCCCTCTGTTTCCTGCACCAACATGTCCATTGAAGTCTGCCCCAATGACCACTCTTTCACCTCTGGGGGTACACTCTGCATCACTTCATCTAAATCCCTCCAGAATCTCTCCTTCTCTTCTCGCTCACATCCTGTCTGTGGGGCATAAGCACTAACAACATTAACCATCACACCTTTAATTTCTAACTTGAGACTCATCACTCTGTCTGACACTCTTTTCACTTCTAGAACATTCCTGGCAAACTCCTCCTTCAAGATGACTCCGACTCCATTTCTCTTCCCATCCACACCGTGATAAAACAGCTTAAACCCTGCTCCTATGCTTCTAGCTTTGCGACCTTTCCACCTGGTCTCCTGAACACACAGTATGTCCACCTTCCTCCTCTGCATCATGTCAGCCAGCTCTCTACCTTTTCCTGTCATAGTTCCAATATTCAAAGTCCCTACTTTCAGTCCTAGACTCATGCCTTTCCTCTTCTCTCTCTGGCAACGGACACGCCTCCCCCCTCTCCTTCTTCGACGTCTTCGACCAACAGTAGTCCAATTTCCATCAGCACCCTGTTGGTTGGACGGCACTGATGGCGGTCGTTGTTAACCCGGCCTCGACCGATCCGGTATGTCATTCTTTCTTGTGATTCGCATAGTTTATTTGGCATTTGTTTTACGCCGGATGCCCTTCCTGACGCAACCCTCTGCATTTATCCGGGCTTGGGACCGGCGTGAGGGAGAGACACTGGTTTGTGCCCCCCCCTCACGGCTGCATTGCACTTCATATCATTTGCTCGTGTGAAAAACCGCTAGAAGTGTGACAATGAGAATGCCACTGCCATTTAGTGGACTGGAGGTGCAATTACATGTAAATCTGGTACACAATTCCAGAAAAGCATGTTCCCCAGGGTCATACCTGCTCACTCTAGTACACACTGCTCCCCCCCCTGCCATCATACCGGGCATGCCCCACTATTTGAGAAGCAGTGGTCTAGCGAGTTTTTCAGGGTGTAACCACCTTCACCCAGAGTCAGCTTAGGTAGTAATGGTCCCGTGACCGTGTAGGATCAAACAGTTTCCTTAATTTCTATTCTGAATGAGTGAAATTTGTATCTATCTATCTATCTATCTATCTATCTATCTATCTATCTATCTATCTATCTATCTATCTATCTATCTATCCGTCTGTCTGTCTGTCTGTCTGTCTGCCTGTCTGTCTGCCTGTCTGTCTGTCTGTCTGTCTGTCCGTCTCACCCCCCACCCCAGGAGCATAGATACATTAATATTTCTCATGCACAACAGATACTGATCCGTATAAGCACAGTATATTTGTTTTATCTGAGTGAAGCTTTAACTTTTCCCTGATGTTCTGTTCTCTATGAAATGTAACATGACAAGCCATGTCTCATTAAAACTGAGCTTGTGCAGGCAGCAAGTCACTAATCAAAAGGATTTTAAATGTCACACACGCTGTGTCACATTAATGCTGTCATAGTTAATGTCAGTGATTGTTTTAGATTCCTGGAATAACTCTGACTGGATAGAATAACAGATGAAAGAAGTGCAGTAACAGTCAGGGAGCTCTGGTGGACTTTTCACTTTAGAGACAGAGAGTAGCAGAAAGTGTGTGTGTGTGTGTGTGTGAGAGAGAGAGAAAGAGAGAGACAGGGAGAGAACGAGACAGTGAGTTTGAGTGACTGAGAGAGAGTGTGTGTGTGTGTGTGTGTGTGAAAGAGAGAGAGGCAGACAGACAAGAAGACAGCAGACAGCAGTGAGCTGTTGATAGATGGGAGTTCTGGGTTTCACCATTTTCAGATTCGGCTTTAATCTCGAGTCTGAAAATCAATTCAAGTGTATTTTCACTTTTTCTTCGTGTATCGGATCAATTGAGAACTTAAACAGTCGTGTGTGTGTGTGTGTGTGTGTGTGTGTGTGTGTGTGTGTGTGTGTGTGTGTGTGTGTGTGTGTGTGTATACTCATGAAAATACCAGTGAAATGTATACACGGTCTCTTTTATAAGTACTGTATTTTCTCGAATCACTGTCCAAGATCACATGATCTTTCCTTTCCTTTCTATATCTTTCTGAATCCCTTTTGATCTCATTGTCTCTGTCCCCCGAAGTGACTGATCGCACGGCCATTTGATTGAGCACCAGCGCCACTCTGCACAAATCTCTTTCAGTCCTGGAATCACACAGTCCTGCGCGGCTGTTATTTCTGTGGGAATGTCTTGCTTTGCGGGAAAGGAACATGTGCTGCAGTCATACAGATGAGGTGTAACACAGACAGTATTAAAGATCAATACATCTTTATTTATCCACTCTCTCTATTAGCTTTCAAAGCTTTATATAACATTGATTTATTAAAAGCAATGACTCAGAGACTCGTGGGTGCACCTTTTAAGCCAGATTGAAAAGGGCTGATGGTTCATTCAGCAAGATTTGCAAGCACTGCATACACCCAATGTACTTTATTACATGTTATTATATGGTTATTATAGCATTATAACCGTACGGTATGGCCTATGTTTCTGATTTGTTTTATTCATCCATCGCCAGTAGATATGTGTACAGTGTAATAAGGCAAATACACACTGAAGCAATCTCTCCCCGCTGCATCTATCTCGTTGAAACTACCCGATTTCTTTACCTTGTTATTGATTTCATGTTTCAATGTGTGTAAAAGGAAACGAGCCTGAGACAGACACACTGAGAGACAGACAGTACAGCTAACAGGTTGTGTTGGCAGATTGTTCTCAGTGTGAGGTGATTTGTTCTGAGCAGGAGAGCCGTATGGTGAAGAGACTTTCTTACCTTTGCCCATGCTCTACAGCTCCCCCTGTGGGAACTCCACTGACTTTTTCATTTATTTATTTATGTATTTATTCTTTAACCCACCTTACGTACTTAGCATCGGCTTCAATCTTCACTCGTCGGACCAATAGAACTCTCAGAATTCAAGATGAAGCATCACACGATGGGTTTACAAGGCAGGATACATTTGCATGAGGGTGGAAAAGTGGCCAATTCTGTAGATAATCTACTCACAATATGCAAAAATAATGATCAGACAAATCTACCAACAGCAATGGGAATTAAAATATTGTCTCAAACACATATACAGAATATGATGCCCCTGCAAGCGATATGTTTTATTCCTGTAGAATTTCAAATCAATTGATATGAGCTGAGAAAATACTCTCCGTACCATCACATATATGTGCCGTTCCAAACTGCGGCGAAGCTCCTAATTCAATTTACTTAACCGCTGAAGGTGCATTTTTAGGGATGGTGGGTAATGGATCACAGCAAGAAGCTTGAATCCCACGCCCGGGCCTTTCGGTGAAGACTCTGCATGTTCTTCCAGTGCTTACATGGGTTTCCCCTGAGTACTCAGGTTTCCCCTAACTGTCCCACGACGTGCACATTAGACTAGCTGGCTGGTCCTAATTGACCCGAGGTGTGAGTGAGTGAGTGTGAATTGTTGTATGTGTGGGTGTTGGCTCTGTGGTAATCTTATGAGATATTCATGGTGTACTCTGCCTTCCGCCAGTGTCGGCTGAGAAAGGCTTCCACCTCACTATAACAGTTGGACCAAGTGACTTAGCAAATGAGTGAATTTTGTGGCAGTCAAGGCTTCAAGGTTAATGAAGCAGACTTGTTACTTAAAGATTATCAATTCAATTTCCAGGCTTGGCAGGAAAACATTGATGGCTGAAGTTCCCTTGGGCATGGCACTTCACCCTCAACTTCCCTGTGTGCAGGTTTGCTGCCCACTGCTCTGGTGCTCAGCAGTGTTGTGAAGGATGGGTTACATGAGCTGTTTACTGGCCACAGACGGTATATATATATATATATATATATATATATATATATAGATAGATAGATAGATAGATAGATAGACAGACAGACAGACAGACAGATAGATAGATAGATACCAGGGGGCAGTAGTGGTTTGCTGATCCTAAGGTTGGGGGTTTGAGTCCCACTCTCCACAAGGTTGTCACTGCCCCCCCCATCCCCAACCAAACAAAAACAAAATAAAACAACCCACAACCTCCCATCACATTTAATTGTCAGTTTTTCGAGCATTTTGAAAATTTCTTATAATATCCATCACACTCATATTTTTGTTTTCAAAAAAACAAACAATCCCAGAAGCATCATTGCGTATCTTTTCTTCCCTGTATTAATACCACGAGACGCTCACACCTTCCATAAGATCCGGGGCTGATGACCTCCTCCTTTTGTATGAGCTGGGATTGGTTGAAATGCTCCTCCCCCTTACACATGTAACATCTGTCACCGCGGAATCGCCCGAGAATAGAATTTTACGATTTATTTGGAATTATTTATTTATTTAGCCTTTATTTAGAATTTATTCTAAATATATCAATGAATATATTTGCTTATTGTAGCTATAGTGTAAAGTGTAGAGTAGGAGTGAGTTTTGAAATCTTTCTTGAAAAAAAGTAATTTTTAAAAAATCAAAGTTGCATTTCTAAACAAGCAGTTGATCGACCGTTCCTCTTCTCCCCCCACCTCTCTCTCTCTCTCTCTCTCTCTCTCTCTCTCTGTGTGTGTCTGTGTGTGTGTGTGTGTGTCTCTGTGTGTGTGTGTGTGTGTGTGTGTATGTATGTCTCTCTCTGTGTGTGTGTGTGTGTGTGTGTGTGTGTGTGTGTATGTCTCTCTCTCTCTGTGTGTGTGTGTGTGTGTGTGTGTGTGTGTGTGTATGTCTCTCTCTGTGTGTGTGTGTGTGTGTGTGTGTGTGTGTGTGTGTTGTGTGTGTGCGCATGTGTATGTATGTATGTCTCTCTGTGTGTGTGTGTGTGTGTGTGTGTGTGTGTGTGTGTGTGTGTGTTGTGTGTGTGTGCGCATGTGTATGTATGTATGTCTCTCTGTGTGTGTGTGTGTGTGTGTGTGTGTGTGTGTGTGTGTGAGAGAGAGAGAGAGAGAGAGAGAGAGAGAGAATGAGAGAGAGAGAGAGAGTAACCTCGCTGGAGCTCCACCAGCTTTTATAATTTATCAATGTCTTGAGCTGCGGTTATATTAGATCCCCAAAAGTGAGCGGCTCAATAATGCTATTCTCTCGTCGCTGTATTTTTTTTCAGATGTCTCCTTCTTGAGACATGCTTTTTTCTTCGGTCTGTCTCGCTTTGTAAATATGAAGGGACAGAGAAAGACAGAAGCAGTACGCTACAACCTGTGGAGATGTTCATTACATGGTTTTGATTTTTTATTTATGGTATGGCATGACATGAAGCCTGGCCAGAGGCATCACATGACTAGAACATGTAC
>CM045738.1:27947296-27977296 GCA_024760905.1 Plotosus lineatus
GTATAAATTCTACCGGGTCCACAGTAGTAATGAAAATGTGAAATAGCAGCAATATTCGAAACTCTGGTTTCATTTTCCCAGAATTTGAATCAGGTAATAGTGGCTATGTGACTTTTCTGCACTTTCACTATCAGTTCCCCCAAGTGTACTGTTTGTAGAAGTATTGCTCGCTAACACTATAATGACACGCATTACCCTGCACACTGACGCAGGATGACAAAATAGAAAAAGCAGCTAAACACCGCCAAGGAATACTCGTCAATCTGCTGCGATCTTTGGTCTCGCAATGGCGTTGCCGAGAAGGATGAAGAAATTACAGGCTGTAGGCTGCCAACCAATGAACACGTCATATGATCTGACATGTTTCATCGACGTGAAGGATCAGCTCAGGGTGCAGCATCCAACAGAACAAAAAGGGACGATGCAAAGATTGTTCTGAATGAGAGAATTCCATTTGATCTGAAAGGAAGCATCCCTATGATTTCAGAGAAAAGCGGTTGTCAGAAAATTGTTGAACTGGTTGAAAAGAATGAGAAAGGTCGCAAAATACCAGTAGGCCGTTGCTCATCGCCTGGTGTACTGGCTGAGCTGAAAGATGTGGAAAATGATCCGCAGGAGACTTTTTCTTCGTGGAATAGAGAGACAGATAAAGGTATGGAGAACCAAGCATTTGTTCAGTCAAGGGAAACTGACAGAGCTGCCTCATTTGGTGTTCATGGTCAGGCATTGGCATCCCAGTTCAAACGTAAAGAATCGAGAATACTAAAACAAAAGAAATTCCAAGAGGAGGCTGAGAAGGAACGAGAACTAGAAACTGCTCAGCTGGCTGACAGTGAAAACGGTCGAGATGAACATGCCAATATTGAAGATCTGGCCATTCCGAGTTCATTGTAGGGAAAATTACATCATCGATTAGCTCGTCCTGGAAAAATCCATCGTTCTGGAAAAATTAGCGGCACGATGGCGGACTGGTTAGCACATCCGACTCACAGCAAGAAGGTCCTGGGTTCGATTACTAGCCTGGACAATTCTGTGTGGAGTTTGCATGTTCTTCTCGTGCTTGCGTGGGTTTCCTCCGGGGTCTCCGGTTTCCTCCCACAGTCCAAACCCATGCACAGTAGGCTAATTGGCTGTTTGAAATCGCCCCCAGGTGTGCGTGTGCGTGTGAGTGGTTGTGTGAGTGTTGGCCTGGTGAGCTGTCCAAGGTGTACCCAGCTCTTGCCCGGGGTCGGCTGAGATGGGCGCCAACTTCTCTGTGACTCTATTTAGGATTAAGTGGTTCAGAAAATGAGTGAATGAATTCTGAACAGTTCAAAGTCGGTTTCATTAGCTATAAGAACGAAGCTAACACCAGCCGAGCAGGCGGCATACACTCAGGCAATCGTTGAGGAGTCTGGCGGTGACAACAATCTCAATGTGGACCCGGCAGATGTTAATCACAATTAATGACATTTTGACCAAATTTTTTTTTGATGAGGTGGAACATTTGTATTATACAGCCATCAGAATATACAGTATAAACATTTTGAAAATCTTGATGACGCACCCTACTGGAGGCTCCTTGAAACCATTCCTGGCCCGTAAACAGTTCAGTTCGGTTCGGGCTCGGGCTGTTGGATCAGTCGAAATATCGGGATGTAAAGTTCTCTTCTTCTCTGTAGTTAGTGTATAAATATCATCGCAGCAGGCGCTTTGTTCTGCAAATGTGGGTCAACTACACCTCTATGAGTGAATGTTTGTGAAATTTTATTTTGCACGCAAGTAAGGTGAGTACTCGCCTCAGGGGTCACATAGCAAGAACATTCCTGTTCACGCTAACAGCATCTTTTCAAAATAACTGCACAGCTCCACATGCCAATGCAATCGAGATTTCTCAAAAAAACCCCAGCAGACGAGGTGGAAATACAGTACTGTCTCAAATTGTGTGTCTAATCTATATGTATATGTCTATATATATATATATATATATATATATATATATATATATATATATATATATATATAATTTCATCTCATTTTTTTAGCCACTTAATCCTAATTAGGGTCGTGGGGAGGCTGATGCCCATCTCAGCCGACTCCGGGCGAGGGCAGTGTACACCCCGGACAGCTCGCCAGGCCATCACAGGGCAGAAATACGCTGACGGCTATGCAGTGCCTCTTGTCAAAAGTCAGAAATGGTTCTTTTACATGAACCTCTCACCATAGATGTGGGGCCGGTGGTGTAGTGGTTAGGGTGCCGCGCTTATGATCGGGAGGTTGTGAGTTCGAATCCCACTGAGACCCTCACTGTGCTAAGACCCCTGGGCAAGGTCTAACCACAAGTGTGTTCACCCAGCAGTATAAATGGGTACCAGTAAAATATACTGGGAAGGTAACCTGCGATGGACTAGTGTCCCATCCAGGGGGAATTGAACTCCTGGTCGCTTCACGCTACGGAAAATAAGTACCGGCCTGATGAGCCACGAGGCTAACCCACTAGGCTCGGGTGTAAAAACCCAACAGACTTAGAATCTCACCATAGACAGTGAGAGACATGGCCGGCCTTTGATAACCCAGTGAGCTGCACTGGGGGGGACAGTGACAACCTTGTGGAGAGTGGGACTCGAACCCCCAACCTTAGGATCGGCAATTTGGCACCTTACCATCTTGTAACCACTCAGTGATTTGCAATTGTTTTCTTTTGTATTAACAGTATTTGGTAGACGCATTTGTCGAAAGCAGTTGTGGGTTAATGTCCTTCCTCAAGGGCCCAATAGTGGCAGCCTGGGGGTACTGCCCCGCGTGCTTTCATGGCTTTTCTCCGGGTACGTCAGGCTCCTCCCAGATTTCAAAAATATGCACAATAGGCTAATTGGCTGATCCAAATCACCACTGGCTGTGAGTGTGAATGTGAATGGATGCGTGTTGGCCCTGCAGTGGAATGGTGAGCTGTTCAAAGCGTACCTCGACCTCACCAAGAGTCGACTGAGATTGGCGCCAGCCTCCCCACGATCCTCATTAGGATTGAATGACTTAAAGAATGAATGAATGGTGCAATTAGCTTCGAATTGGTTCAGTGTTGTAATAAAAATAAAAGAAGATATTTTCAGCTTGGCGCAACGCCAGGCTTTGGGTGTGATATAAAGGCGTTGGCGCTGATTTAAAATGTTGAAATGCATTTAAAGGTTTGATTTGTTCTCCCCTAATGCACATCGGCTTTATTAGTGGTTTCAAATTGCCCCTAGGTGTGGATGTACGGTTGTGTCTTTGTTTTGTGCGTGTGTATTGCGCTGCGATGGATGGCGAGCCGTGCAGGGTGTACCCAAGATTTCACGCCGTGTTGGCTGAGATAGGCACAGCTTTCTCGTGACCCTATGTATGGTGAAGCTGTTCAGTAAATACGTGAGTAAGAATCGTTTGTTTTTAGCGAGTGAATGGACCTGCGGATGAAAACCAAAGAAATCAAATCGAACCATCTGAACCAGACTGGACTGCACATCATCGCATCATATCCTGTGCGACCATCACAGCCCAGCAGCAGAATTATCACGCAGCATGTTCAGAGCTGCTCCTTGTACTCCGCCATCTCAGTGATGGAGACACAGTGTGGGCGTGTTCGTGTCTTCAGAAGTCTACCCGCTTTCATTTTTTAAAAACATTTTTTTTTAATCATTTTTAACAAAGTAGCAAGTGCTATAGCGAGGTCAGGCTCCTCGTCCCGTTTTTTTTTTTCTTTTTTTTTTTCTTCTTTTCAATACAGTGTCTTGTGTTGCCAAAGTGTGATCTCACGAACAGCAGTTCTGCTTCAGCTTTGAGTGAAATGAGCGTGATATTCAAGCGTAATGCGCTCTGCAGCAAAACCTTACACATTCCCATCTCTCTCTCCCTCTCGCTCTCTCTCTCTCTCTCGCTGTCTGTCTGTCGCTGTCTCACTCTGTCTCAATGTCTCTCTCTCTCTCGCTCTCTCTCTCTCTCAGTCTTGTTGTCTGTCTTGCGTTCTCGCTTTCCATCCGTCGGTCTCTTCTTCTGTCTCTCTGTCTCCCTCTGTCTGTCTCTCCCTCTGTCTTTCTCTGCCTCTCTTTCTCTCCCCGTCTGGCTGTCTGTCTCCCCCCTCCTCTCTCACCCTGTCTATGTCTCTCTCTCTCTCTCTCCATCCCTCCCGCTCTCTCTCTTTCTCTCTCCACCTCCCTCCCTCCCTCCCTCATCTCTCTCTCTTTCTCTCTCTCTGCCTCGCTCTCATTCTGTTTCTCCCTTTCTCTTTGCTCCTCTCTCTCTCTCTCTCTCTCTCCCACTCTCTATCTCTCTCTCTCTCTCTCTCTCTCTTTCACTGTCTGTCTGTCTGTCTCTCTCTCTATCTTTCTCTCTCTGTCAGTCTCTTCCTCTTCCTCTTTCTCTCTCTCTCTCTCTCTCTCTCTCTCTCTCTCTCTCTCTCTCTCTCACACACCTCCTGTCTGTCTGTCTGTCTGTCTCTCACCCTGTCTGTCTCTCTCTCCCTCTGTCTTCCCTGTCTGTCTATCTGTCTCTCTCATTGTCTCTCTCACTCTGTCTGTCTCGCCGTCTCTCTTAGTCTCTGTCTCTCGCTCTTGGTCTGTCTCTCCATTTCTGTTTGTCTCTCTCCCAAAATAAATAGTAATAATATCCAGATTATTTGAAAAGAATAAATAAATAAATAAGACCTCTTTCCAAAGTCTACTTTCCTTCAGCAGCTCTACTCTTAATGCTCACTGAAAGACAGAAAGAGAGATTTTGTACACACACACACACACACACACACACACACACACACACACACACACACACACACACACACACACACACACACACACACACACACACACTTAAATTTATGGTGAGTTTTGTCTTTTATTTGTATTTTAATTGAATTTTGGTTTTGTCTTTATTACAATGCAAACAACAAACTGGCAACCACCGAAGTTCTGAAAACGACTTCTCCTGTTTTCTGTTATGTCGTGAGCAACAATCCTGAATGTCCCGCGTAACTGAAACTCCACCGTGATTAAATGCATTCTCTATTTTCCTTCCAGCTCCCACAAGCCTGCCGGTAAGTGGATTGCCGGCAGTAAATTTTACGAGATGGGAATGAGTGTTCAATGCCCAGTGTTCCCAAAATAAAGCTCCGGTGGTCTCTGAGCCCACACGGCTAAAAGCTGTTATTGTATCTAAAATAAATTCAATATTATTTAAATGTAATAAGATATTTCGGAGTTCTGCACGGCAGCACAGTGCGTCGCACGTTTTCTTCACAGCAGGAAGGTCCTGAGTTTGATTCCCAGGCCGGGGGTGTTTATGTATGGAGTCAGGCATGTTCACCCTGTGCATGCGTGGGTTTCCTCCAGCTAGTCCGGTTTCCTCCCACAGTCCAACAGCATGCCCAGTGGGCTGACCGATGGTTCCACGTTGCCTCTAGGTGTGACAGTGAGTGTGAATGGTTGTATGTGAGTTGACCTGCAATGGCCTGGCAAGCTGTTCAGGTTATACTCCGCCTTGTAGTTGGCCGAGATGGGTGCCAGCCTCCTCATGACCCTGATTAGGATTAAGCGTCTTAGAAAACGAATGATTGCAGATGTTTTGGGCCTCGTGCCTTCTTCCTTCGTTTGATTTGGGTACATGTACCATGTACCGGTTAAGTCAGCTCCGTTCACAGTCAGAGCATCTTCCCCATGTATGAGTCATAAATGTGTTGCCTGCCAACCAAGCTGGAGTGACACACGGGGACTATTATGTGTCATCTTGCGTGGTCATCATCATCCGTCGTCGTTCGCCATCACTCGTTTGTAATCCTCAACTGCACCTCAACCATTATAGTTCTTTCAGCCAAACTTTCACAGATCCCTGTTTACTGTAGACTGTTGGTCATTCATGGCGTCATTTTTTTGAACCGCTTGATACTAATTAGGGTCGCGGGGAGGCTGGTTCCCATCTCAGCCGTTTATACTATTGTGCAGCTCTTATTTTATTTCGGTAATAAATCAAGTTTTGGGATTTTCCATGGAGGCTGTCACTGCTCCACAACTACTATTGGTAACGCCTCCACCCCTCTTACACCTGTGAATGGGTTTTTCACAGAAAGTTTCACAGAATCTTCAAAAGTTAATCATGTTGTACTCTCTCTCTCTCTCTCTCTCTCTCTCTCTCTCTCTCTCTCTCTCACTCTGTCTCTCTCACTCATTTGTCCTGTTTGGGTCATGAAGATGCCGGCCAATCAGCCAACAATGGGCGAAGGCAGGGTACACCCTGAACACCTTGCAAAACCCCCCCCCCACACACACACACACACACACACTGTTTTCATTCACACCTATGGGAAATTCATCATTCATTTTCTGTAACCGCTTAATTCTAATTAGGGTCACAGGGAGGCTGGCGCCCATCCCTGCCAACTCCCGGCGAGGGCAGAGTCCACCCTGGGGCGGCTCACTAGGTCATCACAGGGTGGAAACATGCTGACGGCTTTGTAGCTACTCTTGTCGAAAGTCAGCAATACGTAGTCCTTTTACATGAACCTCTCACCATAGAGAGTGAGAGACATGGCCGGCCTTCGATAACCCAGTTAGCCGCACTGGGGGGGGGACAGTGACAACCCGTGGAGAGTGGGGCTTGAACCCCGAACCTTAGGATCAGTCATCCAGCACCTTTATCACCAGGCCACTACTGGCGCCTATGGGAAATTTGGAACAGCCAATTAGGTTTATGTTCATGTCTTTACACTGTGTGGGGAAGCTGGAGTACCTGGGGGAAACCAATGCAACCACGGAGCGAAGATGGCGGACTCCCCACAGCAACGCCTGAACCCAGGAATCGAACCCAAGACCTGTTTACTGTGAGGCGGATGTGCTAAACACTACGCCACAGTGCTGCTGTATTAATCAGTTGTTTCAATATTGTACAGTGCAGTGGCTTTTCTTGTACACTGGTGACCTGTGTTGGCTGAGATAGGCTCCAGCCTCACTGCGACCCTAGCGTGAGAAAGCAAATGCATAGGTGGCTGGATGGATGCATTTCTTGGACAGTTTCTGATCTTTCTGAGTTTTGTAAACACCTGTTATTTTTCGTCTGCCGAGCCATCCAGGGTGTACTGTACCATCACACAGAGTCGGCTGAGATAGGTGCCAGACTACCCACGACCTTAATTAGGACCTTAATTAGTATTAAGCAGTTCAGAAATTAATAAATGAATAAATATTATTTATTGTTTTCAATATATCTAGGATAAAAATGTGCCTCAGCTACAGCTGATTACTCCTAGAGCTGCATAATTTTATCATCTCTGGAAAGTACATGAAATATTATCCAGTGGAACTAATCCAGTGAAAAAAACAAAACAAAAACAACAACTTTGGTTGAATAAAAACAAGTCGAGAAGAATGAGATAAAAATGTACCCTGTTTACAAGTCTGTGTCCTTGCATAAGAACTGCTTGAAACGGACTTGCTCTTTCTTCCACGCTGAGCAGGAGGTCATTGCGGGTCGTAGGGAGGATGGCTAAGCTGCTCCGATTTCTGTAGGTGTCTCATAAGCCTGATCCATCTGTCTCTATATACCAGGAAGATGGAAAGCTGTTCTTTGAAACTTGCGAAAAAAATAATTTTCATAAAAAAAAGACCTTTTTCTAAACCGTATTATGAAGGCTCACTTTGAATGCTTGTTTTGTTTACTTCTATAATATCGACACTCTTGGAATCAGAGACTTATATTGTATAGCCTCCATCAGGTCAGCTTTTGCAACCTTGCAAATGTTTCATGTCGTTTTTCTGGATTTTTTTTTTTTTATTGTTATTATTGTTATTATTGTTGTTGTTGGATTTGCAATGTTTCAAATGCATACAAAGGTGAAAGATGACTTATATTTCCCATCATACTCAGAATCACATTAAACAGCATTCCACTGATAAAATAGTAATAAAATTGCCTCCAAACATTTATGAGCACAGAATATGAGCAGCTCTTGATGTCTAACTGGGTAAAGATTCACAGATTTGGATGAAAGCTGTCAGTTAAAATAAGCCCGTGTCAGATAGCGGTGTTATTTTTTTGTTGATGTTCCCAAAGCTAAACCTCCCATTTGTCTTTAATGCAAATACAAGGCAGCATGTCATGGATCATGTTCAATATAAGTAAAAGTTAATCTTCGTAATGAAGCCCAAACGCAACAACAGTGAAATGATCCACTATCCATTCCTCAAAATGTCAGATTGCTTTGTCTTAAAATGAAAGCGCATTCACAGAGTGCAGTCTCCTGCCAAGGACAATAATCAACTCTGCTGTGACACAACTTAATGTTTTGACTTCTTTCTGTCATTAACGGTCTCAGCAGATTGTACTACACCACCTCTTCTTGCCTGGTGATTTTGCATGACCTTTTTTGGACGACCTATGGCTGGTCCTAAGCACTAACATACCAGAATACAGTCCACAATAGCTGCCATACTGGCGATGAATGGACCGAGTAATTTAGCCATCGCAGTGTGTCCCTTGTCATTCAGATGCTAATGGTTGCTAATTCTTCCAATACATCAACTTTGAGAACTGATTGTTCATTCGTTCGTATATTTTCTGAACCGCTTACTCCTAATGAGGGTCGCGGGGAGGCTAGCACCCATCTCAGCCGACGCTGGGCTAGGTCGGGTACACTCTGGATAGCTTGCCAGGCCATGGCAGGGCCCACACTTACACAACCATTCATACTCACACCTATATGGGTGATTCGGAACAGCTAATCAACTTACCGTGCATGTTTTTGGACTGTTGGAGGAAACTGGAGAAACCCACACAAACATGGGGAGAACATGCAAACTCCACACAGAAACGCCCGAGCTGGGAGTCGAACCCGGGATCTTGTTGCTATGAGGCTGACATGCTTACCACTGCACCACCCTGATTGGTCATATCCTGCATTATAGATGATCAGTGCTATTCATGGCGGCCTGGTGGCGCGGTGGTTAGCACATCCTCCTCACGGCAAGAAGGTCCTAAGTTTGATTCTCAGTCTTGGGCATTTCTTTTGTTTGCATCATGTTGCGTTTCTTAAAAGTAATCCTCCAAACAGCCCAAAAACACGCACAATAGGCTGACTGACTGTTTCAAACAGGGTGAGAATCAGTGTGAATGGTTGTATTGGACCTGCAGTGTTCTGAGTAGCCGCTCAGGGTGTAGTCCCGTCTCTGCCCAAAGTCAGCTGAGATGGGCACCAGCCTCCCCATGACCCTAATTAATAAGGATCAAGCGGCTTAAAAAAGCACGAATAGTTCAAGAATTAATGTTATTGACTTCACCGGTCAGTGGGTATGATGGTTTTATTGTTATGGCTGATCTGCGTATTTAGATAGCATTTTGCAGATTGTTCCATTCAGTAATTATAGTTGTTTTATTAATTTCTTTGAATTTCAATATTGCATTGTTGATTGTAGGCTGCTGTCAATGCCAATTATCACATCTTTCAATGCTAGCAAAACGTTTCACAGACGTCAGACTGATAGATTTAGCATATAGACGCCCAAAATCACACATCCCACCATAAACATAACCTCTTCATTGGAGATGACTTGTGTTTCTCAAAACTTTGAGAAAGAATGTTATCACGCGAGCCCTTCTGATATTTAAGGAGAAATTCCCCGTGGATATCACAGATTGTGGCTTTTCCGCCACGACCAAATTAGAATTAGCCAGTTTGCTTTGGAAGTCTTGACAGGTATCAGGATTAATCAAGTGATTGTCAGAGGTTTGAAAAGGATTAGCATGACAGCTGATGGAGTTAGCGTACAATATTTGTGTTTGAGACTGAAGTTGGGTGGCACAGTGATCATCACTCTTTTGATGTGCATTAGGAAAAACGACACAAAAGTACCCGTGGCTGACTGGTCGGATCTGTAGGACAATCATGTGTCAGTTTCCTCATCTTTTTAATATAAAGTTTTGTGTGTGTGTGTGTGTGTGTGTGTGTGTGTGTGTGTGTGTTTTTTTCTGTATCAGGAAGTAGTGCTCGATCGTAGCTTGGAGAGAAACATGCATGTGTCTCCTGAAGTGTAGGAATAAACGAACACTTGTGTACCAACATTTATAGGTACAATTGTTGAAATGTGTTTCCCTCCCTGTAATCCTTGTGCATTCAGGCAACATTTTTATTCACAATTCAAAATCTTCTGGGAGTTTATATAGTTTATGTTTCTACTCATACACTGAGTAGTTGGATTGCAGTTTTCATCTGAAATACTTTTGAAATGCAATACTACTACTCCTACTACTACTACTATTATTATTATTATTATTATTATTATTATTATTATTACAGACGCTCCCCGACTTACGTTTTAGTTCGGTTCCGGATGGCCGAACATAAGGTGAAAAAAAACGTAAGTTGTTACTGTATGTTCCAGTGACGTATGACGTTCATACTGTACTATATATCCATAAATACCATCACCGTATCTCATAAATCAATTATTATAAACATAACATTGTAAAATAATATCAAATATATCAAGTAATATCAACATTAATTTCAAATAAATTAAATTCAAGCAAAATACTTTCAAATAGATAAATGTTAATCAAATTTACTCATCAGTATCAAGTACATTATCAAATATAATCTTTAACATTCTCTGTGATGCGATCTTTCTGCTTGTAACTGGTTCCGATGGTCAACGGAGCCATTTGGAAGAAACGTGCAACATTCACGTGTTTTTCCACCAACATCAATTTTCTTGATAATAGCCATCTTCGTTTCTAACGAGATGGCTTGCCGCTTTTTCTGATTACCGCTATCACTAGTAGGCTTACGCTTCTGACCAACCATATTTGCTTAGGGTTACAAAACTCGGCAAAACAGTGTAAACACAAAGATCACAGAGACGACGCCTTAACACACGGGTAATACGCAGAAGAAGAGAAGGAGGGGCACGTTCAGTCTTGTCGTTTGTAAACAATGGATGCAGCGTCATGCAGAAGTAGCGTATTTCGTCAGCGTACTACGTAGGTACGTCTCGTACTACAGTGAGCACGCTAAACTCAAAATGACAATTTTTTTTAAAAACGTAAAATCAAAAAATACATAAAACGAATGAACGTAAAGCGGGGAGTGTCTGTATTATTATTATTATTATTATTATTATTATTATTATTATTATTATTATTGGGCAGTGGTGGCCTGCTGGTAGTTACATGTCTAAGTTTATTTGTGAATCAATACATCAACATCTTTAGTACATGGCTGGGAAATATCATATCAAAATATGTAAATATAGTGAACACTGTTTCTAAAATAAAGTACTGTACATCCATTCTGGGCAGTGGTGGCCTGATGGTAAAGGTGCTGGATTAAGGTTGGGGGTTCAAGCCATACTCTCCATGGGTTGTCACTGTCCCCCCAGTGCAGCTAACTGGATTATCAAAGGCCGGCCATGTCACTCACTGTCTATGGTGAGGTTCATGTAAAAGAACCATTGCTGACTTTCATCACGAGTAGCTGCATAGCTGTCAGCGTGTTTCTACCTTGCGATGGCCTAGTGAGCTGTCCAGGGTGTACTCTGCCCTCGCCCAGAGTAGGCTGGGATGTGCTAATTACGATTAAGTGGTTACAAAAAATTAATGAACAAATTATTATTATTATTGTTATTATTATTATTATTATTATTATTATTAAAGGGACCCTCGCTACTTTGCGCTTCAATTCATGCGGCTTCAATTTTTTTTTTTTTTTGTATATTTTAAAAAGAAAAAGATAAAAAAAAAAGTGATGCACGAATTGAAGCGCGAAGTAGCGAGTATAATTATTATTATTATAGTCAGTCGGTGGGTGTGTGTGTGTGTGTGGGGGGGGGGGGGGGGGGGCCGCCCCCTCCCTTTCTCCACATTAATGGCTGAAGTGCCCTTGAGCAAGGCACCTAACGCCCATCTGCTCTCTGGCTGCCCCCAATGTGTGTGTGTGTGTGTGTGTGTGTGTGTGTGTGTGTGTGTGTGAGACAGCCCATTGCTCTAAGTATGTGTGTGTGTGTGTGTGTGTGTGTGTGTGTGTGTGTGTGACAGCCCATTGCTCTTAGTGTGTGTGTGTGTGTGTGTGTGTGTGTGTGTGTGAGTGAGACAGCCCATTGCTCTGAGTGTGTGTGTGTGTGTGTGTGTGTGTGTGTGTGTGTGTGTGTGTGTGTGCGTGCTCATTTTGGATGGGTTACATGCAGAGGAAATTATTTGCCTTACAGGATTAATACGGTATATCAAAATTTAAGGTAGTTTTGATTCCCTTTCGCACATTTGATTTGGCATAGGTTTTTACGTCGGCTGCCCTTCATGACACAACCATTTAGCAAGGGACAGAAACACACTGACGGCTTTGCAGCTCCTCTTTACGAAAGTCAGCGATGCTTCTTTTACATGAACTTCTCACCGTAGACAGTGAGAGACCTGGCTGGCCTTTGATAACCCAGTCAGCTGCACTGGGGTGTGCGTGTGTGTGTGTGTGGGGGGGTGGGGGTGAAGTGACAACCTTGTGGAGAGTGGGACTTGAACCTCCAACTTTAAGATTAGCAGTCCAGCGCCCTTTACCACCAGGCCTCCACTGCCTTTGATTACAGTGTCTAGCAATGTGTCAAATCCGTCTGTGCTCTTGACTGAGCGCTTATTTAAGACATGTCATCCTGGTTTCTGTATTTTAAACAAAGCAGCTTTTAAATTACTTAAAAGGGGACAAATCTATTAGTATTTGTATGCTTGATAGGCAGACTGTTATTGAGAGACTTGATTAATAAGAAGAGGGGACAAACAACACAGATTCAGACCTGGGGCAATTTGGAGCAGCCAATAGCCCAGTGTGAACCCAGGACTTGAATCCAGGACCTTGCTGCTATGGGGCCGATGTGCTTACCGCAACATCACAGAGCCGCCCATTCCTGGTTCTGAACAAAGAACAACATAACAGCACAGCTGGAGTTTAAAATATTCATCTTTCTGCTTCCTTTTAGACACCTTTACCTTTTGCCAGCACATTTGCAAGTTGAATACAGTTTGTAGTTCATCACACTGCTGGGGTATACACAGTTGTGTGTTTGTGTGTGTGTGTGTGTGTGTGTGTGTGTGTGTGTGTGTGTGTGTGTGTGTGTGTGTGTGTGTGTGTGTGTGTGTGTGTGTGTGTGTTTGTGTGTGTGTGTGTGTGTATGTGTGTGTTTGTGTGTGTGTGTTTGTGTGTGTGTGTGTGTGTGTGTGTGTGTGTGTGTGTGTGTGTGTGTGTAAGTGGAGGTGTTTTAACTCATTTTAAGGGACATTAACTTGGCCGAGCGCTCATCAAGTGTAACGAGGCAGTTCTTCACTCTAATTTACTGTGAAATGAGGATGACCACCAAGGAGAACACTATTTACGGACACTATTTATGAAAAATACAGACAGGATGGACACAAGTGTGTATTGCAATTCTCATAAATTGGTACGCCGATATATATTTAAAGCATATAATTGCTTATTGTCTTTCTTCATAGAATATCTCGGCACATTTTCTTTCACCTAGCACATGCTAATGAGTTAAATGTTTTTAGATCGCATTACCAACTCAATTCACACTCTATTTAAAAGTTCTTCAGTTATTTTTTTGAAGTGCTACAGAAGTTATGAATTGATGTGATATTATAATCACTTTTGCAATCAGATAGAATTAATTTCTGTCCATTTATCTCGGCCCTATGTCTTGCATAGAGATGATTATCTTGCCTGGAGTATCATCACTTTATCATCTCTTATCCTGCTGGTATAACTTGCTGTTCTTATCCTGGTGTTCTCTCTATATGGTTTGTTGTGTGTTGGTGATTTTTAAACCCCCCACACACACACACACACACACACACACACACACACACACACATTTATCACACTGATTTATTTACAAGCGTTCACATTTAAATGTGGAGTTTCAGTGTACGATTTATTTGCATGCTCTTTCTCTTACATTTGGATCGAAAGAATGTTGTATTGTTACTCTTCTGACGAACATGATGATTTTCACGGCTTTCAGGTAAAGCTTCACACACTGCTTGGTTATGAACGCTACACTGACTTCATTGACAACATGTGTACAGTATTAAGGGTGTAACAAGATTGTTGTAAATCAAGTACTTGTTCTTCTTTTCCTTTCCGCTTTTTCAACTCCTTTCTCAGGGTCGCCACTGCGAATCATCTGATTGAAAAAAGTCTAAACTAAAAGGTGCGCACATACAACACCAATCATGAACCCGGTTTGACCCAATCATATTCAGAACATTAGTGAGACCCCCCCCACCCCCACCCACACACACACACACACACACACACACTTTTTTCAGGGGTCGCCACAGCGAATGATTCGCACGTTTGATTCGGCAGAGGTTTTTACGTCGGATGCCCTTCCTGACACAACCCTTTAGCAAGGGGCAGAAACACGCTGACGACTATGCAGGTACTCTTTACAAAAGTCAGGAATAGTTCTTTTACATGAACCTCTCACCATAGACAGTGAGAGGCATTGGGGGGACAACCTTGTGGAGATTGGGACTCAAATTCCCCACACGACCACCGAAATCCGCGAAGTAGGATCACCCCCCCCCCACACACACACACACACACACACACCTGACTGATGTATACGCACATGTATATGAGTATTTAATCTATAAATAAATACATATTCAATGCTTATAATAACAATTAAACATTCAAAAATAACGCATAAGATGTAAATAAAACATAAATACACACACATACAGACGCACACAGATGCGCACCTCACAACAATGTGACTAGTTTTGATGAGAGTTTTTTGTTTTGTGTTTGTTTTTTTTTTTGTTTTTTTGCATAGTTGGCCTTGTTTTGTGGCATTTTCCTTAATGTTTTTTAATTTGATGAATATGTAAAAAAAAAAAAAAATTGCGATGCACTGAAGCCGCATGAATTGAAACGCTATGTAGCGAGGGATCCCTGTATTCACATTTTGTTGCTTTTGCAGCTTGAAATGAAGAAAAACACACACACACACACACACACACACACACACACACACACACACACACACACACACACACACACATCTTGTAATGGCTAGTTGAAAAATATAATGGCAGCAGTTAAAAAAAAAAGTAATGAAAAGTGTCAGACTCACTGAGACGGTTAAAGGATCCCTCCCTTCTCAAGAACTTCCTTCTTCTTCTCTTTCGGCTTTTTCCCTTTCTCAGGAGTCGCCACAGCAAATCATCTGATTCGCACGTTTGATTCGGCATAGGTTTTTACGTCAGATGCCCTTCCTGTCACAACCTTTTAGCAAGGGACAGAAACACGCTGACGGCTTTGCAGCCTACTCAAGAACTTCCTCTTTCCTAATAATACTTGTAAACCTAATCAGATTTAATTGCTCACCTTCATCATTGCACACCAAGCTAATTGACTTCCACCTGTAATGACTGTAATCATTCTGATTAGCTCAGCCAAAAAGTTATTCCGAGAGCATTTCAAAATTTTGAAGTGTCACTCAAAGCAAACAATCAACTCAGGATGGCAAGGCACTGTCAAAAGATCTCAGGTTTAATGTGGACAGACAATGGATGGATGCAACAAAGGTTTCAATTCCTTTGTGAAGTCAATAATCAAGAAGTGGAAAGTGTTAAGTATTACAAGTACCTTCTGCCCACCCCCAGATTAACACTTTGTGGGACCGCCTTGTTTGTTGTTTACAGCCATGATTCTGTTATTTAGATACATCTCTATGATCTTTTGATATCTACTCTGTGCTACATCTCCCCGTCCCCGCACTCTTTTTACTTGAACTGTTATAGCTCAGTCAGATTGGATGGTCATGTTGGTGGATTGAAATCTCTCATTCCACAGACTTTTAATCGGGCTTAAATCTGGGCCCTGATTCAGCCACACAAGAGCATTCACCTTTTTCTCATTCATCAGTGTGTGGTCAACTTCAGGTTATGCATGTTGGATTGTGTACTTTCTTCCCATTTGTGATAGAAGCTAGCAGATTTTCCTGAGAACTTGTATTGTATTTTGCCCCATTCTTGACAATTACCCCAGTCTCTATTGCATGGACACAACCCCACAACAGCTACCACTCTCATTCTTTACTGTAGCTGGCTCTTGATCTGGCACATATAGCATTTGGTGTGAAGGCCAAATATTTAAATTTTGGTCTCACCTGACCATTACGGCTGTGTAACAGGTGTATTTTGGTGTATATTTTGGCAAACCTTACTCGAAACTTGTTTGTTTTCCTTGCATCTCACTGATATACACAAACCACAAAGGTAATACTCTTGTCAAATGCACACAGTGACCATTCTTTGCCAAACACTGGGCACCAAACACTTGTCAGCTCTTGATTATGAATTGACTGTGCTCAAAGGGACTGATAAAACCTCTACATTTGTATTTTGTATTAATTTCCTGACTTGTGCTTGTCTACTACTCTCTCCCTTTGATCATGTGATAGTGCCTTGCCAGCCATAGTTGATAATTTGCTTTCGGTACATCTCCAGTTAAACGTTGTTGTGTAAAAACATCCCTTTATGAGCATGGTTTTCATTAGTGCTTGTTGGTGTTGAGTTTCCACCATATGTATCTTCCTGTACATTAACAATTAATATTTTCGAAAATGAATTTAATCATATCATGCAAGGTGAAGAATAAAGAAGTATATCTCCCCGGAGGAAATAATGATTGCTTGCAGAGTCCTGTCGCAGCAGAGCTGCTCTCCACCTTCAGTATTGATCCATTAATGGTAATTGTGCCTCTCAAAGTTGAAGTAATTTACTGACAGATGTGAAAGATCAAATAAACCGCTGTACAGAGCTAGGGATTGCTTGTCACTCATTCTAAAAACAATGTCAATGTCTTTATTGGAGGTTTTTTTTAGGTTTGCCGTGTTTGTGAAATTAGCTAAATAGCTAATGGTGTATGCTGAAGTACCATACATTACAAATATAGTATGAGTTTTTAAAACCATGATTTCTCAAAAGCAAGTTTAGGAAAAAAAAAATTGAGGCCGGTTTTGCTATGGGAGGTGCTGCTGAATCACGATTATGGATTGTTCTGGAGGTAATTATGGCCTCTGCTACAGTTTCAGCTGCTATAATCCTGTAGATGACTGTTGACTTATGTCTGTAAAATATTTTATCGAACAGTAGAAAGCAGGCTGTGTCTGGCTTATAAAACTGTAAATCTAAGTTTGCAGCAGATGTGACAGAATGAGTGTTACATTAAATTTTATTGTTGCAAATCTCTCCTGTCTACTTGACATTCAGGTTATATTGTGTACAAGCTGAACATGGATTAAATTTAGGTATACCTAAAGAGAGACTGTTGCGTACCTACCAAAGAAATAACTGAGGGACTGAGATCAAAAACCCCATAAGTCACATTTCATGAAATGTGACTTATGGGGTTTTTGATCTCAGTGCCTCAATTGTATCTCCAAACAACACCTCATTATCTCATCGAGCCATTACACAATTTGCTTGTTTGTCAGTTATATTTCTTGGATCATGTTCCAAATGTTAGATAGATCTGAATGCACTGCATTATGCTGGCACTGATTCTCTGTTTGCATTGTACAAATTGGTTGTTTACTTTAATCACTGACTGTAATAATGGCCACATATTGCTATTTGTGTCTGAGAGGACAACAACGGTTGCTTTGATGGATGGTGCCGAGCTGAAAGTACAGAGACGTGTGTCTGCTCTCTGATTAATGGCGCTGCATCATTCAGGGGCCGGCGGGAGGAAACGCTTTTATCGAAGAAAGAAGAAAAATCTGGGTTTGACTGGGCATCTTTATGAACAAAACATAAAGTTGGTCAGTTATTCAGAGACAATTATGAGACAGATAAGACAATCCATCTCCACACAAAATGAGATACACCGTCCTCCATAATTATTGACATAATTGGTTCAGATGTATTCTTTAGCTTCTAATAATTTCAGCTTTTTTCTAAATTATGGAGTGCCACAATGAAAAGAGATGAAAATCTAAACTTTAATTCAAGTGCATTTATTCAGTGGGGAAAAAAATCACACATTAAGAAGTAATTATTTTACATCAAATCATACGTGTCACGATTATTAGCTCCCCGAATGTTAATATTTTGTACAAGCACCTTTTACTAACAAAAACATCATTTAATCTTTCTGATAATGTAATTTAATTTAATCTTTCCTATAATCCACAATCTCGCTAAATCATCCGGCGATCTGTTCCTCTCTCTGCACTCTTCAGCTCATTGTACAGGTTTTCAATAGGGTTGAGGTCTGGAGACTGATATGGCCATGGGAGGAGCTTGATTCTGTACGTGGTGAAGCCTTTCTGTGTAGCTTTAGCCACGTTTAGGGTCATTATCCTGCTGAAAGACCCAGTGATGATCCATCTTTAGCTTTGAGGCAGAAGCCACCAGATTTTGATTTATAATCTCCTGGCATTTCAAAGTGTTCATGATGCCATGCACCCTGACAAGGTTCTCAGGGTCTCTGGAAGAGAATCAGGCTGACCTGATCCTCCCCCAAACTTCACAGTGGGCCTGAGGTGCTTTTCTACAGACTCATCTTTTGTGTTATGCAAGTCCCACTTCGAGTAATTTATTATTTATTTATTTTATTATTATTATTATTCTTCTTCTTCTTTTCCTTTCGGCTGTTCCCTTCAGGGGTCGCCACAGCAAATGATCTGCCTCCATCTCTCCCTATCCTCTGCATCTTCTACTCCTACTCCAACGACTTTCATGTCCGCCTTCACTGCATCCATAAATCTTCTCTTTGGTCTTCCTCTGGGCCTTTTGCCTGGTAGTTCCAACCTCAGCATCCTACGACCAATATACTCACTATCCCTCCTCTGTACATGTCCAAACCATCTCAATCTAGCCTCTCTGACTTTGTCTCCAAAACATCTAACATGTGCTGTCCCTCTGATGTACTCATTTCTGATCCTATCCATCCTCGTTACTCCCAAAGAGAACCTCAACATTTTCATCTCTGCTACCTCCAACTCTGACTCCTGTCTTTTCCCCAGGGCCACTGTCTCTAAACCATACAACATTGCTGGCCTCATCACCGTCTTGTACACTTTTCCCTTCATTCTTGCCGATACTCTCCTATCACACATCACACCGGACACTTTTCTCCATCCATTCCAACCTGCCTGCACGCCCTTCTTCACCTCTTTTCCACACTCTCCATTGCTCTGGATTGTTGAGCCTGTCTTGTTGAGCCTAAGTACTTAAAATCCTCCACCTTCTTTATCTCTGCCCCCTGTAACCTTAAAGTTCCTCTTGGGTCCTTGTCGTTCACACACATGTATTCTGTCTTACTAAGACTAACCTTCAATCCCCTCCTTTCCAGGGCATACCTCCACCTCTCTAGATTTTCCTCCACTTCGTCTCTGCTCTCACTACAGATCACAATGTCATCTGCAAACATCATAGTCCATGGAGATTCTTGTCTAACCTCATCTGTTAGCCTGTCCATCACCATAGCAAACAAGAAGGGGCTGAGAGCTGACCCTTGATGTAGTCCCACCTCCACCTTGAACTCTTCTGTCACACCGACAGCACACCTCACCACTGTCTTACATCTATCATACATGTCCTGCACCACTCTAACATACTTCTCTGTCACTCCAGACTTTCTCATACAATACCACAGTTCTTCTCTCGGCACCCTGTCATATGCTTTCTCCAGATATTTTAGCTTTATTATTATTATTATTATTATTATTATTATTATTATTTTTAACCAAAAAGCTCTATATTGGTCTCATCTGACCAAAGCACATGGTCCCAGTTGAAATCCCAATGGTCTCTGACAGTAGATATGCGGGCAAGGTCCGATTTTCTTGTAGCCAGTGCCTGACTTGTAAAGGTCGACACAATGGTTGAATTGAATGGTGTGTTCCTTTAGCTTTCCCATGTTGAAAAGTGGATAAGAGAAATGGCCTCTGTGTCACATCATATTTATAACACACTGAAACAGGAAGTGAATGAATTATTAATTAAATGTTCCTAGATACTCTGATCAACTTTGTAAACTGCTGTAATATGTCAATGATATATATTTCTTGGGAATGGTTAGGGGTGCCAATAATTGTGGAGCAGGTGATTTTATTTATTAATTTTCTGAACAGCTTAATTCTTATTAGGGTTGCAGGGAGGCTGGCGCCCATTTTGGCCAACTCTAGATGAGGGCTGGGTACACCCTGGACAGCTCGCCAGGCCATCACAGGCCCACCCTCACACAACCATTCATATTCACGCTCACACCTAGGGGTGATTTGAAACTGTTAATTAACCTACTGTGCTCGTTTTTGGACTGTAGGAGGAAACCAGAGTACCCGGAGGAAACCCATGCAACCACTGGGAGAACAGGCAAACTCCACACAGAAATTCCCAAGCTAGGTGATTATAATTATTTCTTTGTCAGGGATTTTCCCCCCCTCAACATTTTGAGTTGAAGGTTTCATATTTCTCCATCTTTTAGTGTGAGAGTAGCTTCTGCAATAAAAATGGATTTTTTTTCTAAGGATATCAGCACATCCTCACCAGGGGTGCCAATAAATATGGAGGACAGTGTATGATATCCGGGGGGAAAGGAACGCAAAGAAGAAAAAACAAACAAGCAAACAAACAAACAAAAAAAACGCAATTATGTTGTCACGACATCACATCCCTTGAACTTTCGAGTCCGGTTTCTGCTCTTGTTCTGTTACTGGTGTCACCCAATTGTATGCATCTGCACTATGTGAAGACTTGATGTTTATGGTCAGTTCTGTCTTAGTCTCATTGCGACGCTCTACGAGCTGTGTATTACTGAAAGAGTTCCTGGGAGCACGGTTGTGTAGTGTATTCGCCTCACAGCAAGAAGGTCTTGGGTTCAAGTCCAAGCTCAGTGAGGACGTTTTGTGTGGAGCTTACATGTTCTCATGTTACATGTTGTGTGGAGCTTACATGTATGGCCGGTGGCATAGTGGTTAGGGTGCTGGGCTCATGATCGGGAGGATGTATGTTCAAATCCCAGTTATACCTCCATTGTGCTAAGACCTCTGGGTAAGTGTGCCATACATTCATACAGTCAACCCTCTACTTACAAAAACCTCCGATTTCACAAGGAAGCAAGTTAATATTGAATCAGGACCTCTGATCTTTCAAACAGGTACTGTAATTCTGCTTTAAATACAACATCCTGTACATTGAAATGTTTAAATACAATTTCTCTGTCAGCTCTGGGCCGTATGTGGGCAGAGCCCGCATTCGCCAAAACACACCAGGGAGAGTTTTGTGTATGTGTGAGTGTGAGAGAGAGCAAGAGACAGAGAGAGACAGAGAGATAGAGAGAGAGAGAGAGAGAGAGAGAGACAGTGTGTGTGTGTGTGTGTGTGTGTGTGTGTGTGTGTGTGTGTGTGAGAGAGAGATAGAGAGAGAGAGACAGTGTGTGTGTGTGTGTGTGTGAGAGAGAGAGAGAGAGAGAGAGAGAGTTATGTTAATAAAATGGTTTAATAAATAATTTTATTTTACTTTTAACACATATTTCATACAAAATCGGTGTACTTTTATCATTTTTAAAGGGTTAAAGGGCTAGTCTTAGGAGCCTTGGAACGAATCATGCGTTTTACATGTAAAATGCGCCTCTACTTACGAAACTTCCGCGTTACGAAAAAGGCGCTGGAACGGATTAATTTTGTAAGTAGAGGGCCGACTGTATTTGGTTTCCTCCTCCGGCGAGAAAAATCGTTTATTCCAAAATGATTTGTATTACTTTACCTCAGTCCACACTGAGCTCGGCTGATTTTGAATATGGCGTTACTGGTTGATTATTTTTGATTTCTGAGTGAGGCAGAGAGTATTTTCATGCAGAGTTTAGCAGTCATTGAACAAGGGCCTTGCTCAAGGGCCCCCTGGTATAATTTTTTGGTCACTAGCCTCTTAACACAAAGCTACAAACTTCCATCCACATCCAAGATTCATAAATAATAATGTGTATGAGGACAATGTGTGAAAAACTGCATAATTTCATAACAGACCTGACTGTTACCAATAGAGATTGTATCCATGGATACTGCAGGATCCTTCCTCATCAGAGTGATGCGACCTCTGAACTCCCTAACCAGCCTTTTATAAAATCCAAGAGTGCATCAAAGTGCAAAAAAAACCCTTCAACCCCTTCAAGTAAATATTTTTTCTTTTATAGTCCTACAAATAGAGTATTTCCTGAACTTAAATAATAACCTTTCTTTTTTGTACTCATCTCAAACCTTTCTGGAATTTAATCAGGAAATATTCTCTCTAACTGCAGAGAGGAAACAATCACAGACTAATGGTCTCACTTTTGTCCTTTCAGACCAAATGCTTGTTATTTATATCTTTTTATTCGCTCATATCAACATTTATCTGTCCAAACATTCATTTGTATAAATCTTCATTAGTGCCCATCTGTACAGAGTGTGTAACAGCCCTGAAGTGCTTTGTTTTATTGATGATTTGAAGGCAGAGAAGCATCACAGGCATTTTAACAGACAATATCTGATTACAAATTGAACTGATTAGGCTTGCGTCCAGGAAAAACATGATGGAATTGTGAGAACTGGGGACTCCTGAGTGGCGCAACAGAAGAACATTTGCTCTATCATCCAGAGTTTGTGATCTCAAGTTCTGGCTGATGTCTGACACGGCGATCCATCACTCAGGATCCCATGATGGATAATTGGCAGAGCTCTTAGGGACGGATGGCACACACTGTCTTTTCTTTCTCTAGCCAATAATTGGCTTCTATGATCTCATGTGTACAAAGGCCGGACAGTACTTTATACCGTATTGTCTTCTCCTGCTCCTGATGGTGCAAACACCGACTTCCATGTCGGTTGGTTATGGTCTGATCCCTTGAAGAAACACTGAATAGGTTTTTGATTCTTATGTACGGTGCCAATCCCGCAAGGGGAATTATTGCCTTTGCACTTAACCCATCCAAAGTGAGCACACACCAACCCACACCAGCCTGCTTCTTTAACTACGTGGCTACTATGTGTGTGTGTGTGTGTGTGTGTGTGTGTGTGTGTGTGAGAGGGAGAGGGAGAGAGAGAGAGTGAGAGAGAGAGAGAGAGAGAGAATTTTCTGAGTAGATCCTTCCATAAGCGAGTGCTCAATACTTTTTCATAGAGCGAATATAAGTAAAAATAAAAGGACAGGACAAAGACTTTCTATTGAAACTTCACTACACTTTCACTACAGATCTGTTTTGAGGGGGTTTCATATATACATACATAAACATACAGTCAACCCTCTACTTACAAAAACCTCTGAATATGAAAAATCCAGGTTACGAAAAACAATTCCTAAATTTTCGTCCGCTGTATACGAAACAACCTCTTCTTACGAAAAGCACCAAATGCGCCATTCAAACATTAAAACGCGTCATTCAAACATTCAAACAATGCACAAGTTGCTCTCTCATTGGTTGTCTCCCAACATCCCGCCCCGCTGGCCTCCTACTGGCCAGGAGGGAGCTGAACTGTTCCCATTCCTGTACCCATACTTCCTAATTGTCACACTGTGTGTGTGTGTGTGTGTGTGTGTGTGTGTGTGTGTGTGTGTGTGTGTGTGTGTGTGTGTGAGAGAGAGAGAGAGAAGAGAGACAGAGAGACAGAGAGAGATTTTTATTAAAACTCTCTCATCTATTTGCTGAGCTGCAACTAGGATCATAGGGAGGCTGAAGCCTATCTCAGTCAAGCCCCGGCAAAGGCAGGGTACACCATGATCAGTTTAACAGACCATCATAGGGCCAGCGCACACACAACTTTTCATTCTCACACCTACAAGTAATTGAAAATACCAAAATTAGCCCGTGTGCATGTCTCTGGATTGTGAAAAGAAACTGGAGTGCCTGGAGAAAACACACACTGGTATGAGGAGAACGTGCAAATTCCACACAGAAATACCCAAACCCTGAACGTGAACCCAGGACTACCTTGCTGTTAGCTGTGCTGAACATTATGCCAGTGTGCATTTGTGTGGCTGAAAAACATTACATTGAGCTGAAACGAATACTGAAGTATACACATTCCCAAAATTCTATGAAAGGCCGCTCATAGACTCTGTGCATGGGTTATGACACCCCGCCCCCTACAGGTGAGCTGGGCCAATTCCATAATTAATTGTCCTTGTTTCTTTTGTTTTTTAAACAATATTATTACCCGTTATTTTTCTGATTAGTGTTTTCTGATTGTGCACTTCACTTTGTAGTGCGTAATGACAATCAAATTATTTGTTATGCTTGTTAAGCTTGCGTCCTTATTAAAATTCACAGTAATATGCATAATTGGCACAACGCAGGATTTCTCTCTTGCAGCTCCAGAGTCCGTGGGTTGATCCAGAGCTCGCCTTTGTACAAAATGTTCCTCATTTCAAATCTCTGTGGGATTCCTCCAGGTCATCTCGATTCCTCCCACCTTTTAAAATACACCTATTGGTGGATCTAGTTTATGAATGGGCATTCAAATCCTTTTATTATTTATTTTTTCTTTCTTTCTTTCTTAATTGATTTATTTCACCTCAGAAGAGATTTATCATTTGATATAATGATCACAATAATTTAATTAGGAAAAAACCCTGCAATGGTCTGGAAAGCTGTTTAGAGTGTACCCTGCTCTTGTACAGAATTGGCTGAGATGGGCACCAGCCTTCCCACAACCCCAATTTGGATTAAACGGCTTAGAAAATGAATGAATGCTTAATAATAAAAAGTCTGGTGAAATTATGATTTATTTAATTTAATTTAATTTTCTTTAATATGCACCTCACCACAAAATGTTGGCTGTAGAGATGCTTTTCACAGTTGGGAGGATTGTCTAAAATCTGGCAATTTAAAACAATTTTTCCCAAACAACACTTACCTCAACCGACTCTGTGTGAGGGCAGAGTACTTCCCGGACAGTTTGCCAGACCATTGCGGGGCATGTTATTATATTATTATTATTATTATTATTATTATTATTCATTCATTCATTCATTCACTTTCTGAACTGTATAATCCTAATTAGAGTCGTGGGAGGCTAATGCCCATCTCAGCCGACTCTGGTCAAGGCAGTTTATACTCTGGACAACTTGCCAGGCCATTGGCTAATTATTGTTGTTTTGGTTATTTTTATAATAATAATAATAATAATAATAATAATAATAATTATTATTATTATTATTATTGTTGTTATTGTTATTGTTATTGTTATTCAGTTCATTTTCTGTAACCGCTTAATCCTAATTAGGGTCACGGAGAGGCTGGTGCCCATCCCAGCCGACTCTGGGCGAAGGCAGAGTACACCCTGGACGGCTCGCCAGGCCATCATAGGGCGGAAACACGCTGACGACGTTGTAGCTTCTCTTGTCAAAAGTCAGCCATGGTTCTTTTACATGAACCTCACACCATAGACATTGAGAGACATGGCCAGCCTTTGATAACCCAGTTAGTTACTCTGGGAGGGACAGTAACAACCTGTGGTGATTGTGGCTTGAACCCTCAATCTTAGGATCAGTCATCCAGCACCCTTTACCTTACCTTACCTTACCTCCTTCTTCTTCTTCTTCTTCTTCTTCTTCTTCTTCTTCTTCTTCTTCTTCTTACTATTATTATTATTGTACAAATTTATCTGGCTATAGGACAGATGAGACTGACATCTGTTTGGGTCGGGTGGATTTAAAAGCTGTGTGCTAGCATTCACATGTAAAATGTGTGGTGTATATCTATGTATGTAAAATAGGTCAGGTCTGTAAATTAAATTGTATGATATTCATACAACGGTAATAAAAAAACAAACAAAATAAAACCTTGTACAATAACCCTGGGATACCTGGTTGATGCATAATGTTACCAGACATACATATGCTGAGCTTAACACTGGCATAAACAAAGTTGTATAATACCTGTGAGTACATAAGAAAGTCGCATGGCTTTATTGTAAAGCAATCGTTGAATGATTCTTCTATCGCAATTGTATGTAATTCCCACCCATCCCCACGCCTCCCTATCACAGTGCACATAGCCTCTTTGTCACATGCAATACTGCCACCTGCATCTTTACAAACAGCTGTGCATGGGAACACCGGAGCAGCCCATAATACTTATTAAAAATTAAACAAAATTACAGATACTGTGGAACCTCAGTGGTCGAACAGAATTCGTTCTAAAGATATGATCGATTACTGATTTGTTTGAAGAGTGAAACGATATTTCCCGTAAAAAATAACTAAAAGTCCTTAATGCGTTCAGATGAATGTCTAATTCCGTCAATACAGTTGTATATACTTTGAAAACGAGGTGTATTTATGAAACATGTTAATATATAATTCATACAGTAATGCACAAAAGCGTGCGGGGCAGTGGTGGTCTAGTGGTATAGGGCGCTGGATCGCTGATCCAAAGGTTGGGGGTTCGAGTCCCACTCTCCACAAGGTTGTCACTCCCCCCCCCCCCCCCCCCCAGTGCAGCTAACTGGGTTATCAAAGGCAGGCCATGTCTGTCACTGTTTATGGTGAGAGGCATGTAAAAGAACCATTGCTGACTTTCGTAAAGAGTAGCTGCAAAGTCGTCAGCGTGTTTCTGTCCCTTGTTAGAAAGGGTTGTGACAGGAAGGGCATCCGACGTAAAAACCTCTGCCAAATCAAACGTGAGAATCAGATGATTCGCTGTGTTGACTCCCGAGTAAAAGGGAAAAAGCCGAAAGGAAGACTGACAGTAATGCACAAAAGAGTAAAACATAATAATAGTAAACATAATAATAAAAAATCATAATAATAGTACGCAATAATTAATCTAACTGCTGTATTTGTTTACAGTACAGTTTGTCTGGTTGCAATGTGTCAGCGTATGTGGATGGATGGGGAGGGAGAGATGGGGGCGGGTTATTGCTTTGAAGGGGCGTGGTGGTTTTTCCCTTCTCTGTCTCTTAATCGCAGTTGATTCTTCATTTTCACGACTTTTCTCTTTTCCTTCCCAGTAGACTCTCGGCTATTTTTCGTAGGACCCGGGTTTAAGGGTTAAAGTAGCCGTAATGTAATGAATAAACACAATACGCAGTACGAGACTCTCTCTCATTGGCTGTTCAAAGTACTGAACACTGTGCAACATGCAACACACTCGGTTCTGCTCGGTTCGAACTTGGATTATTTGTTCGAACACCAGGGCAGACTTTCCTCACATTCTTTGAATAAACTTCAACTTGTTCTACTAACGAGTGAGGAACCACTGAGGTTCCACTGTACACAGAATCATAGAACCATTGTGTTTTCGTGTCCATGACCAGGGAAAGTGGGGTGGTTTTTTGTTTGTTTGTCCAGTGATCTTCATCTTTGACACGTTTTCCTGTTACTCATGCCCTGGTAAAAGAAAAACCTCCCACTCACATGACTTCTTGAATATGATACGTAGGATCCCAGTCCTGAAGCCAACTTGTATTTTGAATCAGATTCCCAGTGAACTTTGACAAACAGAACAAGAATAAATATTATGATTCCTAATCGTAGTTGTATTTATATGAATTTGAAGACTTTATCGCTCCACTGAAAGTAGTAGGAGAGATGATTGGGATGCAACATATTACTTTCTCCCGTGTTGTCCAATCTGAAAATACATATGGAGCTGAGCATGCACAAGTGGGCCTTTACATACAGAGTCAGTATGAGAAATTATATTTGTATACAGTGAACTTTCAATTTCCACGGTTAATCGGGACCAAGACCCTCCGCGAACACCGGATTTCTGCGAAGTAGTATCGACCCCCCTGACTGACATATACGTACATGTATTATGTGTGTGTATATATATATATATATATATATATATATATATATATATATATATATATAATCAATAAATACATATTCAACGCTATAAATGCTTATAATAATAACAATTAAACATTCAAAAATCATGCATAAGATGTAAGTAAAGTCCGTTGGGCTTTTTATACCCGAGCCATAGTGGTTGGTTCTCCTCTTGGATGGGATGCTAGTCCATCGCAGGTTACCTTCCCAGTATATTTTACTGGTACCCATTTATACTGCTGGGTGAACATGAGTGCAGCACCCTGACCACGACACCACCGGCCCCAGCGCCACATTCAAAAATAATGCACAAGATGTAAATAAAATATAAATACACACAGACGCACACACACATACAGACATGTGCGCGTGCACACTCAGATGCGCACCTCACATAAAAATGTAAGTAGTTTTGTTGGGGGGGTTTTGGGTTTTTATTTTTTTTTTTTTTTTTTTTTTTTTTTGCATAATTGGCCTTGTTTTGTGGCAATTTAAATTTTTTTTTTGAAAAACCTGTGATGCACTGAAGCTGCAGGAACTGAAGTGCAAAGTAGCAAGTGATCACTGTATTTATATATAATTATATGCAGAGGAGCACCGTGTGATCGGGCCACAAATTTTCGGACACCTGCTGTCGTTAAATGTAAAAGGGTTAAAATCGGGTCAACAACTGAAACATTGTCTTGACAAGACTTAAGGTGCAGGAATGGGAGATTATATACTGCATTAATCACACAAAGAAAATTATTGCCTGTGTATTTAACCCATCCAAAGTGAACATAAACACACACACGTGTGTGTGTGTGCGTAAAGAGTGAGTACACACACACACTCAGAGCAGTGAGTGTGAGGGTGCACATGGAGCAGCTGGGATAGGTGCCTTGCTCAAGGGCACTTCAGCCATGAATGTGGAGGAAGGGAAGATGGGACTCACTCCCTCACCGCCACACATTTTCCCTCCTGGTTTAGGAATCGAGTAACTGACTTTTTGTCCCAAAGCCACTTCTCTAACCGTTAGACCACGGCTGTCCCCAAAGGAGGAATCAAGAGGACCAGGGTGGAAGAAATGGACAGGGTAGACAGGCTTTTAGCTGCTCTCCAGAGGAACTGAGATGAAGGGAAAGAGAGGAGCAAGAGGAAAAATGAGAGATGAGAGGCTTTATTAAATCTAATACAGTAATGTGCAACTTAATGGGCTCTAATAGGCGACTTAAGTTCAAGTAAATATTTCTTTACCGTGCACATGACTAGAGAGCTCCAGGGACGATGCTCAGTGTAGAATAATTAATAAGGAGATCAATAGCAGTGACTGTTCTATAAACTATATTGGGGTCATTAATCACACATTTTTAATGAAGACACAGTATTGCATAAGGTGTATTTTGTTGGTTGTTATAGGTTTAAGGTTCGCTGTAAGCCTTGTGCGGATACACGGTTGTGTAGTGGTTAGCTAGAGCAAGAAGGTCCTGGGGTCGAGTCACAGGCCTTCACAAGGGCGTCTCTGTCTGCCAAATTTGCGCGGGTTTTCTCCAGGTACTCCGGTTTCCTCCAACACTCTGAAGACATTCACATTAAGCAAAATTGCTGTTCCAAATTGCTTCGAAGTGTGAACGTCAATGATTGATTGTGTCTCGTCACTGCAACAGACTGATGAGCGGTGAAGAGTGTATGCTGCCTTTGCCCAATGTTGGCTGAGATAGGCTTCAGTCTTTCAGTGACCCTAGAAGGATTAGGCTGTTGGATGAATGACTCGAAATGTTATATTTGCTTCTTTCAATGTGTTGTATTGAATTATTTATTCATTAATTTATTCATTTTGTGACCCACTTAATTGCAATTAAGGTCGTAGGGAGGCTGATGCTCATCCAACTCTGAGCAAGGGGCAATTTCATTGCAGGGCAACATACACACACAACCATTCACATTCACATCTATGGGCGATTTCGAACAGCCAATTAGCCTACCGTGCAAAGCTTTTGGACGATGGGAGAAAACTGTAATACCAGGAGGGAACCCATGGAAACACGGCAGCATGAACATGTACTCCATTCAGAAACGCCCCATGGAACCCAGGCCTTATAACTGTGAGGTGAACTTGCTAACCACTGTGCCACCGTGCTACCCCATTCTTCTTCTTCTTATTCATCATTCATCCATTCATTCATTTTCTGGACCGCTTAATACTAATTAGAGTCA
>CM045738.1:27987296-28019796 GCA_024760905.1 Plotosus lineatus
AGAGAAAGCGGATCCCCTTCCATAACAGCTTCAAGTGAATTAGAAAAAGGTGTTTTTTTTCTCTTGCTACTCGCTTTGCATGGATGACTCTTCTTCAGGATGTCCCTTTCTTTTCTTGAAGAACATTTCTAACGTGGCTTGTTTCTGCCCTCTTTTCAAAACCTTAAGGAAGTGGCTCATGACCTCATTGTTAAAGGTGTTCACAGCGATACATAGTATCAACAACTTCCGGACTTCCCCAGAACAGCACTAGCTTTATCAGGGTGATACATTGTATCAACCACTGCCGGACTTCTGGAAGGCGTGCATTTCCCTTCCCTCTCAGTCTCATTTTCCTCACGCTTTTTTAGCGTTCGACTTCCGGATTTTGGTCGAATTCTGATTTGTTCAACCTCTAAAGCGTTCGAGTACCGAGGTACCACTGTATTATGGTGGGCTACGAAGTGTAAAATATGAATATTGTTGTATAAAAGCATTGCTGCCTTTGACTGTATTGAAAAAACACTGGAAATTCACATTTTAGACATTATAGAGTAGCGATGCTGGTCCTTCTAAACCATTCGCCAGGCCATCACAGGGCGAACACACATACTACCATTCGCACTCGCTCGCACACCTCGGGGTGATTTGGAACAACCAATTAGTTTAATGTGCATGATTTTGGAGTGTAGGTGAAAACTGGAGTACCCAGTAATCAACCAACATAAGCACAAGAAGAACATGCCCATACTCTATTTTCTGGAAGATACGTCACTCCGGAGTACCAGTCGCATTGGCCAAAAAATGCATAATAAAGAAGAAAAAAATATTTATAAGTTGCACTGGACTATAAGTTGCAAACTGATGAAAACTGTCTATCTTGGCTTGGAAATGTCAGTTTATGTGACATTGTGGTCCTTGCTCTGATAGAAAGGGAGTTGCATTGCGTGAGGCGGTAACACCAAGAAAGTCCTCACGCAAAGTAATTTCTTTTCATCCCCTTGACAACTACCTGGACCTGACACAGCTGCACTGTTGACAAGCCTCTCCCTGAGGCAAGTTGCTCAAATCCCCATGTGCAAAGTTGTTCCTCTAGCTGTGACCATCTAGCTTTTAGCCTGCGATTAGCCTTTAGTCCGTGATTAGCTTTTATAGTTTTCTTCATTGCAGTAATAATAATCTCCGCTTTTCTGCTCTATTGTTGCTTTCTTTCGGTTGTAAGTGTAAAAATAAATACGTGAAATTATGTTTGTTATTATTATGACGAAGAGAATTATATGTAATAATTTCCCTACCTGGACGTGGAGAAGCAACTGTACTGTTGACAAGCCTCTTCCTGCAGCACGTTGCTCAAGGACCCATGTGCGAGCTCGTTCCTCTAGCTGTGGCCATCTAACTTTTAGCTCACGATTAGCTTTTTTGTTTTCTTCACTGCAGTAATAGTAATCTCCACTTTTATTCAGTCCCTCACAAGATTCTCATTCACTCTAAACTTTCTTTCTGCTGCTTAATTACCATTTTCTGCTGCGTATTTCACTACTTGCAGCTTGTAATCTGCAGAATAGGATTTTGTTTTTGGGGACATTTCTTCAGTGGTGGATGAGCAGGTACTGGTACCCAAGCCTAGAGTGCCCTCTTGTGGTTGTGAGTGCAAAAATAACAAATATGTGAAATTATGACAAACAGAATTATATGTAATAATTTCACATATAAGTCGCTCTGGAGTATAAGTCGCACTTTTAGCCAAAGTATGAAAAAATGCAACTTATAGTCTGGAAAATACGGTACTCCATACAGAAACACCCTGGGCCTGGGAATCAAACCTTCTTGCGGTGAGACGAATGTGCTAATCACTGCAACACCGTGCCATCCTGAATAATTTTATTTTTAATATAAAATAAATAAATATGTGCTGTATTTTTCTAATGTTGGCCACAGGTTTTATCCCAACACGTCACTGGCTCTATAAGTCTAGTCATAAAATGTGTTGTCACTGCTGTCCCCCACAGTGCAGCTCACTGGGTTATCAAAGGTCGGCCATGTCTCTCACTGTCTGTGGTGAGAGGCTGTAAACAAACCATTGCTGAGTTTTGTAAGGAGATGGCTGCATAGCTGTCAGCGTGTTTCTGCCCTGCGATTGGTGTACTCTGCCCTGGCCCAGAGTCGACTGAGATGGGCGCCAGCCTCCCTGTGATCCTAATTAGGATTAAGCAGTTCGGAAAATGAATGAATTAATAAATAATATTATTAGACATTATTTATTTGTATTCGAGTCCAACACTCATATTTCCGTTTAGCTCATGGATGTTATTATGATGATCAAAGAAAAACAGCAGCAAAGAAGTGAAGAAGCGAGTGTTGGCGTATACATTGAGAAAGATGAATAAAAAGCACTAATTTCTTCTCAGATTATGTCTAATTGTTTGCTAAAGCCAAATATGTTTGGAAAACTCACACAATTTATTTTAGAGTTTTAAAACTTTGTTGATAGGTTACTGAAAGCTGTTCTATCATGACCCCATTGTGCTTTTGGAACATATCTGATTATGTGGTGCTGTGCACGCAACGTGAGTATGTTTTTGCATAATCACATGGAATAAACAGGAGACGAATAGAGAGGCGGGTTCAAAAAACCTCTTCCTTTAGTGAGCTGATGACTAATCACCTCAAGGTTTCAGGGGAGTGTATAGTTCATGCTCATCTCTTTAAATTGTACAGCTTTATTCACTATACACACATACACACACACACACACACACACACACACACACACACACACACACACAATTATCTCTATTTTTCTGTTTCAGACACATGGGTTTTATTTACTCACACATTTTCAACAAGCACGCTTTAACATGGGCATTTCACATACTGTTGAAAGTGTGCATAAAATATAGTAATGCTAAACATTCATTCATTCATTTTCTAAGCTCTCTGATGCCCATCTCAGCCGACTCTCTGAGAGGATGGCGTACATACTTGACTGCTCAGCAGGCCATTGCAGGACCAACACTCATACAACCCTTCACACTCACACCTAGGAGTGAGTTGGAAGAGCCAATTAGCATAATGTGCATGTTTTTTGGACTGTGGGAGGAGCCCGGAGTACCCAGAGTAAACCCATGCACGCATTGGGAGAATGTGCAAACTCCGCACAGAAACGGCTGAGCTGGGAATCGAACCCAAGCCTTCCTGCAGTGAGGCGGTTTTGCTGACCACTATGCCACTGTGCCGCCTAATGCTGAACATGTAATGTTTGCAAATAATTCATGTAACCACATGCCACAAGACCCACACACAATAAAAGGGAACATGAGAGAGGATTTTATGCTTGTCACTCCCCACTCCTCAAAAAAAAAAAAAATCCTAACAAGCTTTAAAGCTAAAAAAGCTCAAAGTCTGTTATAGAGTTATTCTGTAATATAGTAAAGAATTTATATGTAGAACAAAGCAAAAATATTCTTTGGTAAAAGCTAAAGATCAATTGACAAGCACTTAGCATGTCAGTTCCTTCCAATTAGAGTACTGGAGTCTTTTCAGTACCAACTGTTCTACCTTAATCATGACAGATGAGCTCAGTGCTAAGTGTATTATTTTTATACTTCTGATTACAGCTTGTTATCTTACCAAGATTGGAGTTGAATATACCCACCAGTACACCGTGAAGCAAATACTTAACACTAGTCATATGAACTTCTTAAAACTTTTCATGAGTGCATGGGAAATCATACGCACTCTTTTGAGGCCCAAGTTTATACAGGGTAGGAGCTGCAGCAGGTCGAAATCATTTTTCTCCCCCAGCCAAAGCTGTGTGTCCTGATAGCATTAAACCTTTCCTCAGTGCACAGTCAAAGAGATTAGGAGGTCTTGGAGTCAGATCCGCTCATTTCTCTTCATGCCTCTGTAAGCACTTTAAGCCTGTCTTATAGCGTTGACACACAGTCGTTATTACAGTTCGAGGTGCAAGAGTCTGAATTATGGATGAGTAATGCTTTGGGTCTTCATAAACTGTAGTAGAAAAAGGAGTGATTATTGACTGAAGGGATACAACACGTACACAAAGGCTGGTCATGGTACTGGATTCTTCACTGTGCTGATTGTTTCTTGGTAGTGACGAGAAACAGTAGGACACTATCTATTTGTGAGGCGCTCCACCGAATGTAGGCGCTTGTCACAAGTGACGTATGGTGCTTGTGAGACAAAGCGCGGCTTAGCCGGACTTCTGATCTTTCAAGTGAGCTCAAGTTTAGTACTTAACCTTCACTTGCTCACTTGAAAGATCGGAAGTCCGGATAAGCCGTGCTTGGTCTCACAAGTACCATACGTCACTTGTGACAAGTGCGTACATTCGGTGGAGTGCTTCACATTTGGTCCATACATCATTCATTCATTCACTCATTTGCTGAACAATTAGTCACACTCACGGGCAAATTGAAGCAGCCAATTAGCCTACTGTGCATGTTTTTGGACTATCGGAGGAAACCCACCTAGGCATGAGAAGAACATGCAAACTCCACACTGAAACTTTCGCCGGAACCTAAGTGCACCACTGCAACTGAATCCACGTCAGTGCTCCTGTTGGAAACTCCGTGTCATATTCTCGATCTATATTTGAAGTTTTAGCTGAAATGAAGAATGAACTTGAACCCAAATCCAAATTGGTTCCAAAGGAAAACGGTCACACTCAAACCTGCTCTAGTAGAGAAGACAAAACCCGATCTTGAATCAGAATCCTGATAAAAAGTGAACCTGAATACACAGCTGAAGACCTGGTTGAAGCTGCACCTGAAACGTCTCCTGAAACTTCACCTGAACCCCAGTCAGAAATTCCACTCGAACCCCTGTTGGAAACAGACTCTGAGTTTGCCTCTGCACAGAACCAGAGTCTGAATTTGCCCATAAACCCAAGTCTGAACCCCTTCTGGAAGCTGTGTCTGAATACACCCTTGAGTCAAAGTCTGAACCTCAGTCAGAGTGGGAGCTTGTAATTGTCTCTTATGAGTCTCCTCGTAGTCGAAATTGAAACTAGGAAATTGAAATTCTGTGCCTCCAACAGTCCCAGGGCCTACAGTTGAATCTTTGAGGGTTGCTGCAGTTGGAGAACATTGCAGTAGACACTGAAAGTGTTCTATCAGACACAGATGAAGAAACACTCAAAGACGTGGTATTACAACTGGCCACTCAGCTAAATCTAGTTCATGTTCAGCAGCAAAGTGAACCTGCTACTCCTGGATACAAGCTCCACTGGTTTCCTACTCCAAATGAGGATGCCGGTCTGTCGTCAGAAGTGGGAGAAGACATGGATGGCTGTGTGACAGGCCTCTACCAAGAAGAAGAGCTGGGTAACTCAACACCGTCTGGGGTGCCTCCTTATTGTTAGGGTCAATGGCTTAGACCAGGAGTCTCCAATCTTATCCACAAAAGGCCGGTATAGGTGCAGGTTTTCACTTCTCCCAAACAGTAGTCACCTGTTTCCACTAATCACTGATCATCAAAAGAAAAGAAAAAAAAAACTTGATTGGACTGTTTCAATTCTGAAGTGGGGCCATCTTGGTGAGATCACCGTGCTTTAAGTCTTAACTACGCCCCATTTCCTAGCCTCCATGGCTCGATGACCGATTGGAGGTATTTATAGTTTACAGGCTTTTGGAGATCCTTCACTGTGGACTTTATGAAAAGACACCCAGCATGTCCCCACTTTCAGGACCAGGTTGTTCCCGGGTATTTCACCAGAGTTTTCTCGCGTTAGTAAAGTTGTTGTCTTGAAGTTTTGTCCTTGACTGTTTGTCCAATCTGGCTAGCCTCTTGATTTTGGATCTGACTCGTATCAAGACAATTCTGGCAAACTTGGGGGTCCGCCAGGTGGCGGTCATTGTTACTGTCATGAGTCTGCACGATTTCACCACTAGGGGAGCTGTTTTGTTTTATTTTCCTGTGTTTTTCCTGTGTGTCGCTCCAGTGCGAACTTGCCTCATTCCTCACTCCTAATTATCTCCACACCAGTTCCTCATCTACTATCCTATTTATACCCCAGCAACCTCCTTCCCAGTGTTGGGTCATTATGATGTTGGCACTACGTGTGACTGTCTGCACCAGCTTCAAGATTACCCGTGAGTCTGCTTGCTCGCCCTGCCTCAGCAAGTTCTACCAGCCTCCCTCCAGTGTCCCGATCTTTTGTCTGCCCTTTGATTTTCTGCTGCCTGTAAGAACTCACAATAAAGGTTTCATATTCCTCACCTGAACTCAGTCTCCTGTGGTCCTGTGTTAGGGTCCTAATTTGTCTAATTAATCTACCTGAAGTGCGACACACAGCACGAAATAAAGTATTTTATCACATTCTGGTTTATTTGAGGTCATTTTGAGTGCCGTGATACATCACTATCTCACATGCCATATAGATTTCTCAATTATTTACATTCACAGTATTTGGCAGACACCTTTACACAGACAGACGTTTTTTATACAACTGAGCAGTTAATTGTTAAGGGCTCAACAGTGGCAGCTAGGTGATACTGGGACTTGAGCCACCAACCTTCAGATTAGCAACCTAGCGCCTTAACCACTTAGCCACCTCTGCCATATTATTTTCAGTTAAAAAAAGTATTCTATATTTTTTGTGGCAGCTGTACAGTAGTGTTTCTCTGTGACGAAAGTATGTGTTTCTGATCCTTTTTAAATGACGTGAAACGCGTGTGTCATCGCGCTCAGGTGTTTTTCTTGGGCAGTTATTGAGCACACTGATGTGTTCCATACTTGAGTTCAACTGAGCCCACCTCTAGCAAGTGGTCCATCTGAATCGTCCATCTGAATCATGTCCAGGCATAGTAGGGATTATTGACTGTAAGTACACCCTGACATGCACTGTGTGTTTTTGCATGTTTGACAGTATTCTAGAATTAGGCCATACACTTAAAGGACGGTAGAAATCCCTTATTTTTCTAAAATAGACTGTAAATATCTTTGGTTTTGTGTCAAATGAATATTAAGAGGTGAAGCGGTGGCATGGTGGTAAGGTACTGGATTACTGATCACAAGGTCCGGTTTCAAGCCCAGTATCACCAGGCTGTCACTGCTGTCCCCCCAGTGTAGCTAACTGGATTATCAAAGGCGGGCCATGTCCCTCACTGTCTGTAAAGAGTAGCTGCATATCCGTCAGTGTGTTTCTGCCCTGCGATGGTCTGGTGAGCTGTCCAGGGTGTACTCTGCCCTCGCCCGGAGTCGGCTGAGATGGGCACCAGCCTCCCCGTGACCCTAATTAGGATTAAGTGGTTACAGAAAATGAATGAATAAATATTAAGAGAAAAAGATGTGATTGCATTGCAATTCAACCAAAGAAATTCATTTTACAGACCTTGCTTTACGTCATCAGGCCTGAAGAGAAAACAGCAATACTGCACATATGACTCATGGTTGAAAACACTTTCTCTGTTGTTTTTTTTTGTTGTTGTTTTTTTTAACTTTTACTTCTATCCACATTCACTGGAATGAGGCAGCGCAGGATTAGTCAGTTCAAAGAAAGTATTATATGAAGTTCATGCAGGATAGGCTAGTTAGAGTGTGGTCTAGGTGAGGCCAGTTTCAATGCATTTACTCTACATAGGCAAAGAGTCTGTGATTTCTACATGATGGGAAACAAAGAGGGTGTTCCCAGCTTTCCTTACAGCACAGTAGAAATATCTATCTGGAGTTGAGATACCGGGACTCCACTTTGGCGCTGATGTAAAAATAAGGGTTAGGAAAAAAAATGAAGGATTTAATAGACAGAGAAAACCTGAGTGTGTTATAGAGAGTAATGATCTGAGTGTGTGATTCGAAATTCATCTCTGGTTTTATAATTTATGAGACTGAGATCTGTTTATGAGTTTATGAAGATATTGCCAGACGCTGATGTCAAGCTGAGGTTGTTTTTCATTTGCGTGTGTGTGAATTCATCAAAGTCAACAATGGTGTTTTTGGAGACGAGACAGTATTAATAATGAACTTTGTTGCTGCGAAGAGTGAATTCTGTTTTAAAAGCACTCTATTATGATATCTCTTTATACTTTGTATGTCAGGGCTGGGCCTGGCGAGCTGTCCAGGGCGTTCTTGTCCTTCGCCCCATGTCGGCTGAGATGGGTACCAGCCCCCCTCTGACCCTAATTAGGATTAAGCGGTTCAGAAAATGAATGAATGAATACAAGTTGGTGCTTACATCCTTCAGTACAAGGATCATGAACCGCTGACCAATCACAGCACAGCTAGCAGTGCTGGAAAAGCACTAAAGCAACGGGTGCCGTTTTTATATCGAGAAGTATTTAGGCAGTCATCTTCCGTTTGATCCGGGGCGGTTTGCAGGGGCAGCAGCATAAGCAATGAGGTCCAGACGTCCCTCTCCCCAGCCTGTTCCTCCAGCTCTACCGGTGGGACACTGAGGCATTCCCAAACCAGCTGAGACACGTAGTCCCTCCATGTGTTCTGGGTTGACGCTGGGGTTGCTTCCTGGTTGGACATGCCCGAAATACCACACTACACCAGGGAGGCATTTGGAAGACATTCTAATCAGATACCTGAACTCATAACTTGACTGCTCTCAACACGAGCTTCTCACTTTGTCTCTGAGGGAGAGCCCTGGCTCTGTAAAAGGGCGGATAATGCTAAATGAACAGCACAGTGCCACAACCAGCTGACACACACACACACACACACACACACACACACACACACACACACACACCCACACACACACACACACACACACACACACACACACACACACACACACACACAGACAAACTATAAATAATACTATTGAGTCATGTTTATCACATGATCTGGAATTTTAGCTGCAAAGAAGCTGCAATTGTCCACTTGGGTGTGATTTTCAGCATATGGGGATTAAGGAATTAGCAGGTTATGGCACAGAGCCCTTCAAAATAGTCCCTGAAACGGGAATTCCAAGGTGGAATTAGACTGAATTTAGAGGGAATGAGGTACATATAGTATCTGCTACATGGAAACATAAGAAAAGCAAATTAATGGTCTTTGAATGGTGACTGATTCAAGCATTCCCTGAATTGTGGTGTGGATACGGTTTGTGTGTGTGTGTGTGTGTGTGTGTGTGTGTGTGTGTGTGTATGTGTGTGTGTGTGTGTCAGTGTGTGTGTGTGTGTGTGTGTCAGTGTGTGTCTGTGTGTTGGTGTGTGTGTGTGTGTGTGTGTATGTGTGTGTGTGTGTGTGTGCGTGTGTCTTGTGCGTGTGTGTTTGTTTGTGTGTGTGTGTGTGCGTGTGTGTGCGCGTGTGTGTGTTTGTTTGTGTGTGTGTGTGTGTGTGTGTGTGTGTGTGTGTGTGCGTGTGTGTGCGCTGTGTGTTTGTTTGTGTGTGTGTGTGTGTGTGTGTGTGTGTGTGTGTGTGTGTGTGTGTGTGTGTGTGTGTGTGTGTGTATTGCCCCTTGCCCCTCTTCACATGCTCCATCAGTCCCCGGTTGATTTCTGCACCAGCCATTTATCATGTATGAAAACAGAAGGAAAATGTGAAGGTGTCCCTGTGGAGCGGGTTCTACTGCACTGATGTAGCAAGAGAGCTAAATGTGCGAGACTGCAAGCTACCAGCCGTTTCTGCTCCAAGTCTCATTCTAATATTCTGCAGCAGCAAACCCTACGGGCCTCTGTCTTATCTTTCTTTTTTTCTGTTTGTGGATGAGTCTTTAACACTGGTTCTTAAAAAAGGAATAAGAAGCTTAATGAACCAGAGATCTGCGAAATTACACACCAGGACATTAAGGTGATTCAGTCAGCTCCAGAGGGTGAACTGCGCTACAGCAGTGTGTGTGTGTGTGTGTGTGTGTGTGTGTGTGTGTGTGTGTGTGTGTGTGTGTGTGTGTGTGTGTGTGTGCCAGGTGGAACGTGAGTTGCTAAGGTGGCAGATTGTTGCACATGATTCCAGTCAACATGCTGTGCTCCGCAGTCTCTTCCCAACCTGCGAGTCTCTACAGCTTCCTCTACTCTGACATAGCTCCTGCCGTGTGTGTGGATGCGCGTGTGAAGGTTTAATGCTCAACCTGTTGAGCTGGCAGATTGGAGATGTCTGCAGGATGGTGAGCCAGATGGCCAGTATTCAAGTGTGCGCATATATACATATATATATATATATATATATATATATATATATATATATATATATATATATATATATATATATATATATATATAAATAATATGTGTGTATGTGTGTGTGTGTGTGTGTGTGTGTGTGTGTGTGTGTCTTACAGGGCAGTCAGATTCTGCACCATTAGAGAATATGACAACTTTCACTATTTGTCGAGGTTCCCTGACAGACAGTAATTAGTTTATGTTTAAGTGCTGAATTTCCCCCAGTGCAGTTAACTGGGTTATCAAAGGCCGGCCATGTCTGGCACTGTCTGTGGTGAGAGGTTCATGTAAAAAAAAAACATTGCTGACTTTCGTCAAGAGTAGCTGCATAGTCGTCAGTGTGTTTCCGCCCTGCGATGGCCTGGCAAGCTGTCCAGGGTGTACGCTTCTCTCGCCCTGAGAAAGGCTGAAACGGGCGCCAGCCTCTCCACAACCCTAATTAGGATTAAGCGGTTCAGATAATGAATGCTGGAGCCTATCTCACTGGGTACACCCTGAACTACTCTCTAATCCATCACAGCGCCAACATACACAACCAGTCACACCCAGCGGTGATCTGGAAGAGCCACTGGGCACTGAGCTCATCTCCTTGGACTGTGGGAGGAAACCGAAGGTAATGCACGTAAGCATGGGAACGCCATGCAAACTCCATTCAGGGCATAAACTTTACTGGTATGGGACGCTTATTTCTATCGCTGTAGTTTCAGGAAATAGAAGAGTTTGTGCTTTTCTAAAAAAAAAAACTGAAGCTGCACTTCATCTTTGATAATATTTGCCCTTTTGCTTTTGAGGAAGAACTCTGTGAAATTCTTGCACCTGTAATGTCTCGGATACGCATCTCACATACTTTATCTCACTGGGTTCAATGAAGAATAATGATGCAGCCACCGTACTTCACATCTGCCCTGTACCTCTACCAGCCCTAGCTCTCTCCACCCATTTCTCTCTCTCTCTCTCTCTCTCTCTCTCTCTCTCTTACACACACACACACACACACACACACACACACACACACACACACACACACACACACACACACTCATTTTAATATGCCAGCTTATATGTTATACCAAAGTGTAGCCGGTACCGTTTTCACCTCTGTCAGTCTCAATCACTCATTTTATAGGCCGCTTAATCCAATTAAGGTTGCAGGGAGGCTGGTGCCCATCTCAGCCGGCTTTGTTCAAAGGTGAGGTATAGCTGAGCAGCTTGACAGGCATCACAGGGACAACACACACAAAACTATTCACTTTCACACAAAACACACCAATTTGGAAAGGCCAGTTAGCCCACTGTGTATGTCTTTGGACTGTGGGAGGAAACCGAAGTAGGCAGAGGAAACCCACATAAGCACGAGGAGAACATGCCAACTCCACTCAGAAACACCCAGATCTTGGGAATCAAACCCGGGACCTTCCTGCTATCAGGCCGACATGCGAACAACGGTGCCACCATGCATGCCTCTCTCTCTCTCTCTCTCTCTCTCTCTCTCGCGCTCTCTATACGTGTGTGTATATATATATATATATATATATATATATATATATATATATATATATATATATATATATATATATATATATATATATATATATATATATCTATCAAGAATTAAGGGGCAGTGGTGGTCTAGTGGTATAGGGCGCTGGATCGCTGATCCAAAGGTTGGGGGTTCGAGTCCCACTCTCCACAAGGTTGTCACTGTCCCCCCCAGTGCAGCTAACTGGGTTATCAAAGGCGGGACATGTCTCTCACTGTCTATGGTGAGAGGCATGTAAAAGAACCATTGCTGACTTTGGTAAAGAGTAGCTGCAAAGTCGTCAGCGTGTTTCTGTCCCTTGCTAAATGGGTTGTGTCAGGAAGGGCATCCGACGTAAAAACCTCTGCCAAATCAAAACGTGTGAATCAGATGATTCGCTGTGGCCACTCCCGGGTAAAAGGGAAAAAGCCGAAAGGAAGACAATATATCAAGAATTACTTGATGTTCATCAGTTCATTTTCTGATTAATCCTAATAAGGGTCACAGGGAGGCTGGCGCCCATCCCAGCTGACTCCGGGCGAGGGCAGAGTACACCCTGAACAGCTCGCCAGGCCGTTGCAGGGCGGAAACACTCTGACGGCTTTGCTGCTACTCTTGTTGAAAGTCAGCAATGGTTCTTTTATATGAACCTCACACCATAGACAGTGAGAGACATGGCCAGTCTTTGATAACCCAGTTAGCTGAACTGGGGGGGACCGTGACAACCCGTGGAGAGTGGGATTCGAACCCCCAACCTTAGGATCAGCTTCCAGCACCCTATACCACTAGACCACTCCTGCCCAATTATTTGATGTATCACTGTCAAATTTCCATTCAAAGTCACTGTAGGTCAAGGTCAAGATAGAAAAAATAAAAACCCAATGGTCTCCAGTTGTATATGCAGTAATGTCTCGATAGCGGCTGGTGCGACTCTACTCTTGTCTCAGCTGCCTTGCATTCTGCAGATTTTTCTGACATCATGAGAACAAATGAGAACATCTGGATAATTCTTTTAAATGGTTGCTATCATCTGTTTAATTACCGGTCATAACACTGCCTATAATTAAGGGAAGCATCCTGTGTTAATTGGAAATGAGACAAGTTTCACTGTCTCTGAGTGACCGAAAATCTCGAAAAAACCCCAAAACATACTCGCTGAAAAAGTTAGACGCGTTCTTTTACCCAGGCGCTCATAGCCGACAGTAACCTGATTACAATTTCAATCACACCTGAGCAGGTATCGTCTCGCTGCTGCTGGATTCCGACCCCACTGAAGGGATAATTGCTTTTCTGAATGCATGAATATTCATGAGCGGATTGAGCCGTACGAGTGTGCAGTTCCACCAGTGAACCCAGTCACTTTCTGCCCTCGGCAACTCGATTTGGGGCGGCTTTAATTTAGGAAAAAAGCATGAGAGGAAAATATTTTCTGGAATTGTTGCTGATGGTTGTATCTGTTATTGTTTTTTCATTTTATTTTTTCTGACTTTTACCAGGAATCACTTTCTGTTCTCTGATTCTCTCGCCGTAAAAACTTGAATATAAAGAATTCTCATATTGAGACATGGGGTGGGAGATGCATTAAATCTCTCTCTCTCTCTCTCTCTCTCTCTCTCCCCCCCTCACTCCCCCATCTCCCCCTCCCTCTATCTTTCACCCCCTCCCCCCCATCTCTCACTCCCCTCTCTCTCTTTCTCTCTCCTCCCTCCCTCCCTCCCTCCCTCTCTCTCTCTCTCTCTCTCTCTCCCTCCCCTCCCTCCCTCCCCCCCCCTATCAATCTCTCTCTCTTGCTCTCTCTCTGTCTCTCCCTCTCTATTTCACTGCCCTCTGTTTTCTGTCTTTCTCTATCTTTCTGTTTTTGTATCTCTCTCCATCTCCCTTGCTTCTCTCTCTCTCTCTCTCTCTCTCTCTCTCTCTCTCTCTCTTACACACACACACACACAGTTGCTTCACCCCTCACCTCTAATATTTGCTTTTTTAGTTTCTTGATATTATTTTATATTTTGTAAGGAACTAAAAGCATGGGGGGGGGGCACTAACCAGTGTCTCTCCCCCTTATGCCGGTCCCAAGCCCGGATAAATGCAGAGGGTTGCGACAGGAAGGGCATCCGGCGTAAAACTTCTGCCACATTTAAAAATGCAAATGATCAATACAGAATTCATACCGGATCGGTCGAGGCCCGGGTTAACAACGACCGCCATCAGTGCTGTCAACCAACAGGGTGCTGATGGAAATTGGACTACTGTTGGTCGAAGACGTCGAAGAAGGAGAGGCGGGAGGCGTGTCCGTAGGCAGAGAGAGAAGAGGAAATGCGTGAGCCTCGGACTGAGAGTAGGGACTTTGAATGTTGGAACTATGCAAGGAAAAGATAGGGAGCTGGCTGACATGATGCAGAGGAGGAAGGTGGACATACTGTGTGTTCAGGAGACAAGGTGGAAAGGTAGATAGGCTAGAAGCTTAGGAGCAGGGTTTAAGCTGTTTTATAATGGTGTGGATGGGAAGAGAAATGGAGTAGGAGTCATCTTGAAGGAGGGGTTTGTCAGGAATGTTCTAGAAGTGAAAAGAGTGTCAGACAGAGTGATGAGTCTCAAGTTAGAAATTGAAGGCGTGATGCTCAATGTTGTTAGTGCTTATGCCCCACAGGCAGGATGTAAGCTAGAAGAGAAGGAGAGATTCTGGAGTGAGTTAGATGAAGTGATGCAGAGTACCCCCAGAGGTGAAAGAGTGGTCATTGGAGCAGACTTCAATGGACATGTTGGTGCAGGCAACAGAGGGACGAGGAAGTGATGGGCAGGTTTGGTATCCAGGACAGGAACACAGAAGGACAGATGTTGATCGATTTTGCAAAAGGATGGAAATGGCTGTGGTGAATACTTTCTTCCAGAAGAAACAGAAGCATAGGGTGACTTATGAAAGCGGAGGTAAGAGCACACAGGTAGACTACATCTTGTGTAGGCGATGTAATTTGAAGGAAGTCAGTGACTGCAAAGTAGTAGTGGGTGAGAGTGTTGCCAAACAGCATAGGATGGTGGTGTGCAGGATGACACTGATGATGAGAAAGGTGAAAAAGGCAAAGGCAGAGCAGAAGACAAAGTGGTGGAAGCTGAAAAAGGAAGAGTGTCGTGTTGTCTTCAAGGAGGAGTTGAAACAGGCTTTGGGTAGTCAGGAAGTGCTTCCAGAGGACTGGACAACCACAGCCAATGTGATCAGGGAGACCGGTAGGAGAGTACTTGGTGTGTCCTCTGGAAGGAGAGTAGATAAGGAAACTTGGTGGTGGAATGAGGAAGTTCAGGAGTGTGTACAAAAGAAGAGGTTAGCCAAGAAGAAGTGGGACATTGAGAGGACCGAAGAGAGTAAACAGGAGTACAGGGAGACACGGCGTAAGGCGAAGGTAGCAGTGTCAAAGGCCAAACAGAGGGCGTATGATGACTTGTATGATAGGTTGAACAGTAAGGAGGGAGAAAATGATCTATACAGGTTAGCACAGCAGAGAAATAGAGATGGGAAAGACGTGCAGCAAGTTAGAGTGATAAAGGACAGAGAGGGAAATGTATTGACTGATGACAGAAGTGTGCTGGGAAGATGGAAAGAGTACTTTGAAGAGCTGATGAATGAGGAAAATGAGAGAGAAAAAGAGTAGAAGGGGTGATCGTTGAGGAGCAGGAAGTAGCAAAGATTAGTAAGGGAGAAGTGAGGAGGGCATTGAAGAGGATGAAGAGTGGAAAGGCAGTTGGCCCTGATGACATACCAGTTGAGGTATGGAAGTGTCTAGGGAAGGTAGCAGTAGATTTTCTGACAAGAATATTCAACAAGGTCTTAGAAAGTGAGCAGATGCCAGAGGAATGGAGGAGAAGTGTGCTTGTGCCCATTTTTAAGAACAAGGGAGATGTACAGAGTTGTGGCAACTACAGAGGGATAAAGTTGATGAGCCATACAATGAAGCTATGGGAAAGAATAGTGGAAGCAAGACTAAGGGCAGAGGTCAGCATTTGTGAACAACAGTTTGGTTTCATGCCAAGAAAGAGCACCACAGATGCAGTGTTTGCTTTGAGGATGTTAATAGAGAAGTACAGAGAAGGTCAGAAGGAGCTGCATTGTGCCTTTGTGGATATGGAGAAAGCATATGACAGGGTGCCGAGAGAAGAACTGTGGTATTGTATGAGGAAGTCTGGAGTGACAGAGAAGTATGTTAGAGTGGTGCAGGACATGTATGATCGCTGTAAGACAGTGGTGAGGTGTGCTGTCGGTGTGACAGAAGAGTTCAAGGTGGAGGTGGGACTGCATCAAGGGTCAGCTCTGAGACCCTTCTTGTTTGCTATGGTGATGGACAGGCTAACAGACGAGGTTAGACAAGAATCTCCATGGACTATGATGTTTGCAGATGACATCGTGATCTGTAGTGAGAGCAGAGAACAAGTGCAGGAAAATCTAGAGAGGTGGAGGTATGCCCTGGAAAGGAGGGGATTGAAGGTTAGTCTTAGTAAGACAGAATACATGTGTGTGAACGACAAGGACCCAAGAGGAACTTTGAGGTTACAGGGGGCAGGGATAAAGAAGGTGGAGGACTTTAAGTACTTAGGCTCCACAATCGAGAGCAATGGAGAGTGTGGAAAAGAGGTGAAGAAGCGTGTGCCGGGAGGTTGGAATGGATGGAGAAAAGTGTCCGGTGTGATGTGTGATAGGAGAGTATCGGCAAGAATGAAGGGAAAAGTGTACAAGACGATGATGAGGCCAGCAATGTTGTATGGTTTAGAGACAGTGGCCCTGGGGAAAAGACAGGAGTCAGAGTTGGAGGTAGCAGAGATGAAAATGTTGAGGTTCTCTTTGGGAGTAACGAGGATGGATAGGATCAGAAATGAGTACATCAGAGGGACAGCACATGTTAGATGTTTTGGAGACAAAGTCAGAGAGGCTAGATTGAGATGGTTTGGACATGTACAGAGGAGGGATAGTGAGTATATTGGTCGTAGGATGCTGAGGTTGGAACTACCAGGCAAAAGGCCCAGAGGAAGACCAAAGAGAAGATTTATGGATGCGGTGAAGGCGGACATGAAGGTCGTTGGAGTAAGAGTAGAAGATGCAGAGGATAGGGAGAGATGGAGGCAGATCATTTGCTGTGGCGACCCCTGAAGGGAACAGCCGAAAGGAAAAGAAGAAGAGAAGAATATAGAGGGAGAGAGAGAAAAACTAAAGCTTAATATAATAAATAGCCCCAATTCATCCACTGCACAATTTCGTACTTGACTCTCATAAGTGAGAATTTGGCACAATGAATTCTGGGTACACTGAGAATTTTTCAAATAAAGGAAAACCACAGTGTTGCTTTTGCGACTTTGTTACCCCCGATAGGAGGGAAAGCTTTCACCGGTATGTGCTTGTTTGTAAGATATTACACAATGATGCATGGATTTATTTATTTATTTTTTTGTCTCGAGTGTAAAACAAGTAACAAGTTGCTGTATGCCTTACATCATTTTGAAATAAATGTCTTTCTTTACCTTCGTTTTACACTGGGCCACAATGTCTGAGATGTCTGCGGTTCAAAAAAGATTTATGAGCATGTCTGGAGCACGATTAGGGGATTAAAAAGGAGGCAGGAAACATCCAAGAGATGAAACAAGTAGGAATCGTGTTTCCAAGTTGAACAAGATGTCCTACCACGGCGCAACAAGTTGTTCTACGCTCTACTGCGCTCTACTTCGATTTCCATTTTCTATCACAGTTGGAATCTAATCATAATACAGTATTGATATTTATGCTGAATTTTTTTTACAGAAATTTTGCCATAATCAGTGTGATAATTTCCAGACATCATCACGATTCTCTCAAATTGTGACGATTGTGGACATCTTGCGTCAACCCAGCTGCAAAATATTCAACAGGCACCCACTAGAGGGAGACATTTTATTATAATTATGCCAATTTATAATAATCCATTTGTGCCTGGTGGAGCTTCTTTGCACTCTGAGTGCCCCTCCAGTCTGACTGTGTATCGTAAAAAAATCATATACCTTCAAAAGACTGGCACTTCTACAAGGTTTTATTGAAGAGGGGAGGAGGGGGGATAGAGAGAGTGAGGTGATATGCTTAATTACTCTTAAAGATGTGCTGTATTTGAGTTCATCAACTGGAAAGGATGCCAAATCATACACTTATTCCCCTGCTACAGGTTCCTCTCATCTCAATACGCACATCTAATACCTAAGCGATGCCACTTGCCAACTTAATTACTGTAAAACAAATATAGATGCTAATTGAATATCTTTTCATCTGTATGTGTGGGAGGCTGGGAATCTTTTTAGACCTTTGCATGTATTATATATATATGTGTGTGTGTGTGTGTGTGTGTGTGTGTGTGTGTGTGTGTGTATATATATATATATATATGTGTGTGTGTGTGTGTGTGTGTATGCATGTGTACATATATATATATATATATATATATATATATATATACACACACACACACACACACACACACACACACATATATATATATGTATATATATATATATACATATATATATATATATATATATGTGTGTGTGTGTGTGTGTGTATATGTGTGTGTATATATATATATATATATATATATATATATATATATATATATATATACACATACACAAACACACACACATATATATATATATGTATATATATATATATATATATGTATATATATATATATATATATATATATATATATATATATATATATATATATATATATATATTGCTCACACTTCATCATAATGTGCTTCGATCAGGGCCATTTAAACTCCTGTAGCAATAAACTTTATAATAAGTCTTCTGTAAAGTTCTGAACGAGGTCCAGTACAGTGCAGAATTTATTAACCCTGAATAAATCAGGAATACTGAATTAAAACGTTCACTTAAGTGAGACTGTATACTTTAAATATAGCTATATACTAGTGAATAGCTGATGTGCTTTATGTTGAATTATCAATGCCAAGGTTTCTGAGCCAAACCATCCAAGCTTATGGGCTTAGTCTCACCTATTCATTTCTTTTACTTGCGAATTTCCCTCGGGAATTAATAAAGTATATACCTATCTATCTGTCTGTCTGTCTTTCTAGCTGTCTCTCTGTCTGCCTGTCTGTCTGTCTGTATGTCTGTCTGACTGATTGACAGACAGACTGGCTGACTGACTGGCTGGCTATGTACTTATTGTAAACAGACATAGAATCAAAACAAGTAGATAGCCAGCCAGACAGACAGACAGAAAGTTGTAAAAAGTGTCTGAGTTGTAGAAAGTGGAAAGGTTCGAGCTTTGGCTTGCTGTTTACTAATACCGCCGTACCCAGTCCAGGGTTCATTGACGCCTGCATACAGGAGTATCTCATTATGGTTAATTGCTATGCCTGGTAAATTAATGGGCTGCATTAAGGCACAGTGGTTAATACCAGTGGAAAAGACTTATCGTATTTTATTTTTAATTTGCTAAAACAAAGGTAGAGGTGCACAGTCCCATAACCAACAACAACAACAACAACAACAAATAAACATAACACATCTACACAGGAAAAAAACCTTTATTGTGAGACTAAAGGTTGTTATGTACACCATCAACACACACACTATTTTGCTCGAGTCTGTTCCTTGCAGCAGGGAGACGTTGTCGTCTGTTCTGTTTGAAGGCTGCTGCTTTGTGGGTGAGCAGCCTCCAGGCGTTCCTGTCTGTGGCAAATAATAATAATAATAATAATAATAATAATAATAATAATAATAATGATAATCATAATAATATTAATATTAATAATAATGATATGATACCATATGATACCAGGTCTGCAAATGACTAAACCAATTAAAATTTCATATGATACTGTTCCATAATCAAGTGAACCAAATTATCTCTTATAATTAGTGATTAATTAGAAATAAATAAATCTCATCTGGCATTTACACCTGCCGTCTGTCCTACATCTGCAGAATTTGGTTCTGAATTCATGGCTCAGTTCATGACATCCCACCATCACATATATGTGAGAAGCTGAAACCTGTCAGTCTTGTTTAATATTTTAAATTCTACCTTATGAGAATGAACAGGCACGCTTTGGTTCTGATGTGCTGAATCGTTCAGATGCACATGAGGTCCGCAGGGAATTGTGACCAATGCCTCATGTTGCTAGGCTTGATAAATATCTTAAAATTCTCTTACCCTTTAGTTCTCCGCCATTATTAATCCTCTTAGATTAAATTAATATCAGGGTTTACTTTAATTTTGTATGAGTGAAAATGTGAATGAATTTGAACTATTTGAAAAAAAAATACACAGTACCTCGCTACTTTGCGCTTCAATTCATGTGGTTTCAGTGCATCGTGTTTTTTTTTTTTTTTTAAATATTCATCAAATTAAAACATAAGGAAATTAAGGAAGAATAGGGTAAAAGTTAAGTAAAATACTGCAAAAACAAGGCTAATTATGCAAAAAAAAAATAACCTAAACAAACACAAAACAAAAAACAACCCAAAACCTCACATCAAAACTACTTACATTGTTGTGAGGTGCACATCTGAGTGCGCGTGCGTCTGTATGTGTGTGTATTTATATTTTATTTACATATTGTGCATTATTTTTGAATGATTAATTGTTTTTATAAGAATTTATAGCATTGGATATGTATTTATCGATGTTATATACACATATACATGTACGTTTACGTCAGTGGCGGGGTGATCCTACTTTGCGGAATTCTGTGGTCGCGTGGGGACCTCGGTCCCAATTAACCGCGGAAAGTGAGGTATCCCTGTATATCATTATTGATTTTAGCCTCCACCATGTCACTTTAAAACTACAGGTACTTTTTTCATTATTTCATATTTACCCCGCCCCCTTCTTTTTTATTTTATTTGGCAGGTCTTGGGTCGTTGATTTATTTATTTTTTTTTAATGACAGGGCTGTAGATTTTTTCTAGCCGCACAGGAACAGGAAGCAAAACGAAAACCTCTTTGGGAACTTCAGCTCTTTTAATGAGCCTATAAAATTGTCTTCATACATCATGCTTTCCATTTATGTGTGTGTGTGTGTGTGTGTGTGTGTGTGTGTGTGTGTGTGTGTGTGTGTGTGTGTGTGCGTGTGTGTGCGAGTGTGTGTGTGTGTGTGTGTGTGTGTGTGTGTGTGTGTGTGTTTGTGTTCTGTGCTAGGAATTCTTGCGTAGTAATAACATGACCTTCAGGTTTGTGTTTGTAAAGTGTGTAAATGAGCAATGTGGCATTTTAGACCTCAGGGCGCTTTGCTTGTATGTAGTTTGTAATGTTGGAAAAATTACTCATTCGCTCACTCACTCACTTTCCGAACCTCTTACTCCTACTAGGGTCACAGGCAGGCTGAAGCCTTTCTCATCCAAAGCCAGGTGATGACGGGGTACACCCTGAACAGCTCACCAGAACACCACAGGGACAACACACACATGGCCATTCACACTCAGATCCACACCTACGGCGATCTAGAACAGCCAGTTAGCATAATGTGCATGTCTTTTGGCATTGGAGAAAACCGAAGTACCCAGACACCCATACATGGGGGAAGAACCCATGCACAGCCCACATAGAAATATCCAAATCTGGGACTCGAACCTAGGACCTTCTTGCAGTGGTTTAGCTAGTGGTTGCCTAGTGGTTTAGGGCGCTGGATTGCTGATCCTAAGGTTGGGGGTTTGAGTCCCGCTCTCCACAAGGTTGTCACTGTCCCCCCAGTGCAGCTAACTGGGTTATAAAGGCCGGCCATGTCTCTCACTGTCTATGGTGTGAGGTTCATTTAAAAGAACCATTGCTGATTTTTGACAAGAGTAGCTGCATAGCCGTCAGTGTGTTTCCGCCCTGCGATGGCCTGACGAGCTGTCCAGGGTGTACTCTGCCCTGGCCTAGAGTTGACTGGAATGGCCACCAGCCTCCCCGCGATCTTAATTAAGATTAAGCGGTTACAGAAATGAGTTAACCCATTAGTGTTGCAGGGATGCCGACGATGATCTCCGTCGTCTTTGGGTGAAGGTATGGTCCATCACAGGGTAACATACACAACCATTTACACTCACACCCATATCTAAGGCCAATTAGCCTACAGAATAGGACAGCACCTCCAGTCTCTTCTTGAACTCTGTTCCTCCGTGCTATTATATTATGTAATTATATAAGCTAGACTAAGGGCAGAAGTCAGCATTTGTGAACAACAATTTGGTTTTATGCCAAGAAAGAGCACCACAGATGCACTGTTTGCCTTGAGGATGTTAATAGCGAAGTACAGAGAAGGTCAGATGGAGCGGCATTGTGCCTTTGTGGATCTGGAGAAAGCATATGACAGGGTGCCGAGAGAGGAACTGTGGTATTGCATGAGGAAGTCTGGAGTGGCAGAGAAGTATGTTAGAGTGGTGCAGGACAAGTATAAGAGATGTCAGACAGTGGTGAGGTGTGCTGTCGGTGTGACAGAAGAGTTCAAGGTGGAGGTGGGACTGCATCAAGGGTCAGCTCTGAGCCCCTTCTTGTTTGCTATGGTGATGGACAGGTTTACAAACGAGGTTAGACAATAATCTCCATGGACTATGATGTTTGCAGATGACATTGTGATCTGCACTGAGAGCAGAGAACAAGTGCAGGAAAATCTAGAGAGGTGGAGGTATGCCCTGGAAAGGAGAGGAATGAAAGTTAGCCTCAGTGAGACAGAATACATGTGTGTGAACGAGAAGGACCCAAGAGGAACAGTGAGGTTACAAGGAGCAGAGATAATTAAGGTGGAGGATTTTAACTACTTAGGCTCAACAATCCAGAGTAGTGGAGAGTGTGGAAAAGGGGTGAAGAAGCGCATGTAGGCAGGCTGGAATGGTTGGAGAAAAGTGTCCGGTGTGATGTGTGATAGGAGGGTATCGGCAAGAATGAAAGGAAAAGTGTACAAGACGGTGTTGAGGCCAGCGATGTTGTATGGTTTAGAAACAGTGGCCCTGAGGAAAAGACAGGAGGCAGAGCTGGAGGTAGCAGAGATGAAAATGTTGAGGTTCTCTTTGGGAGTAACGAGGATGGATAGGATCAGGAATGAGCACATCAGAGGGACAGCACATGTAAGAGGTTCTGGAGACAAAGTCAGAGAGGCAAGATTGAGATGGTTTGGACATGTACAGAGGAAGGATAGTGAATATATTGGTAGAATGATGCTGAGGTTGGAACTACCAGGCAGAAGGCTTAGAAGAAGACCAAAGAGAAGATTCATGGATGTGGTGAAGGAGGACATGAAGGTAGTTGGTGTAAGAGTAGAAGATGCAGAGGATCGGGTGAGATGGAGGCAGATGATTCGCTGTGGCGACCCCTGAAAGGAAAAGCCGAAAGGAGAAGAAGAAGAAGATTATATTAAATATGTTATTATAAAGGATAACTCAAGGAGACTTCTCAAAGATATTTCAGGGCCACAAATACCCCAAAAAATTAATTTGGGGTTGGGGGTGGTTAAAATCTTATGCGGATATTCTTCACATTGCACGTGTTTATGGTAATTACATAGGAATTGGTGCAACAGGCTGATGTGAACAAGTTCCATTATTCCCCAATCATTGTGCATGCATGGATGATTTGTTTAGCAGTGTGTTGTAGCCACTGGACTGCTGGTGCATCTGGTTGGAGCAGCGAAAGCACTTTAGATGATTGGAGGAGAGCTGCAGCCCCTACAGCAGAGGGGATGCTTTTTAATCACCCCCGCACTGATTGTACTCAGTGATTACCCCGTTCATTATGCAGCCATGGAGATGTCTGGTAAACAGCTGTGTGTGAACAAAGTAGGACACTTTATAGGGGCCACTTTACTAAAGAGTGTGTCACGAGTTTGTCTTCCATGTGTTTGCGTCGGGCAGTTTTGGCTTAGTGGATAAGGTGATGAGTTATTGATCCAAAGGTCAGAGGTTCAATCCCCACTATCACCACTGTCGGGCCCTTGAGCGTCAATCGCTCAGTTGTATAAAAGAAAGGTAAGTGAAAGTCACTTTGGGGAAGAGCGCCTCTTAAATGCTGTAGATGTTTGTCATTGTAACTGTAAAATTTTATTGTGAATTTTAGACATTTGCAGGATTTTCTTTTTTTGGTCATCTGGAACGTTTCTTTCTTTACAGGGTCTCACTTGAGGTGCGATAGAAATGTGACTGATACGAATTTATTTTTTTTCCGAATAGGAACCGTAACTCGGAGCAAAACAGTGGCAAATATGTGCTAATCATTGCTAACACTGTTGCTAATGTTTGCTAACCGTCACTGATGCTCACCAACTGTTTATCACACTCATTTCCACAAGCATTTGAACATCGCAAGATGCCAAAAAAATGACAAGCGGAGCCTGATTTTCATCATTTATCAGAAAACTTAGCAACCCTGAACCTTTGCTACACTCATAGGCTACATTTCCCGCTCCGTCAAATACAAACTTTAGCGATTTAGCCTGGTTGATCTGAGAAAGATAAGAGCAAGGAATGAAATCATGATGCCAGTCCATCACAGCCCATTACACAGTCTGCCATACTTATTGCAGCAGCCGAGCTAACTGAGACCTCAGAGAAAGACCAGAGAAATAAGACACAACCCACAGAAACAAAGAATGATCATTTGAAACACCTTGAAGACAAAAAAGAAGCTGAAGATCAAAGCAAGGCCCTTGGAGCTGAGAGTCAGTGACACTACTGTCACTGCTTCACTCTGATATTACCCAGGTAACACCATTATTCATTCATCGTTGATAATCTCTTTATTCAATTTATGATTTTGCTGAAGCCAAAGCTTAACCTTGAAAAATGGAAATGCACGCACCTTGGATGAGTTCCCGTCCACAAATCCTACATTTATGCGGCCTTTCAGAGCACTGATATTGGTCATCCTTGCAGAATAATATATTTTAACTGATACAGATGCTTCTTTTCACATAAACACCCATAAAAAGCACAGCACTGGTAATTTTATCCAATAGTTTACAGGCGTGGGCTGAACCAGGAGGGGTAAACAGTCACCCCTCCCCCCAAAAGGAAGTGATGCCAACACATTGAGTTGGGCTGCTGTCTATTGTGGAGAAAGTGAGACATCACATTCTAGTGATTCTGAGGGCAAGGACGATGCCAGAGCTGAGTGTGACAGTAAATCCAAAATGGTTGAAGCAGCCTTTTTTCTGTTTTCTGTGATTTCTGCACTTGTTACTTGTACAGCATTGCTTTGGTTGAGAATATGTCATGATGCACGGGACAGTGATATGTAACCCGGCCAATCTAGCAAGGTCGCTTCACTATCAGAATAGCCAATCGTAAATTCAACATGTCTCTGAACATGCGTAGAGTCATAACACTCACACACACTGAAAATTAGCAGGGACTGAGAATGCTAAAAGTAACCAATGATATGATACAATATAAATGGGAAGTGGTGACCTGGTGGTATAGGTGCTAGATCACTGATCCTTAGGTTGGAGGTTCAAACTGCACTCTCCAAGGGTTGTTACTGTCTACCCAGTGCAGCTATCGGAGTTATCAAAGGCCAGCCATGTCTCGCACTGTCTATGGTGAGAGGTTCATGTAAAAGAACCGTTGCTGACCTTCAACAAGAGGAGCTGCACAGCCGTCAGCGTGCGATGGCCTGGCGAGCTGTCCAGGGTGTACTCTGCCCTTGCCCGGAGTCGGCTGAGATGGGCGCCAGCCTCCTCGTGACCCTAATTAGGATTAAGTGGTTACAGAAAATGAATGAATTATACATGATCATTTTAAAGAACTAGAAACACCAACTCACCACAGTTACCCAAAAATTAAATAATTTCTAATATTAGATGACAGTTCATTTAGAGCCACTCAATACTACAATACTGAACAATTACATGCAGACGATGAGGTGGATGTTCACACACACACACACACACACACACACACACACGCACACACACTCACACACACACACACACACACACACACACACACACACACACACACACACACACACACACACAACCATTAACACTTACATGCAGGGGCAATTGGGAAAGCTAGTTAGGCCAACTGTGCATGTTTTTGGCTGTGGAAGAAAACCAGACTACCCAGAGGAAATCCACGCCAGCACGAGGAGAACATGCAAACTACACACAGAAAAGCCTAAGTCTGGGCCTCAAACCTGTGACCTTGCTGTGAGGTGTTCGTGGTAACCACTGAGCCGTGTCACTGATTTATTTATTTTATTATTATTATTATTATTATTATTATTATTATTATTATTATTAAAGGTGTTTTTTCCCAGATCATTACACTAGCCTAAACGTTCATGTATCTACTGGCAGCAGACATTGTGGAATTAATGAATATGTTTAATGTGCTGGCAATATATCAAGATAATCTGAGAACATTGGGCTAAATGGAGAATATATACTTAGATAATGTGAGGGTTCAAGTGTGGAGAAATATATGAGTGATGAATGTGGAGGTGAATATTGTGTTGAGGTGGAGATAATCTGCAAGATAGGAACGGATGTGTACTTAATAGACTCGGATAATCCGAGTATTACAAAAGGACGTGTGTACAATAGATGTCACCCACTCCCGCAAGGCTCAAGCTCTTCCTCAGTTCTTCACATTCTAATAAGGGATGAAGGCAGGAGAAAGTCATCCATTTAAAGGAAAAGAGCAAAATTTGTAAATAATTTCGAGAAAATATAGGCATCAGAACGCAACCCAAGCCAGGGAAAGGGATTACAATCAGACAATAGATTTGGTTTTACACCTGTGTGTTTGTTCTCCGAGTGTTTTGTCCTTGAATTATGAGCTTTCTTGTTTATTATTTATTTATTGTGTTGGCAATACAAGCTATAAAATCAAGCAGAAATCAGCCAACAGCTTTGATTTACTATGAGATTTATCGGAAAGTGTGAAAATGTTTGTTATACTCTGTTTCTTTTTTAAACCATGATCTTTGTTGTTTATCTTTATTGTGGCAGCGGTACAATTCATAAAATTAAGTAGAAATGTGCCAAAAGCTTTGCGTACCCATCAGAACCAGGGGAAAATGTAATGAAATGGAATAGCTGTTTGGCACAGGATCCCTAAAACTGGTCTGCATAAAAATAGGCTGGTCTGATCAAATATTTTGCCGAAACACTGGCACCGATGCCTTTATTACATGAATCCAACCTATCTTTTTTTCTCACTCATGCAGGCTGGTGGAGGTGTTGTAACGGTGTGAGGAATTAGTTCTTAAATTAGGGGTTCAGATTAGACGTCACAAAGGAATACAGAGATGAGCCACAAAGGTTTTGAAGTCAGTATTAGCATTACTCACCCTGCTAGGTCAAGGTCACGTGGATTACGCTGATTAAATGGTTCTTTTATTCATGTTTCTGAACCGCTGAACCATAATTAGAGTCACCAGGAGGCTGGCACCTGTTTCCTCTGACTCTGGGTGAAGGCAGCTACAGGTACACTATGGACAGCTCGCCAGGTCATTACAGGGCAGAAACATGCAAGTCTCAACCCAATGGCTTACTTTTATGAACGTCTGCAATACCTCACACCACCGACAGAGAGAGAGAGACGTGACTGGCCTTTGGTAACCCAGTTACTTACACTGGGGGGAGACAGCAGTGACAACTTGACAACAGTGGCGCTTAAACCCCGACTTTTGACCCAGTAAGTCAGCACCCGACCAATAACACCAGGCCACCACTGCTCATTGGTCAAGCACAGTAGAGGTACACTTAGGCTTCGTGCCTATGTGGCTGCTTCGGTAATTTTTACTGATGATGTAACCCATGATAGTAACAGTCGAATAAAATCTGCCAATCAATGAAACGTTGCCTGGAAGTGTACAGAGAAATGAATCCAATCTTATTGTCAAACCACACGGTGAACACAAGACAAAATTTCATCAAGAAGCACTTCGTTATCTGACACCGGCCAGGTCAGTCATTAGCCCTGAACCCAATTTAGTATGCACTGAAAAGAGACTCCCCCAGTGCCGATAACTGGGTTATCAAAGTCCGGCCGTGTCTCTCACTGTCTATGGTGTGAGGTTCATGTAAAAGAACCATTGCTGACTTTCGACAAGAGGAGCTGCATATTAATTGGTTACAGAAAATGAATGAATGAAAAGAGACCGAAGAGACTGGAACAGGAAGGCATGCGGAGTGGGGGGAGGGAGAAACAGTGAAAAGTTAGATGTGACATGAAGCTCAGTCTCTGAGACTCTGGACTGGAAAAGCAGCAAGAGATTGAGGACATAATTGCTATTGCTACAAGGTGTGTGAGTGCGAGCGCGCGCGCGTGCGTGTGTGTGTGTGTGTGTGTGTGTGTGTGTTAGAAATGGGGCTTAATCCAGGTTGTGTGGGTGGAAGGGAGGCCTCTGTCTGAAGTGACTGCAGTTGAAGTTGAATATATTCCCCAGATATGGAGCCATATTTCCCCCAGGAATGATAATGATTTTTTTTTCCCGTGTGTGTGTGTGTGTGTGTGTCTGTGTGTTTGTGTGTGTGTGTGGGGGGGGGGCAAGGCTGGCGAGAGAGATGTCAGGAAGATTGTTGATGGTATGTGAAAGGAACAGCAATGTGCAGAAGATGTTGAAATGCTAAAAGGAAGACAGTAGCTGTGTGACGAGGTGGAAATATGGAAGAGACTGAAGTCGGGATAAAACTACATTTACTTAGAAAGGATAACTTTTTATTTTTTTCCCCCGGATATCTCATGTAAATTTAAACGGTCGACATATTGTAATCACTGGCAATGATGTATAATTTCTGTATCAAATTAGTCAGTAGTTCTCATACAGCATGATTACATTTAAATAAAGGACAACGCGGTGTAGTAAAATGGAAATAAATCCTCCTGAGAGAATTTAGAAATGAAACTGTCTGCCGAACTGAAAGCACGATGTAACACCCCCGAGCTGTCAAGCCACGGCTGGATCGGATCTGCAGATTAAAAAGACGAAGATTATTTTTATTCGCTCACGGAAAAAAAAAATCTCTATATAATTAATGGTTTTATTTTATTGTATTTTTAAAATTTAATAATTGGATTTTGAAATGTTGAATATTCATTTAGAATCTAAATGTCTTTCAGGTCTGCAGAAGTTTCTCTGGTGGTTTGATTATCTTTTTCATCCATGTTCTCTCACTCACTCAGTCACTCATTTATTCGCCAGCTTTTCTTGCGGTACTTCAGTTTCCTCACACAGTCCGAAAATATAAACATTAGGCTAATTGGCTTTTCCAAATTGAACCCAGGTGTGAAATGACCTTTGTGTGTGTCGTCTTGCGATGACCTGGTTGTTTATTAGTGTTTTGGCTTAGATAGGTGCCAGCCTCCCCGCGACCCTGATCAGGATTAATTGGCTTTGAAAATGAATGGATAAATAATCGCATGTGTGCAATATTCCCTTGTGTATGTGACAGAGATAAAATCTCCTGCTGGCTTTGAGAAGTCATGAATAAACTTTTCACCAGATTACCGTTCGCTCATTTTCTGTAAGAGCTTAATCCTAATTCGGGTCGCGGGAAGGCCGGCGCCCATCCCAGCCGACTCTGGGCGAGGGCAGAGTACACCTTGGACAGCTTGCCAGGCCATCGCAGGGCAGAAACACGTTGACTGCTATGCAGCTCCTCTTGTTGAAAGTCAACAATGATTCTTTTACATGAACCTCACACCATAGACAGTGAGAGACATGGCCGGCCTTTGATAACCAAGTTAGTGCACTGGGGAGGACAGTGACAACCTGTTGAGAGTGGGGCTTGAACCCCCAACCTTGGGATCAGTGATCCAGCACCTTTACCCCTGGCCACCGCTGCCCTCCTCTATATATCTTTTATATCCTAAATTATCATTTGTACCACCATTTACTGAACTGATGAGTCCTACTAGGGTTGTAGGGAGGATAGACCCTATCTCAGCCGACTCTGGGCAAAGGTGGGATACACTCTGAACAGTTCACCAGTTCATCACAGGGCCAACACATATGCACATTACAGTTTCGTTTGCACTTAAGGGCAATTTGAAGCAGTAAGATAAGCTCATGTGCGTGTTTTTGGACTGTGGGCGGAAACCAGAGTACCTGAAGAAACAAACCCCAAACATGCACGAAGAGGACTTACAAAATCCACACCCGAGATTCAAACCCAGGACCTTTTTGCTTGCTGTGAGGGAGGAGTACAAACTGCTGTTCTTCATTCATTAATTGTTGAGCTGTAGTCCTAACGAGACCGTAGGCATCACTACTTCTAATGTGTATGTGTTTGGACTGTTGGAGGACGCCAAGGCTCCCAGAAGAAATTCACCCACATATGAGGAAAAAACACAGAAGTCCACACAAAAACTCCCGTACCGGCCATGGGTCTTGAACCTTGACGGGCACAATGTCACTGGGCTTCTCTTGAATGGTTCTTCAGTGCAGTTATCTTTATATAAGTTTAGTTTAATCAAATATTGTATTATTAAACAGCGCTGCTGTTGCTCAGATCTAGGGTAGCCGGTTTGATCCTGCATTCGAATTACTGCCTGAGGGTTATATTCCAAAAAACCTGCTGGTAGATGGGTTTGTGATGCCAAATTGCTATGCTAAATTGTGTGTGAATGTGTGCCCTGCAGTGGACTGGCATAATACCCATGGTGTATGTTTTCTGCCTGACCAGAATAAAATGATTATAGAAGATGAATGAGATTTTAGTAGATAAAATCAATGACTGAAATATGGGTCTGTTCATAAAACTGGTACATTTTCCAACTATCCAACTTCACACTTGAATAAATAGTTACGTGTCTAAGTTTATTTGTGAATCAATACATCAACATCTTTAGTACATGGCTGGGAGATATCATATCAAAATATGTAAATATAGTGAACACTGGTTTTTTTTAAATAAAATACTGTATATCCATTCCGGGCAGTGGTGACCTGGTGGTAAAGGTGCTGGATCACTGATCCTAAGGTTGGGGGTTCAAGTCCCACTCTGAACAAGGTTGTCACCGCCCCCCCCCACCCCCCACCCACCCCCCCCCCCCCAGTGCAGCTAACTGGGTTATCAAAGGCCGTCCGTGTCTCTCACTGTCTATGGTGTGAGGTTCATGTAAAAGAACCATTGCTGACTTTCGACAAGAGTATCGCTGCAAGGCTGTTGGCATGTTTCCGCCCTGCGTTGGACTGGTGAGCTGTCCAGGGTGTACTCTGTGCTCGCACGGAGTTGGGTGGGATGGGCACCGGCCTCCCCTTGACCCTAATTAGGATTAAGCGGTTACAGAAAATGAATGAATGAATGGCTCAGTGGATAAGGTAGTGGATCACTAATATAAAGGTTGACGGTTTCATCACCAATGTCACCACCGCTTGCTCTTTGAGCCGGGCCCTTAACCATATGTTGTATAAAAATAATAATAAGTTGATTTGGAAGATAAGATACAAATGTCTGCAAAAATGCCATAAATGTAATGTAAAGGATTAAGTTTCAAATTGCCCCTAGGTGTGGATATGAATTGGTGAGCCCTGCCTTCACCCAGTATTGGGTGAAATAGGCTTCAGACTCCCTGCCATCCTAAGAGGATTAAATGGTTTGGAAAGGCTTCCGAGTGGCACATTAACAAGGTGCATTACTATTCACCTAGAGATCGCAAGATCAAAGCCCCAGTCAGCCGTGACTGGGAGTCCATGAGAGCTAATTGGCTGAGCTCTCACAGGAGGGAGGGATCTCATACACTCATTTCCCTGTCACTCAAAATGATCGCTCGCTAATCTGTGAGCACATTCGTGCGATGGGGCAGATAAGCGCTTTCCCTCTGAGTATGTTAGACCGTCCCCAAAATACACACGCGCTGCAGTTCAAAAAGAAACAGGTGGCTAACATTACATGTCACTGAGGGTCTGTGTACATGCTGTCACCCCTCCCTGGTCTGTAGAGCTGATGCTGTGTGACGTGGAAGGTAATGCCTGATGCGTGGGAGTTGAATACGACTAAGATTAGGAAGAAATGGGGGGCGGGGGTGTGTTAAAAATGAATGGTTTGGTAATTGAGTGAGATGAGGGAGAGTTGACCAACTGGGCTAATAGTGCAGTAATTATTATTGTGTTGTTCTCCTACTTACAAGCTTATGTGTATAACAGACCAAGATGGACTGGGCCCGGTTTTCATTCCCAGGTTGTTGAACCTACAAGTGGGCATCTCCCATTATCTGACTGGTACCTTCTAGGAAGACTGCAGGCTAACATATGCTTCCTCCAAGACACAGAGAGACAGTCGACAGCATCTTTTGGAGCTGCTGCCCAAGTCATGTAACACCTTTGCAAAGAATTACTATCCGCCTTCTTCCTCACACTTGAACTCACAGATGGTTAGTTTTTCCACACAGAGCAGAAACAGTGTGCCATTCATCCAGTCCAGAGAGCAGACACTTCCCCTCCCTTCAGTCTTAGGCACGAATGTATGGGGCATTACTAGGATTTGCACTCACAGTCTCCTGCTGCTAGAACAAATTGGTGTTTTTTTTGGTGGTAGAACCACAGCACTGTACCACTGACTCGCTTATTCTGTGACATCAGGACTGTGACTCATTCATTTTCCAAACCACTTTGATCCTTAATAGGGTCGGTGGGAGGCTGGTGCCGCTCTCAACCAACTCTGGGCAATTGTGAAGTACACCCTGAACAGTTCATCAGGTCATTGCAGGGCCAAAGCACAGACAACCACTCACACTCACTTTTACACCCAGGGGCAATCAGCCTACCATGCATGTTTTTGGACTGTCAGAGGAAGCCAGAGCACTTGGAGGAAACCCACGACGAGTACAGGGAGGACATGCAAACACCATACAGAAGCACCCCGAGCCTGGGAATTGAACCTGGGACCTTCTTGCTGTGATGTGACCATTCTA
>CM045738.1:28024796-28034796 GCA_024760905.1 Plotosus lineatus
CTTTGCCCAATAGCCAAGTTGGGCTCCAGCCCCTCACAACCCGAGTAAGATTAAGCGGTTTGGAAAATCTGCATGTTATGGTTCGGCAATATCTCATATCATTGTCTGCTGGTTAACATCACCCTGGTCAGTGCAAGACCCATGCTGATGTTTGGTGGACCATTTGGCAACTCACTACATCTGGAAGTTGGTACCATAGTGACATCATCAGGGTTATTGCCCTTTAATCAGATATAGGTTCCCCTGCCTCCAGTCCCTGACTTTGACTGGGATTCTGACTCACTTTTGATATTTATTTGCTGATTAATAACTAGTTAATATTAATAACTAGTCCTGCTTTCCTCAGCAGGGATTATTTTCAGTGACAAAATCTCTGATGAATATATATAAAGCATGATCCAAACATTTTGGGAGAAATTACACACAAAATATTTTACATTGTTGAAAACAAGATTAAATTTCTCTGTATTCGAGGAGTTCCCATTAATGTAAAGGTTAGAATAGAATACTTAGTGATGTTTACTGTGGGCTCTATGTCTCTCTGCCATGATGATCTGCCAGTTAGGATTTCCATGGTTTTCGGCCCTAACCCTAACTCGAACCTGAACCCTAAAAAATTATTTAAAAAAAAAAGTTGGGCGAATAACATGTCTCTATAATTTGGGTGAAAAAACCACTTGGGCGAAAACCAGCAGCACTGCCAGTTAAGTCACATGTCATACACACTGTGTGATGATGTCATAGAGAGTGGTGCTACTTTCGCCCTACTTCTGGTTGAATAATTTTTTCAACTCCACTGAATTTCAGTCATTTATATTCTAAACCGCTTAATCCTTCTAGGGTCGTGGGGAGGCCTGACGGTGGGTGAAGGAGGGATATACAGGACTCTGGGAGAGAGCGGGGATCACAGTCTGTGGACTGTGGGCTTATACTGGCCTACCGGGAACAAACCCACACAGGCATTGGAGGGGGGCATGTAATCTCAACACAGAAACTCCACGGGCCCAGGAATCCGTTCTGGGACCTTTTTGCTGTGAGGTGGACGTGCTAATCTCGGCACCACTGTACCACCTAACATTTGACATTAACATGAAATTAATTTACCATAAACAGCACCAAACAACAAACCAAATTCCTTCCAGCACCATCATTTCTTTATACGGTCCAAGGCTGAGTGCAGCAGTCCTTTAAAAGGCTATTCTTCTCTTCGATTCCTCCCATCGGTCATATAGGCAAGCTTATTAGGATTTGGTAGTGTGTGCATTCATGAAATAATACTGTCCTCGAATCGATGTATGGTTTCCAAATGCCTGCAGGATATCCATTAATAACACATACCGACAGCAGAACTCTCCCAAACAGATGCTCCTCCCCCTTTACGCTCGCCTGAGATCAGCATCATTTATTTTTTTCTGTAAAAGTTTTTCAAAGAATGCAGCACTTACCCATTTAGAATGAATGCACTCCAACGGGAGTCCAGAATACTCCAGAATCCCACAGGCTCAGAACACCTGACAGAATTTATTTACCAGTCTTAAAGTCTGTGATTAACGCTAATCAAAACCAGTGTGACTTTCACAACATGAGCGCCGCTATTTCCTGTCATCATCACGGCGTATTCAAATAACACAATTACCGTAGTTCACATCTCTGGGACGTTTTGCTGACTTTTTTTATTTATTTTTATTTTATTTCGTCCTCGATATTGATTTGTTTGCCTGGTTGTTTTGGAACACAAACCTGCTAACTCAAACTTTGGAACAAATCCTGCACTCCGTCCTGAGATGACCCGCCTCATATCTGTCAGAGTCCTCTCCTAGGTACATTTTTCTTAATAACTGCAGCTAATGAAAAACCACATCATGTGTGACTAAATTCAAGTTGTTTAAATTTATCTTTGAATATGTTTGTCACCCGGTGTGTCTTTCAGGCAGAAATGAACTTCGGTGATATGCAATAAGACATCAAGGAGTTTATACGTTCGTCATTGTATAATGCATTGGATTATGCATAAAAAAATGTTTAAAAATTAAAAAATTTACTCTTAGTTTTATTTAATTTTATAACTACAGCGGTCCCTTACTTCCCACGGTTAACTGGAACCGAGACCCCCCCCCCCCTGCGCCAGCCAATTTCCGCGAAGTAGGACCGACCCCCCCCCCCCCCCCCCCGACTGATGTACACGTACATGTATCTGTGTATATAATATCAAGAAATACATATTTAACGCTACAAATGCTTATAATAACAATTACACATTCAAAAACAATGCATAAGATGTAAATAAAATATAACTACACACACATACAGATGCGCACCTCACATAAAAATGTAAATAGTTTTGTTGGGGGGTTTTGGGTTGTTTTTTGTTTTTGTTTGTTTCTGTTGCATAATTAGCCTTGTTTTTGTGGCATTTTCCTTAACTTTTCCACTATTCTTATTTAATATCCTTGTTTTTTAATTTGATGAATATTTAAAAAAAAAAAAACGTGATGCACTGAAGCCGCATGAATTGAAGCGCCAAGTAGCGAGGGATCCCTGTATTCGTTTTGGCGGTGATGGCCTGGGGGTAAAGGTGCTGGATTACCGATCCCAAGGTTGTGGGTTCAAGCCCCACTCTCCACAGGTTGTCACTGTCTCCCCCCCCCCAGTTGTGCTAACTGGGCTATCAAAGGCCAGCCATGTCTCTCACTGTCTATGGTGAGAGGTTCATGTTCATGTAAAAGAACCATCGCTGACTTTTGAAAAGAGGAGCTGCAAAGCCGTCAGCGTATTTCTGCCCTGCGATGGCCTGGTGAGCTGTCCAGGGAGTGTTCTGCCCTCGTCCCGCGACCCTGATTTGGATTATACTGTTACAGAAAATGAATGAATGAATGAACTATTAGTATTAGTTCATCAGCATCTCAGTGCTTACCGACAATGAGCGTATGGACAGACACGCTTTCCGGCCCTTTGTCACTGGGAACAGTGCAGAAAAAGCATGATGTGTTGTCGACGAATCACAAAAAAAATTTTAAATGTAGCATGAATTGCATCAAATGCAAAGTGGAGGAATAAACAATACAGGCCTGTAGTCGGGGAAGGGCATTGTCTGCATTTCTACAACAACTCTTCTGTTCTCTGTTAAAAGATTGTCTGCACATAACCATATTAACTCCTTTCTCTTAGTAGGCTACAGAAAACCACAACACACACATCAACGTGATTATTGTGGACAGTTTGACAGCGCAGTTATCCGCTAGCGCTTGTTTTCGTCTGTGCTGTGGGTCCTAAAAAGGAGAAGCTCGGAGGAAAGACAGTGTGTGCCCGAATCAGAGCACAGGACTACTGTGCAAAATAAATAAATAAATAAAAAACTGGCTGTAATTCCTGTGTAGAATTAAAATCAAGTCTATAGAGTAGATTTTTCACGTAACATCAGGTGTTAGAAGTAACATTGTGAAGAGTGTCTACAGTTACCGCCAGCAGGGGATTATGTTTTCACTAATCTTGGTTGGTTTGTTGCAGAAGGGTGTGGTGCCACACTAACAACCTATTACATTTCGGAGGTGGTCTGTCCATGGGATCATATTCGGCTAAAAAGGGAGGTGGGCGGGCGCAGAATAATGTCCATTTTAATGTCAAAAATATTCATGAGACAGGATGGGTGAGCACATCCACCTCGTAGAGAGAAGGTGCTAGGTTTGAGTCCTGGTCTCAGCGATGTTGTTTCTGTATAAAGTTTGGACACTTCTTTATTCCCACAATTTAAAGTCATGCACATTAGGCTAAGTGGCTATTCCAAATTGCCCCCACGTATGAATGTGAGTGTTTGTATGTTTTGCCCTGTCATGCCTTGGTGAATTGTCCAGGGTGAATCAGCTGAGATAGGCTTTAGCCTACCTATTAGGAGTAATCGATGAATAAATGTTAATCAGATGCCCACAAGGTGGAGACATTTCATTGTAATTATGCCAAGTTATAATAATCCATTCGTGCCTGGAGGTGGTCTTTGCACTCATTTGCTGACACATTATCACTTGACATTCCCATCCATACTACTGCATCTCTACTTCTATGTTTTTGTTTTGTTTTGTACATGCATATTCTATCTTTTTTTTTTGCCAAGTCATGCACAGTGAACACAAATGAGTCGCAGTGTGATAATTATCTATACTGTATTTGATTGGTCCAATGCTAATAAGCTCTCTAATTAAACTGCCTAAGCTTACACGCTATGAATAGAAATCAAATAATGATTGAATACAGTAAGATGGAGGAGAATTAGAAGTGTAACCAAACGGCGGGCTAATTTAGATACGTAATCAACCGAATTAGAGGCATTTGAGAAAAAAAAAAACAAGAAACAAAAACAAACAACACAAAAAACAGTTCTTCAGAACCATCACTGAGTAAAAGGTATGAATTAGGAACAGGAATGCATGTATCTGTGTGTTGTTTCATTTGCATTCAACTAAAAAAAAAAAAAATCTGAGCTGAGGGATCTGGTTTAGATTTGAACTTGTTTGAGGTCCGGTCTGTCTCAAAACGTTATATGATGTACAAACCATTCCAGTAGTGATTGTGTTCTGCTGCTGTGGACGAATCCTTCATTCTGTTGGAAATGGCATATGACAGGAGGCTGTTATGAAATAGTAAGTAATACAGGGGGGGTCGTCCTGCTATAGACAGCTCACATGGATTTTACTGCTGTTACAAAAAACTATATTGGCATGAGTCCACTGGGAGACAAGGCAGTGTGGGGCAAGTGCTGCATGTACAGTACTTCTCATATTTTCCTTTGGGTACCTGGCATGAACTTTCATAGTATTAGAGGACATTCAAATTAATCTTTAAGGGAAAAAATCGGAGGAAGAGACGTGAGACATACAGAGAGAGAGAGAGAAAGAGAGAGAGAGAGAGTCAATGACAGCAATGGGTTTTCACACCTCAAGCTCTCATCCCGCTTTCAGGACCCCCTCCCCCTCCCCCAGAGTCGCCTGACCCATCACCACCAGTCTCTGATCCTCCCTCTACTAGACAGCTGCATGATCATAGATGCCTCTCAAGATGATTAGGTTGGACATCACAAGGTCACATGATGTTGGCAGACAGAGTCCTCAAACAACAGGAGCCTTTTCCCAAATGCCATGTTTGTGGTCTTGAGGACATTTGCACATGCCCACGAGGTCTGTCAGAGTGTGCCCCAGGATGTCCCATTTCTCATTATAGGCTTTGAAAGGGTACCATGTACCAGTGTCTTCTCTTACTGTTTGTAAAACATCACAGCACACTAAGTATCAGTTGCTGACTCACAGTTATCTGCAAAGACCAAGTATCAGTGACTGGAGAGCGAAATATCGATCCTGTCACACCCAACGTTCATTCGTTTATTCCTTTTTAAAGTTGTTTAATCCGAATTAGGGTCACACGAAGGCTGGCTCCCATCTCAGCCAATTCTGGGCGAAGCAGGGACAGCTCGCCGGGCTATTGCAGGGCTGACACTCATTTGTATTATTCTTAATTAAACTGCTCCCCTATAGCTTGAGAGACACACTGTATTGGACATCTTTATATGCTGTAGCATCAGAGTTTCTCGAGCTCGGTCAGAGCGCCTCTGTGTGGCGTTTTCATATTCTCCTCATGGTTGTGTGGGTTTTTCCTCTGGGGTACTCTGATTTCCAACCACAGTTTTTATTTTTTTGCAGTAGCTCTCAGGAGTGGTACAAGGCAATCATTCTTAGTGTGAGTATGCCCCTAGTGCCCTCATTTCTTTTTAAGTGTTTTTTTAACTTTTCTACTGCTGACTCTTACTCAGACTGCACGTCTTTAGTTCATATCATAGTGTTGTGTGGATTGAGTCGCCTCTCACTGCACACCGTGCAATATATAAACTGTATTATACTATATATGTCATTATTTTTGTACTATATATGCCTTACTATTGGAGCAGTGGTGGCCTGGTGGTAAATGTGCTAGATCACTGATCCTAAGGTTGTTGGTTCAAGCCCCACTCTCAAGGGGTTGTCACTGCCCCCCCAGTGCAGATAACTGGGTTATCAAAGACCGGCCTTGTCTCTCACTGTCTACGGTGAGCGGTTCATGTAAAAGAACCATTACTGACTTTCGACAAGAGTAGCTGCGTAGCCGTCAGCGTGGTTCTGCGCTACGATGGCCTGGCAAGCCGTCCAGGGTGTACTCTGCCTTTGCTCAGAGTCAGCTGAGATGGGTGCCAGCCCCCCCATGACCCTAATTAGGATTAAGTGGTTCAGAAAATGAATTAAATAAAGAATGTGTTCGTATATACACACACACACACACATACACACACACACGCTCACACACACACACACACACACACACACACACACACACCCACACACACACACACACACACTACTGTATTTGTTTTCTTAATTATTTATTCCTAATTGGGGTCACAGAGAGGCTACTCTTTGATATATATATATATATATATATATATATATATATATATATATATATATATATATATATATTACCATATATGCCTTTAGTTTAAGTGTGTGTTTTTTAGAATAGCAGTATGTGTTTTATTATGATTATTATTACACTACACAGTGGCTAGCATGCGGTCCTGGCGTTTCTGTGTGGAGTTTATTGTTTTTCCAGTGCTTGTGTGGGTTTCCTCCAAGAGTCCAGAAGCATGCACAGTAAGTTAACTAGAGCTTCCAAATTTCCCCTAGGTGAGAGTGTGAATGGTTGTACTTGTGTTGGCCCTGCAGTGGTCTGGCGAGCTGTTCAAAATGTACCCCACCTTTGCCTGGAGTTGGTTGTGATAAGCGCCAGGCCACCTGCAAATCTAATTAGAATTATGTGGCTGAGAAAATGATTAATTAATGAATAAATTATTAAATTAATAATAATAATAACAAGAATAATAATAATGATGATGATGATGATGATGATTATTATGATAAGGTGTGTGTGTGTATGTGTGTGTGTGAGGGGGAAATTACTGCATATACTGTTATTTTTGCATGAGCTCTTCTTGCCCCAGTGCCAGAATAAATGAAAGTGAACTTCATGGAGTCTAGAAATCGTAATTGTTCAATTTAGGCCTAAATGTGTATTTTGGGGAGAAAAATAGAGGCGTACTGTACAACAATAGGGCTCATGCTTCAAAGGCCTCCACAGGCTCTCTCTCTCTCTCTCTCTCTCTCTCTCTCTGTGTGTGTGTTTGTGTGTGTGTGTTTATACAATCTCTCTACTCAAAAGCTCCAGAGACCTCCAGTGGGGGATACTGCATTTGTAATGGTTTGATTTCAGGATTAAACACCCTTTGGACTTCAAAGCTACTTTATCAGGGCTCTAGTCTGAACTTCCTGATACTGTAATCTTTTTCGTTTCACATGAACGTTTGCCATTTTTCGAAGGTAAAATTTACAACATTCTATTCCTCCATTTGACGGTGATGGTTCTCAGCCTTTTTACTTTATGATGATCCATGTATTTTCATCCTGGTGTCGTCTTTGCTTCTGTTTGAGTACCAAGTTTGGTATGACTTCTTTCGCCCTGTTTGTAGATTCGGACCTGACCCATGTTTATGATCAGGTTTGCACTTGTTTAATCCATACATGTTTTGTTGTAGAGTTGTTGGTGATGAAATTAATGGTAGTTGCAATCTGGAATCTTATCGCGAGATGCTGTTAGATGTTGATAAATTGTACACACTGTACCTGTAAAAAATTAGAAGCTACTCACTGCATCAGTTGAGGTTAAATTACATGTTGCCAATAGAAACATATTGATCACTGCAGTAATTACTCAACCAAAGGCCCCTGCCTATTTTCCGATTTAAATCAAGTTGGCGATCATCACCATCATCATCATCATCATCGTCATCGTCATCATCTTCTTCTTCTTCCGATTTTTCTGGGGTCGGATCGCGGGGGCAGCAACCTAAGCAAAAAGGTCCAGACATCCCTCTCCCCAGCTACTTCCTCCAGCTCTTCCAGGTGGACACCGAGGTGTTCCCAAACATGCCGAGAGACATAGTCCCTCCAGCGTGTTCTAGGTCGACCCCAGGGTCTCTTCTGGGTTGGACATGCCCAAAACACCACACCAGGGAGGCATTCGGGGCAATTATTATTATTATTATTAATATTATTATTCATTCATTCATTTCCTGTAACCGCTTGACCCTAATTAGGGTTGCAGGGAGGCTGGCACCCATCCCAGCTGACTCTGGGCGAGGGCAGAGTACACCCTGGACAGCTCGCCAGGCAATAGCAGGGTGGAAACACACTGATGGCTGCTCTTGTCTAAAGTCAGCACTGGTTCTTTTACATGAACCTCACACCATAGACAGTGAGAGACATGGCCGGCCTTTGATAACCCAGTTAGCTGCACTGGGTGGAGGGGGGCAGTGATACCCTGTTGAGAGTGGGGCTTGAACCGCCAACCTTGGGATCAGTGATCCAGCACCTTTACCACCATGCCACTACTGCCCTCTTCTGTTAATTCATGAAACTATTTAAATACTCATCATGGAAAATAAAATTCATCAACAATCTCAAATCTCCTTCATCCTATACGTTTCGCAGGAAGGCTGCCACCCATCTCAGCCAACATTGGGCTGAAGGCAGAGAACAGCGCACCAGACCATTGTAGAGCCAACAAACACCCAACAACTCACACTCACACTTAGACTTAGTTTCAAACAGCCAGTTCGCCTAATGTTCATGTCTTTGGCTGGGGAGGAAACCAGAGTACTTGGAGGGAACCCACACAAGCACAGCGAGACCATGCAAACGGTGCACAGAAATAGCTGAGCCCGGGGTCTTGAACCCAGGTTCTTCTTGCTTTAAGGAGGATGTAGTAATCGCTCCACCACCAGTCATACATGTGCACACAGAGCTGGTGCATTGTTAAAGTGAGGCTGAGTTATAGTCAGTCTCGTCTGCACTCTCACACCCATTAGTTCAGGACTCATCTGTGTGTTAATGAGTCGCTATCAATTATCTTTGGTGGAAGGCTTTGATTTTAAGGCCACTGTGGGATGCCTTTGATAGCAAAATCGATCACGTTGTTCTCATAAATCCTCATAAAAGACTTGAATTGTTTTTCATCAGAACTTACCATAAATTACACGACACTTCTATCAATACGGCAGAAACGATGATATCATTACCACCTGCGGTAATCTCAGTGTCTCCAGGAAATTAAATTATCAAAAACGAATGCAATTAGCATGCTGTGCTATCTCATCACTCATTTGCAGAACCACTTAACCCTGCTAGGGTGGCGTGGAGGCTGGAACATATCTCAGCCACCACTGGGTGAAGGCGAGGATACTTCCTGAACAGCTCGCCAGACCATCACAGGACCAACAAACGCACACCCATTCACACTCACACTGACACATAGAGCCTAATATGCATGTCAAGCCCTAGTACTACCATGCTGTAACTGTTGGGCCCTTGACAAAGGCCCCTAACCCTCAATTGCTCATCTGTATGAAAGTGATGAATGTAGTGTTTTATTGCTAAATCTCATTAATTATAAGAGATAAATATATCACGGCACCACAGTGGTGGAGTGGTTAGAAGGTTCACCTCAAAGCAAGAAAGCCCAGATTTGAGTCTCAGTCAGGCATTTCAGTTTGGAGTTGACATGTTCTCTCTCTCTCTCTCTCTCTCTCTCTCGCTCTCTCTCTCTCACACACACACACACACACACACACACTCACACTTGGCAGGGGCTGCTACACATTGCACGGCCTGAGGAGCAGTTGGGGGGTTAGGTACCTCGCTCAGGGGCACTTCAGTCATCATAGATAGAGACTGAGAGACTGGAACATTCATTCATTTAGTCATTTGCTGAACCACTATATCCTAATTATGGTTGCTAAGGCGGTGTATACCCTGGACTGCTCGCCAGGCCATTGCAGGGCAGAAGCACGCAGACAGCAACACACTCTTTATGAAAGCCAGCAGTGATACCGTTACATGCCCCTCGCTATAGACAATGAGAGACATGG
>CM045738.1:28039796-28069796 GCA_024760905.1 Plotosus lineatus
ACTGTATAAAAGCTTCTGAAAAGCCTGTGTTGATTAAGCTTCGTCTTTTTCATTTCTGTGTTCCTCTGTTTCTCATGCCTTGTTAGATTGTTAGTCGAAGCGTCCTCGTGGAGGTTTATGTTCGGACAAGCTTCTGATTTCAGCATTTTCTCCATGAACATTAATTTACCTCAGGCATATCCACCTATCTGAGTTGGATTATGTGCTTTTTAATTCTGTGCAAATCTGAGGAGTGGGGTTATGAGCCTTTTTTTTTTTTTTTTTTTTGGGGGGGGGCTCCAGTTATATTAATTACAAATAATTTTTAAAAATACTGTCTGTCCTTATGCAAATCAGTGATTGATAACATTAACATTCAATCTGTGTCAAATCACAATGTGGCAGCCTTGTGTGGACATGGGATGGACACTGGTGAACTACCATATCCAAGCCATATTCTATTACTATGGTGTTCTGCTCTGGAGATCTGCTACTACACTTTAAACTATATTACCTGATGAACCTGAAAAAAAAAAGTTGTTTACCATGGGGATAGCTTGGTGGTGTAGTGGTTACCACATCTGTCTCAAAGCAAGAAGGTCCTGGATTCGAGTCACAGGCTGGGTGAGGTCATTTCTGTATGGAATTCAGTGTCAATGTTCTCCCCTGCTGGGATTCATCCAGGTACTAGAGTGTAGTAGTCTAGACTGCACCAAGTTGTAAATGTAAGTGGTTTGTGTGTACTGGTCCTGTGATGGACTGGCCACGGGGTAACCTTTTGCTCACAGTCAGCTGAGATAGGCTCTAGCCAACTATACAAGGTTTTGGAGACTGACGTTGATGTGGGTAAAGGAGGCAGTAGCTGTTGTGTTTCTTGACCTCATTTCTTCTGCCCTTTTGCATTTCATTACACTGAACTTCACACTCTACGCTCCAGACACGAACTCTCCCTCTCACCAACTTAAAAAGCCCCCAAAATCCTCTGCGGAAAGATGAATTTAATGAGAACTGTATGGACATTAATTATTATGGGTAGACCCTGATTCTCCCTCCAACAGAAATTTGGATTGGGAGCAAAAAATGAGCTGCAGATCCTTCACGAGGAATAACACTGTCACGATATCAGCTCAGTTCATTTTCTGTAACCGATTAATCCTAATTAGGGTTACGGGGAGGCATCCTAGTCACTCCAGGCAAGGGCAGAGTACACCCTGGACAGCTCGCCATGCCATCACAGGGTAGAAACACGCTGACGGTTTTGCACTTACTCTTGTCGAAAGTCAGCAATTGTTCTTTCACACCATGGACAGTGAGAGACATGGCCGGCCTTTGATAACCCAATTAGCTGCACTGGGGGGGGACAGTGACAACCTTGTGGAGACTGTGTCTCGAACCCTAAACCCTAGGATCAGCGATCCAGCACCTTTACCACTAGGCCACCACTGCCTTGTCATAATATCCAGATATGCTATCAGCGTCCAACAGCGGTATTATCGTGTCCAAATGCTCAGTAGGTATTTAATGGTAGTCAGATGGTAGCCATACAATGGATTATACTTCCAGTATGTATTGCAAACATACCACAAAATACTATTCAACGGGAGTCTACAGATGACTGGCTGTTCTAATACCCCTAAGTCTGAATGTTGTGTGTGTGTGTGTGTGTTGGCCTTGCAGTGGCCTTCACACAGAGTCGGCTGAGATGAACGCCATCCTTCACATGACCCTAATTCGGATTATGCGGAATAGGAAATGAATACGGAGAGGTGGTGGCCTGGTGGTGAGGTTGGGGGTTCAAGCCCCACTTTCAATGGGTTGGCACTGCCCCACCAGTGCTGCTAACTGGGTTATCAAAGGCCAGCCATGTCTCTCACTGTCTATGGCGAGAGGTTCATGTAAAAGCACCATTGCTGACCCTTGTCAAGAGGAGCTGTATAGCACATCAGCGTGTTTCTGCCCTGCGATGGTCTGGGAAGCTGTCCAGGGTGTACTCTGCCCTCTGCCCTCAGAGTCGGCTGAGATGGGTGCCAGCCTCCCCGTGACCCTAATTAGGATTAAGCAGTTCAGAAAATGAATGAATGAATGAGAAAATGAATACATTAATAAGTTTGGCAAATATTGGGTGCAGTGAAATGTTGCAGTTCCTCTATAGATCCATAGTGGTGGTTTTAAATTTTTAAAGAAATAAATAATAAAAAACAGCAAAGAGAATTAGCAATACAAATTTAATTGGCTGCATGGTGTTGTATTGATTGGTCATTAGTGATTCCCATTCATATTCATAGTGACGTTGTTTGAGCTCATAACCTTTATTTCGCTACCAGAAGCCAATTTAATCTTTCAACCATTGAATCCATGGCTGCTGAATGAACACGAGAAAATGACTTTAAGGTGTATAAATGAAATTTTTGAGTTCGGTCCCATGTCTTCCTGTTTTCTGTAGTTTTTTCACCTTCTCTCGTACTTTTAAATCTGCAAATCTTCTGAGTCATTCATTTCCTGCTTCTGCTCTCTTTTGTATTTGCTCGGCATATTAAACTGCTCTTTATTTATTTGAGGTGGCTTTCAAACGGAGTGAGTAAAAGGCTCTCATTAAATCCATTCTCTCCTTTTCTCTCGCTCCTCCTGTAGCCATTAGTGCACTCAACCTGACATATATACAGGTGCAGAGCTTTTAAGCCCAATGAGACCTCTTGTCCTGTTGAGATAGCCAATTACGCTGCGCATGCTAATGCACGGTGTATTATTTCTAACCTTAATCCTGACCAGGCACAAACAAACCCACCATCACTCATATATCATGCACATTACTTGATTTTGATGAATATATGAACAAGTAATCATTTTCATTCATTCATTTTCTGAACAGCTTAACCGTAATTTAGGGTCACCGAGAGGCTGGCACCCATCTCAGCTGACTTGGGGCTAGGGCAGAGTACAACCTGGACAGCTCGCCAGGCCATTGTAAAGCAGAAACACTCTGACGGCTGTGCAGCCGACTCTTGACGAAAGTCAGCAATGGTTCTTTTACATGAACCTCTCACCACAGACAGTGTGAGACATTGCTGGCCTATGTTAACCCAGTTAGCTGCCCTAAGGGTCAGCAGTGACAGTCAGGTTTGAACCCCAAACTTTAGGATTGGTAATCCAGCACCTCACTACCAGGCCACCACTGCCCGAATGTAATCATTTATAAGCATAATATAATAATCCCCATTCCTGACTTTTCTCTCATTGGCTTTCGCCATCAATGAAGGTCCGTCTGTCCATTCATCTGCAGATAGTAACCCTGAAACAAGGTCAAGGTGACCCTTAGGTAACACCACCCTATTTTCCCCTGTAGTGTGAGAGCTTCTGAAGGTCTGGTAGTATAGGACGCTGGATCGCTGATCCAAAGGTTGGGGGTTCGAGTCCCATTCTCCACAAGGCTGTCACTGTGCCCCCCCTGGGTTATCAAAGGCGGGCCATGTCTCTCACTGTCTATGGTGAGAGGCATGCAAAAGAACCATTGCTGACTTTCGTAAAGAGTAGCTGCAAAGCTGTCAGCGTGTTTCTGTCCCTTGCTAAAAGGGTTGTGACAGGAAGGGCATCCGACGTAAAAACCTCTGCCAAATCTAATGTTCAATTCATTTGCTGTGGCGACTCCTGATTAAGGGAAAAAGCAGAAAGTGTGAGAGCTTCTGGAGGAAATGCCATAGGATCACCAAATTTGATGTGTGGGTCCCCCTCGGGGCAAATAGGGTGGTGTAATATAAGGGTCACCTTGACCTTTTTTTAGGCTTACTATTTACATATTGGTGTTGTTACACTGCTGGCAGGAGCGCCTAGATACTTGTGGTCTACTTTTTAAATTTTAATATCAAGAAACACAGGGCAGTAGTGGCGTGATGGCAGGGTGCTGATCCCAAAGTCATTATTACTGATCCCAAGGTTGGGGGTTCAAGCCCCACCATCAACAGGTTCACTGCTTCCCTCCTACTGCAGCTAACTGGGTTGTCAAAGGCCGGCCATGTCTCTCACTGTCTATGGTGAGAGCTTCATGTAAAAGAACCGTTGCTGACTTTCATCAAGAGTGGGTTGCATAGCTGTCAGTGTGTTTCCGCCTTACGATGTCTTGGCGAGCTCTCCAGGGGTACTCGTTGATCTCCCAGAGTCAGCTGTCATGGGCCCCAGCCTCCCCGCGACCCTAATTTGGATTAAGTGGTTCAGAATATAAATGAATAATTATTATATATATAATAATATATGTTCATGTATGTTAGTAAACCAGGCAGTGTCCATGCAGTACATATTTTAAGCTTGTGGCCAGGTAGGCACAGTTCAAATGATTAGGTAAACAGAATATCAAAGAAAACGCAAACTCTCAGTAGAGGAACAGGCAGGAAATAGGGCTAGGCATGAGAACGAGAGGGCTCAGTGATACAGATTGTGAGGAAAGAGTAATATAATGGCTTGTGCTGGTACTTATAGTTCTCTCCATTAAACCTTTGATAGTTTGCATGTGGTCCTGCACACCTCTACATAGGTAGTCCGTTGGGCTTTTTACACCTGAGCCTAGTGTCTCATCAGGCCACTGCTTATTACCAGTGTCCATATTGTAAAGCTACCAGGGGTTCAACTCCTTCTGGGTCGGACGCTAGTCCATTGCAGGTTACCTTCACAGTATATTTTACTTGGACTCATTTATACTGCTGGATGAACAGAGACACACTTGTGGTTAAGACCTTGCCAAGGGGTCTTAACACAGTGGGGGTCTAGCTGGGATTCGAACACACAACCTCCTGAGCATGAGCCCAGCACCCTAACCACTATGCTACTGGCCCCACACACCTCCACATGCGCACTTATAACTCAGCTTCTTGGGGCGTATTGTAGGTACGTTGTAGTTCTTCCATCTTACAAAACCAGAAATGACTGCTGTGCTATGAACGAGGATCAGCTGCACCGGCTATTGAGGGGCATGCTGGGAAACTGTGATACAGTGTTAAAAAGCAGATGGAACACCACAGAACACAGCTCTATAATCACATATGTATACAGTCTGCATACATTTTGTTATTGTTTTCAGTACCTACCCACCTACCTTTCTATCAATCCATCTATATTTGCATCAGGTGTCCAGTATTTTTATATTTATATTTTTATAGCTGACTCATTGCATTCCTTTTGGGTCATTTATGGTCTTTCCTGCATAAAATTATATGAGCCTTAGTCATTAAATCTTTGCTGCACCATAGAGCCATTTCACAGATTTTGCACTTGAGGTGCCTGATACTTGTATTATGGCCATGCAGGATGTGTGGGCCATGATAATGCTGGCCATCGGTGGATCCCTGTCCAACTTCACCACTCTGGTTCACTCTCTCTGAAAGAATTCTGTTTTAATATGTTTTCGAAATAGGAGCTGTTGTCGGGGGCATAATGCCCCTGGTAGGGTCACCCAAGGCAAACAGGTCCTGGGTGAAGGTCCAGACAAAGTGCGATTCAGAAGACCCCTATGCCATCTCAGAGGAAACGTTTGAAGCAGTCTCCCTTGCCCGGACGCGGGTCACCGGGGTTCCCTCCTGGAGCCAGGAAACCTAAATAAAACCTGTCTGACAAGGTGAGGTAGGCCATCCTGAACACACATCATCATGCCGCGATCTAGTGAGCTTCAAGAGCAAACAAGAAAGAAGATTATATAGATGTCTCAGTCTGGGAAAGGATACAAAGTCATTGGTAAATCTTGGATTCCAGCAGACCACAGTCAGAGCCATTATCCATAAATGGAGAAGGCATGGCACAGTGACCCTTCCCAGGAGTGGCCGACCTACCAAAATTACTCCAAGAGCATGGTGCAGACTAACCGGAGAAGACACAAATGATTCAAAAACCCCTTCTAAACAACTACAAGCCTCACTTGCCTCAGTTAATGTCAAAGTTCATGACTCCGCCATCAGAAAGATACGAGGCAAAAATGGCATCTATGGAAGAATTCTTAAGTGAAAGCCACTGTTGACAAAAAAGAATATCAAGGTACGACTCACTTTTGCCAAGAATCATCCTGATCATCCCCAAAGCTTTTGAGAAAATTTCCTCTGAACTGATGAAACTAAAGTTGAACTTATTGGGAGAAATGAATCCCGTCACATCTGGCGCAAAGGGAACACTGCATATGATAAAAAAAAACATTGTGCCAGCAGTGAAACATGGTGGCGGAAGTGTGATGATCTGAGCCTGCTTTGCTGCTTCAGGACCTGGGCGATTTGTCATGATTGATGGAACCTTGGATTCTGCTCGCTACCAAGAAATCCTGGCATCCATCAGTTCGAGACCTCAAGCTGAAGCGCACCTGGGTTCTGCAACAAGACAATGATCCGAAGCACACCAGCAAGTCTAAAAAAAAAAACCAAAATGGCTAAAAAAGGACAAAATGAGGGTTTTGGAGTGGCCTAGTCAAAGTCCCGACCTGAATCCTATTGAGATGCTGTAGCATGATATTAAACAGGCTGTTCATGCTTGAAAACCATCCAATCTGGTTGATCTTAAACAATTCTGCAGAGAAGAGCAGGCCAAAATCCCATCACAGTGATGTGAAAGACTCATCGCCTCTCATCGCAAACGCTCGACTGCAGTTATTGCAGCAAAAGATGGTTCAACCAGCTATTAGGTTTAGGGGCAATTACTTATTCACACGTTCAGATATTTATTTGCCCATAATAAATGGAACTGGCACTGAAAACTGCATTTTGTGTTTACTTGTGTTTTATCTTTGTATAATATTTAGGTATGCTTGATCTAAAATGGATGACAGTTTTTGACAACAGGTTTTCTAATAGCTGCATTTTCATTCCGGGAAAGACTGTTGCTGTATTCGGTATTCGATTGGGCTTTTTTCGTGCTTGACAGAAATGTGCGCATCCGAATGGAAAAAAATGCTTGATGAACTTGACAAAAATGCCCAATCTATGTAATTCCTATGTGCTATGTAATCCTGTGATTCAACGCGCGGTCACAGCCACACGGCAGTATGCATGGTAGATTGCGCCGATCCAAGCAGACGAACACCTCTAACCCGCAAGAGAGAAAAATTTCAACAGATCTATACGGCAGTGGTGGTCTAGTGGTATAGGGCGCTGGATCGCTGATCCAAAGGTTGGGGGTTTGAGTCCCACTCTCCACAAGGTTGTCAGTGTCCCCTTCAGTGCAGCTAACTGGGTTATCAAAGGCGGGCCATGTCTGTCACTGTCTATGGTGAGAGGCATGTAAAAGAACCATTGCTGACTTTCGGAAAGAGTAGCTGCAAAGTCGTCCGCGTGTTTCTGTCCCTTGCTGAAAGGGTTGTGACAGGAAGGGCATCCGACGTAAAAACCTCTGCCAAATCAAACGTGCGAATCAAGATGATTTGCTGTGGCGGCTCCCGAGTAAAAAGGAAAAAGCCGAAAGGAAGACAGACTATACGAATTAGAAAAATAGTTAACTCAGTCTTGGGAAAACTTGCACCCCTGTATATATGTCTTTCATATTCCATATTCCTGCAGTGGTGTTACAGTTACAGTGGTGGTGGACAGACGGACTCAAAATAATCATTTGGGTGATTCCAGCTGGTGTGATCCTAGAGAAATCATATTTGTACATTAACTGTAAAAGTACTGTGTAGCAGAAAATACTTGCATGTTGACGTTATGAGCTGCAGTGCAAATTCATAGTTTATTTTTTATAACTTTAATAGTGATTATATTCTCATTCTGTTGTAGCAAGTCTGTTTGTATCAACAGAAATTTAATGCCATCTTCACAGTTTCTGTGTGTATATTTAGGCTCTTAGCATATGGGACCATCTTTATTCTCCCATTTGGACCTAACTATACACAATTCCTTGTCTTCTTTTGATATCCAGTGACCTGAGAATGCATCCCTGGGGATCTTTCTATATTTGAGTTCTCCCCCCTTCTCAGTGGGTTTTCTGTGCACAGGAAAGGCCTTTGTTAGTCTTTCTAAAGCACAGTGCTAACACCTGAGTATCATAAAATTGTGACTCTAGATAAAAAATGTTCAGAAGTTGTTGTTGGGTAATTGGGATGCAAGTAATATGAGTGTCTGTGTGTTGGCGTGTCGCGGTATGTGTGTCTTTGAGTCTGGGTGAGTGATGCTGTGAAAAGTGGCTATGCAAGACTGGGAAACGTTTTGTTTTTGCTGAACCCCCTGCATGACAGCCATGCAATTATTCTGACTAATTACAGTGTTTTCTTCCTGCCAGTGAGTCACATTGAATCCCAACAGAGTTCAGTCGGAATAAAGTCTACTGTCTTTATGAAACAGCTTTAACAGTAAAGTTGATCTCAGATTATTTATTTGCATTAATCGCTAATTTGATTGCAGGTAGTTCAGTATAACATGGTTTCTATTGCAGCTTTGTCTTGCAGCTTAGCTTTGCATCATTCATTCATTTTCTGTAACCGCTTAATCCTAATTAGGGTCGCAGGGAGGCTGGCACCCATCCCAGCCGACTCTGGGCAAGTGCAGAGTACACCCTGGACAGCTCGCCAGGCAATTGCAGGGCGGAAACACACAGACGGCTATGCAGCTACGCTTTACGGGAGTCAGCAATGTTCTTTTACATGAACCTCTCACCATAGACAGTGAGAGACATAGCCGGCCTTTGATAACCCAATTAGCTGCACTGGAGGGGGTCAGTGACAACCTTCTGGAGAGTGGGGCTTGGACCCCCAACCTTAGAATCAGTCATCCAGCACCTTTACCACCAGTCCACAACTGTCCATTATTATTATTATTATTATTATTATTATTATTATTATTATTATTACAGTATTATCAATAATAATAATAATAATAATAATAATAATAATAATATCAGTAAAATTTCTCAACTGCTTTATACTAATTAGTGTTGTGGGGAAGCTGGTGCCCATCTCAGCCGACTTCTACATCCTGAATAGCTCACCAGACCATGGTAGGGCAGCACACATACAACCATTTACACTTACTCTGACACCTCGGGGCAATTTTGAACCACCAAACAGCCCACTGTGCATGTTTATGGACGGCAGGAGGGAACCGGCGTACCTGAAGGATACCCACACAAGAACAGGGAGGACAAACAAACTCCACACAGAAAAGCCAGTGCTTATTATTATTGTTATTTTATTCATTTTTAAAAAATTATTACACTTTTACGAATGCTCTTGTTGTTGATAAAGTGGTATTGTGTGATTAAAACTGAGTTTTCTGCTCTTCTGACAGCGCTTAAGGCCTTTTAATGTTCAACATTTAAGATGAAGACCTTAAATGACCTTAAAGCCTTATGTAAGCCACTCTGGATAAGGGCGTCTGTCAAATGCCATAAATGTCTGTAAGTAAATGTTTGTATTTCAGCAATGTGAAAAACTTGGATGGGCTTCGTAATGGTAAAACTTAGTGGGAAAAAATAGTAAAAAAATAAATAATAAAAAATGGTTGAGGGCGACAGAGTGGCGCAGTGGTCAGCACGTCCGCCACTCAGCAAGAAGGTTCTGGGTTAAATACCTCGGCTTGTCGAATACGTTTCTGTGTGAAGCTCGCATGTTCGCTTTGTGCTTCTGTGGGTTTCCTCTAGGTGTTCTAGTTTCCTCCCCCAGTCCATAAACATGCACATTCGGTAAATTGGCAGTTCCAAATCATCCCTAGCTGTGAGAGTGAGTGTGAATGGCTGTGTGGGTGCAATGGCCTAAAATGACCTGTGACTCTAATTACGATTAAGCGGCTTACAAAATTAATGCAGGAATGAAAGTACAGACTTGGACATGTGGTTAGTTATTATTATTTTAATTGCTGTTTCAGTAACGTAAAAACCAAAAAAAACAAAGATGACTGCTGTCCAAATCGCTATTCTGAACTCCTAAGCAATCCCAGAAAATTGGAGGAAAGAAATGGATGGAATTTTCTTCAGACTTTTAATCAAATATGTTTTGAAATTTCACTGCAGTCAGAATTTGGATGCTACTTTTAATTCACTTTGGACTCGAATAAGTTCCATAGCAGTATCGACTGGTCCCGTCTATTTATTTAACTTTTGCCTTCCGGAAACTTTTATACAAAATTTTGATGTCAGGCGCCAGAAGGATATAAACAGATATAAAACACCGACCTCCTCTTCAACAACAAGGGAAGAAAAACATGTAGTGTAAAGATGAATGATGGCTCGCTTACTCTCCTCCTCTCTCAGGGGTCAGAAACACTGTTCACAAACATCAGTGCCAACTAACAAGACAATGATGAACAATACAAAGAAAATAGGCATTTAGAAATGAAACTTGTCTTTAATATCATTTTTAGAAATGAAACATTATAGATTTAAAGAGAATTAGGTGTAGAGCTGCACCATTTAAATACAGTTCTGTCCTGGGCATTGTGTATTGGGTTTAATGACATCATAATGATGGCTGGGGTCGTGGTGAGGGTGGTGAGCTCATGGCTGAGAGATTGTGGGTTCCTCTTTTTTAAGATCCCTGGGCAAGGCCTGAACCATAAGTCTGCGTCTGTCTGTATAAATGGGTTCCAATAAATATACCTCTCAAGGTAACCTGTAATGGAGTAGCGTCTCATCCCTATCCGCCTCGCGCTTAAGAAACCGGGGTAAGCTTTATCCAACAGATTTACTTGAATTACATTAAAAAAAAAAAAAAATAATAATGAAGCTGAAGACGTGATCTTATGAGGATTTATTTGCACGTGGGTGTATACGCTGTGTGTACTTGTGCTAACGCATCATCTTCAGATTTATGACAAATAATGCTGATGCTTTGGAACATGTAGGAGAAAGGATCATTTGTTGAAACAATGATATGACGAGTACACAAAGATGTGTGTGTGTGTGTGTATGTGTGTGTGTGTGTGTGTGTGTGTGTGTGTGTGTGTGTGTGTGTGTGTGTTTATGAGAGAAGACAGCACTTGTTGAAAGCTAAAAGTCTTAAAAAAAACCTCTCCTAGAATCTGTCTGGCTGCAAAATCTTAGACTGTCTATCCGACAGCGGTCCTGGTTTTGGACTCATTGAAGATGATCCCGAGTGATGTATCATCATAGCGTGTGACTATTAACCCAAAGATCCCAAGTTCGAATCCATTGGCCAAGCTCTCATAGGAGGGAGGAGTTGCATATGCTCACTTCCCTGTCACTCACAGCAATCCCCAGCCAGTCTTTGAGCTCATTCGTGGTGGTGGTGGTGGTGGTGGTGGTGGTGGTGGTGGTGGAGGGGAGGGGAGGGGGGTTGCTCTTTTCCTCCGAGTGTGTTGGCTGCCCACCAAAAATGCATGCGCAGCAGTTCGAAAAGATGCGGGTGGCGAGCATTTCATGTCACAGAGCGGGTGTGTGCATGCTTATACCCCTCCCTGCTTGCTGGTGGTGTTGTGATATTGAAAGAAATACTTAAATAGTGGGAATAGGATGCGACTAAAATTAGGGGAGAGAAATGGGGGGAAAAGTTGAAATAATAATAAAAAAAAAATGGTGAAAAAAGAAGCCCTCTGCTTATATAGCTCTGCTTGCAAGTGTTTTTTTTCAGCAAGACCCACCTGAAGTCTCTACACAGAGCCTTCAGGGGTATGAACAGCAACCCAGATCAGTTCTGTCTTGATGGTACTCAGGTGTCCCTAATAGGAAAAACAACATCTGTACATCGGGATAATATCCTCTCCTGTAATAACCGAGCCAGGCCTGATGACTGCTGTGTGACTGATTTTTGTTATAAAATATAATTTTGTTTATGCTTTTAAAAAAAAGGCATTTTTCCTACACTTCCTAAGATGTGGTCTTAATTCCTGTCCAGTCAGCCTTGAAATAACCTTTGCTTACCCGTCTCACATGAAGAGAGGCCGATATATGATGATATGGCGGACCATTATCCCCATCACTGCCAGGACACTTCATCACTGGGTATTCCTCCTGGGCTTATTCTCTCTCTCGCTCTCTCTCTCTCTCTCTCTCTCTCTCTCTCTCTCTCTCTCTCTCTCTCTCTGTGTGTGTGTATGTGTGTGTAAAACAGCTTGTGTATCAATGTTCCACGTCTCCTATTAGCATAGCATTAGCTGTGCATGTATACGCAGTACTGCAGATTTATATTCCCCTGAGACTGTGATGAACTAGCTTACTTTATAGCACAGAATGCAGACCCATGTAGTATGTTGTATTCTTAAACTCAGCTCATCAATCAAATTAGGCGGATTAATAGTTGGGTGTGTTTACCTGCTCTGATGATGCCTCAGGCGCACTTAAACTACTGGATTAGGCTCATAAAATGTCCAGGAACTAATTAAAATTCAGACATTCACCATGGCTGATCCGAGGCTAGATCACTGTAGTATACAGAGCCTCGTAAATTATATATATCCTTCTGTAGACACTTAGAAGAGCACACACATAAAACGTTCCGGATAAATAATAGACCTGACGAAACTATGAGATAAATACAGATACCAGCCTACAATGGCCTGGTATGTTATCCAATTGAGGTTAGACTGAAAAAGATTTTTAAATATTGTTTCTGTTGTCGCAATACAGAAATATTGTTATGACTAATGTCTGCATGGTTTTGTAGTGGTTAGCATGTGTCTCTCACAGACAGAAAATCCGGGGATTGATTCCCAGGCTCAGGCGTTTCTGTGTGGTGTGTGCATGTTCTCCATATAGGTTTCCTCCTGGGACTCTGGTTTCCTCCCATGATTCAAAAATATCCAGAGGAAGCTAATTGGCTGTTCCAAATCATCCCTGTGTGTGTGTGTGTGTGTGTGTGTGTGTGTGTGCGCGCGCCAGCATGTTATGCTAGGAGGGGTTCATGACTGCTTACTTTTGCTAGTTGCTGCTCACTCATTCATGCGTGAATGTGTTCGTGTGTGTGTGTGTGTGTGTGTTTGTGTGTGTGTGTGTGTGTGTGTGTGTGTGGGTGCCCCGGCATGTTATGCTAGCATGCTAGGAGGGGTTCATGACTGCTTACTTTTGCTAGTTGCTGCTCACGCATTCATGTGTGTGTGTGTGTGTGTGTGTGTGTGTGTGTGTGTGTGTGTGTGTGTGTGTGTGTGTGTACGCGCCAGAATGTTATGCTAGGAGGGGTTCATGACTGCTTACTTTTGCTAGTTGCTGCTCACTCATTCATGCGTGTGTGTTTGTGTTTGTGTGTGTGTGTGTGTGTGTGTGTGTGTGTGCGCGCGCCCCGGCACATTATGCTAGGAGGGGTTCATGACTGCTTACTTTTGCTACTTGCTGCTCACTCATTCATGCGTGTGTGCGTGTGTGTTGGCCCTGAAATGGCCTTGTGAGTTGTCCTGGGTGTACCCCGGCCTTTCCCAGAGTTGGTTAAGATGGGCGCCAGCCTCCCAATGACCATAAGTAGGATTAAGCAGGTAGGAAAATGAATGAATGAATGTTAGGGCTAATGGATAGCCTGGTCCTTGCCAAATTGAGGTAAAGTGTTCAGTTATACTGCTTTAATGTGTCATGCTTTCAGCATTTCCTGTAAATAACAGCACATTTTATTTTCTCCTGAGATACAAAAAATGTAATGCCCGTGACAAATAACAAAACAGCCAAATAACCATGTCATTAACAACAGTAGGGCACAATTTTGATACATTAAGCCTAAATTAAGCATCACATGGAGCTGCCACATGGGAATGGCTCCATGTCCTGCCCGAGCACTACTTAAACATTAAAATTCAGGACAGGATAAATAGTGACAGATTTCCTTTCGGCTTTTTCCCTTTCTCAGGGGTCGCCACAGTGAATTGATTCGCACATTTGATTTGGCATAGGTTTTTACGTCGGATGCCCTTCCTGATTGGGAACCCTTTAGCAAGGGACAGAAGCTTTGCAGCCTCCGTATGAGGATATAGTATAATAGCACCACACTGCCCCGTTGTAGTTATACCACGGCATTTGAATGTGAAATGCATTATCAGATTACACCAGATTCAGTCTGTATGGCATTTTGTATTTGGTTTCTCTGTAACTCGGTGCTATGACCTTTCTGAGCTCTTTAATATTCACCTGCTTAGGTTTTTTCTTTAAATAATGAAGCAACTCTGTGAGCCAACTTTTAATGATGCCTGCTAAAAAAAAAAATAAAAAAAAAACTCTTCTTCCTGTTCTTTCTTCATGCCTTACTCTCCTTCCTATTAAAATTTTTCACAAAGAAGACTTTGCTTCATTGTTAGCAGGTAGAGTACTGCGCTTGATTACTTAACTATTGAAACATCAATGTTTTGAGGGCAGTGTTGGCCCAGTGGTAAGGTTCTGGATCATCCCTGGAAAAGAACCATTCCTGATTTTTGTCAAGAGTAGCTGCATATTCATCAGCATGTTTCTGCCGTGCGACGGCCTGGCTAGCTGCCCAGGGTGTACTCTGTTCTCATTCAGATTCGGCTGAGATGGTCGCCAGCCTCCCCTAATTAGGATTAAGCTGTGTAGAAAATGGTAGGATGATTGATGTCAATGTTTTTTGTTAGGTGATTTCCTTTTCAGGTTCCTGTGAAATAATAATAATAATAATAATAATAATAATAATAATAATAATAATAATAATAATAATAATAATCATCATCATCACCATCATCATAATCATAATAGTAATAATAATAATAATAATAATAATAATAATAATAATAATAATAATAATAATAACTGAGAGCATGTCTGCCTGACAGCAAGAAAGCCTGGGTTCGATTCCCAGCCCAGGTGTTTCTGTGTGGAGTTTGCATGTTCTTACTGTGTTTACGTGGGTTTCCTCCAGGTTATTTGGTTTCCTCCCGCAATACAAAAACATGCACACTAAGCTCATCTCTCCTGTGTATGTGAAGGGTTGTGTAAGTGTTAGCCTTGTGTTTGGCCTGGTGAGTTGTCCAGGGTGTACCCCACCTTTGGTAAGATAGGCACCAGCCTCCTCGTGACCCTAATTAGGATTAAGTGGTTCAGAAAATGAATGAATGAATATTAACCGAGTTTGATTCCCAGGCTCAGGTGTTTCTATGCAGAGTTTACATGTTATCCCTGCGCTTGTGTGGGTTTCTTGATTTTCTGAGATCCCTGTGACGTCACATAGGATTAAGCAGTACGCTTCAGCAAATCAGTGAGAGAAAACGAGTGAGTGAGTTTGCCGCAATATGTGTATGTTGTGAATAGGAGAGAAATCGTGATGAAGAAGAAGCACAGTGCTGCTACAGCTGCTCTCCGACGACAGGATCTGTGTTTCTTCAGCTCTTATGAGGGTTGAGGAGGAGATGAAGAGATTGTGAAGTGTGAAGGCAAAAATTTAAGCAGAACTGATTAATAAAGGGAATGTCGGGGGTTTGGAAGAAGGTGGGAGATGGGTCATGTTCACTGGCTGTAGCAGAATGTTGTCAGCTGGGTAAAGCTGGTGTGTTAAAATCACATCCTGAGCCACTGCGGAGTGTCTTACTCCCATATAAAGTCTCTTCGGAGAAGCAGAGGGAAATGTGGGAATAGTGTGAAACAGGTCCAAGCATATTTCACACTTGCCCTGAGAGTGCAGTACGTTTGGTGAAGCATGAAAATGGCTTTTGAGTTTAGTGTGGATTTTGAGCGAATGTGGAAACCGTCCACGTCTGGTACCACATAGAGAGTAATGCGATCGCTTCAACTCGACATGCTTTTTTCCTTTTTCATGTTTTACATTTAGGGCATTTGGCAGTGTACTTTTTTATTTATTTATTTCTTTGCTCATTTATATACAGCTAAGCAGTTACAGGTTTGTGAGCTTGCTTAAGGGCCCAACAGTCGCAGCTTGATGACTTGAACCGAAAACCTTCTGATCAGTAATTGCCAGCTTTATCCACTGCCATGTTTTATAATGTTGGTGAAAGTAGATGTCTTATTAATACATAACAGCAAGATTTTAAATCTAGAGCAAGGGCCGGCAACTCGCGGCTCCGGAGCCGCATGCAGCTCTTTCACCTCTCTGATGCGGCTCCGTGGCTTTTAAAAATAATGAATGTGTACTTTACGGTGGCCGACGGGTGCAAATGTGCTTCATATGCAAAAACCACTGCATAACAAAAACAACTCCAAAAAGAAAATGCTGCTTATTTACTCTCAACGGAATCACTCCAAGCTCCAAAACCAGCTCTTACCTGAATGATGGGAGAGTCTGCCTAAGGGTACCCAGCGGGTAACCTTGCAAAAATTACTCTTTTAGGGTGAACAAAGGGAAAAAGCCAAAAGGAAAAGAAAAAGAATGATTGAAAATTACATAGATGAAAATTAACAGTCACGGGTGCGAGCGGATATTTATTTGGTTTGGACGGGGTGATTTTGTGTGTGTTTTCTTGTAGACATGACTATTGTTATATTAATCAGCTACATTAAAAGTCTCAGTGTTTTTGATCTGCTGTGTTGGTGGAGGGAGCCACAGTATTTCCAAACCCTTGTGCTCATGGTAAGGAGTGTTCTTGCCATCCAAGCAACAGCGCAGCGAGTGAGAGAGATTTTTCCGCTGCCGGGAATCACGGTTGAAGTAAGAGACAGTGGATGAGATTTGGTTTATGCACAGCAATCTCCGAATTAAACACCTCTCCTCCCAGTGACAAAATAAAAGACTGGGTTTGGTTCTGTCTCCACTCCGAGAATGGGTCGGTCAGTGCAGCATTAGGCATTAATATTATTTTAAATAATGTTGAGCAGGCTCCTTCTTAAAGTAAGTCTTCATATACTTTTCTGTGTTGCTGTCATTTTTGTAAATGAAAACTATGACAAAACAACATTAATATAATGAATAAAGAAAAAGAAGATCCCACGAAAGGAGTGATGGGGAGATTGGCTACCCAACCTGTTAACACATCTGGCTGCACCCCGTCCCTCGCTTTGCGGGACAGTTGTTCTTTGTCTTTATAATACTACAAGAAGGGCTCAAATACATTTATTCATTTTCTGAACTGCTTAATTCTAATTAGGGTCACGGGGAGACTGGTACCAATCCCAGCCGACTCCGGGCAAGGGCAGAGTACATCCCGGACAGCTCACCAGGCCATCGCTAGGCTTGAACCCCCAACATTGGGATCAGTAATCCACCACCTTTACCACCAGGCCACTACTGCCTCAGGACTCAAATAGACATTGGGAATTTTCATTAAAAGTAACTTTTTATTGATGTCTTGAATGTCTTTTTTTAATGTAAACGTTTTTGTTGCAAGCAGAATTATAATTTAATTGTCCCTGCAGTTGTTCAACTCAATAAAGCACATTGTTTTTTTTATATTAATATGAATGAAAAAGAGGAAAAAGCATTATGTGCAGTCTTATTTGAATTTAAATGTCAAAAAAGGATTTGTGGCTCCCAGTGTATTCCAACTGCAGCGATCTTCCTTCAGTTATTATCAGAATCAGAATCAGAATAAGCAAACTTTATTGACCTAGTGGATATTGTGTGCACTTGGTTTCTTTGATGAATCTGCAGCCTAGACATGCTACAGAAATACATTTTATACATTCTCCACATTATGAAAAGGCAAAGCATATAACCCAAGTGTTTGAAAACACTTCATCTGCGAAACACAGATAGAGAGCAATACACTATTTGCATCACATACCAGTCCAGTTTGAGAGGGACTCCACCATCCACTTCACTGTACAGCAAAGCACCGCCTCACCGTGCAGCGCCTACGTGTATTTGAACGGGACATATGGAAATTCTGCTACTCTTTATTGAAAAAATAATTTTAATATTGTATTTGAACTGTAATAGGGTTTGTAATACATAGTAGTTGAGAAATATGTTTATTATATTTTATGATTAACCCCCCCTTTTTAATAGTGATAGGGGAGGCTCGGCCTCCCGTTGCCTCCCCTGAGTGCAATCCACTGGTTGATAGGTGATATGTAACCGCAAAGAATTGTTTGCTCAGAGACTAGGGTGGTTTGAATGGTTTTAGGTTGTCTGAATGATTTGAGTTTTCACAATCTTGAGGAGACTGTACTGTATATGTAAATCTTAAGAGTACCACCAGCATCTAATAGACCCAAAAGCGTCAGATGTATGTAGATGTGAAGATACAGCTGAAAAATATGTCATAAAATGGCTCCATGAAAGTATAACATTAACCTTTCTAAAACATCACACAAATTGTGGCTGGAGCTGGCTGTTAAATGCACTCTGCATGTGGCACAAATTGCAGTTTAAAAGGAGCTGCAGAGTGGTGAAAATTGCCAACCACAGAGCTGTAAAAAAAAAAAACCAACAACCTCTCGTGCATCATGTCAGAACAAGTTAACAGTTTGACGAGTATTAATATGGCTGTGATGCAATTACAACTATGGTTGATCGTCCCCTGCTGACAAGAAAATGCTGTACATATATACTAAATGAACGACTTCAATATATTGATACATTTAAAAATATGTAAATTGTTGAATAAAAATTGACAGGCAGTAATCAACGCTGTGAGATCTGAGTGACTCAGCCGGGGTGGGCGTTTGGCGATGTCTGGCTTGTCACTTTAGTATGTATTTTTCTGGCTGAAGAGTTCCTCATAATGTATAACTAATAGAATTTTTAGTCGTCTAATTTACTAAGAAATAAAGAGGACAGTGGTGGCTTACTGGTTAAGGCTCTGAGTGGCTGATCTGTAAGTTGGTGGTTTCAGCCCCAATGCCACCAATGTTGAGCCGTTGGGAAAGACCCTGAACCCTTAATTGCTTGGCTTTATAAATGAGAAAAGACTTGAAGTCGTTCTGTATAAGAGCACTTGCCAAATGCCCTAAATGTAAATGTAAAGATTAGCATAGAGCAGGACTTGCATAAAGACTGAGTAAGGGAGACTTCAGTTCATTTTCTGTAACCGCTTCCTAATTAGGGTCACGAGGAGGCTGGCGCCCATCTCCGGGTGACTCCGGGTAAGGGCAGAGTGCACCCTGGACAGCTCGCCAGGCCATTGCAGGGCAGAAACACGCTGACGGCTTTGCAGCTCCTCTTCTCGAAAGAGGTTCTTTTACATGAACCTCAGACCATAGACAGTGAGGGACATGGTCGGCCTTTGATAACCCAGTTAGCTGCATTGGGGGGGACAGTGACAACCTTGTGGAGAGTGGGACTCGAGCCCCCAACCTTAGGATCAGCGATCCAGTGCCCTATACCAGTAGACCACCACTGCCCGTAAAGGAGAGTTTATGAGATAATCATAGATATTTGTAGCTTTGTTTCAAAATATTTCAAACATAAATAGTTGATATTACGACACCACGGTGGTGCAGTTTTTAGCACGTCTGCCTTACAGCACAAAGATCCCGGGTTCAGTTCCCAGACTTGAATCATTTCTGTATGGAGTTTGCACATTATCCCTCTTCTTGCATGGGTTTCCTCCCAGTACTCTGGTTTCCTCCCATGGTCCAAAAACATGCACATTAAGCAATCTGGCTGTTCCAAGTCACCCCTAGGTGTGACTACGCATGGTTGTCTGTGTGTTGTCCCTGCAATGGCCTGGTGAGCTATCCAGGGTGTTCCCTGCCTGACAGGGTGGGATACACCCTGGGCAGCTCGCCAGATCATTGCAGGGCTACACTCGCACTTCAATTTACACTCAGGCCTAAGGGAGATTTGGAACAGCATTTAGCATAGTGTGCATGTTTTTGTCCTGTGGGAGGAAACGGTACCGAGAGGAAATCTACACTTGCAAACTCCACACACAAAAAAACTTTGAGCTGCGAATCGAACCCAGACTTTCTTGCTGTGAGGCAGACATGCTAAACACTACACCACTGTGATGCCTATTTAAAATATTTAAGGTGTAAAGTACTAAAATATTGTTTTCGCGGGCTGATGCCTCCAAATTAAATACAATAGCCTTCTTGATATTTTGACAAGTAAGCGGCTAAAAAATGAGAACGTTCCTTGCACTTGCTTTCAGGTCTAGCATATTATAAGCACTGAGTACTTCGCACTCTTTATCGATCATAGTATGTCCTCGCTGATCTTATTCGCCACAAGTCCACAGAGATGTAGGGTTATTTTTAGCATGATCTTAAACCGTGGCAACTCCTGCCTGAGGCGCTATTTGTGTTCAGTGGTCTGGACTCAGGTCTGCTGTAGCAGGACAGCTCCTGTGAACATGGGCGCTGGTTTCTTTTAAATAGTGAAATAAAAATTCTCTCTCTCGCTCTCTCTCTCTCTCTCTCTCTCTCTCTCTCACTGTCTCTCTCTTTCCCTCTCTCTCTCTTTCTCTCTCGCGCTCTCTCTCTCTTTCTCTGTCACGCTTGCTCCCCAAGGATAACTAATTGCAGATGTACAGTAGGCCCTTGACCATTCGTGGTTCAGCGCTCGTTCCCCCACATACTTGCGGATTGGCGACAAACCCGGAAGTAACTGGCACGTGATTCAAATTTAGCCAATGGCTGAGAGTTTTTGTTTCTCCCTCCTGCTAATTGGTTGCAGATTGGTTGCTGATTGGTTTTTCTCCTTTGTGCCCAAGTTATCAACCTGATTGCTTGAATTGTAAAGTAAATTTTTTTAGTGTGTTTTAAATGATTATTGAAGTGCTATGATGTCACTCAAACACCCTGCATCTTCTCTTAGCTTCTGGTAAGGAGCCCAGGCGCTTTATTTACTGTATTCATAAATATTATCACAGTACAAAATGAAAAAGTTTTTACTTAATCATGACTACATATTACTACATTATTGCTGTATTAATGAGTAAGACTGTCTATAAAATGTGTTTAAGAAGCATATTTTAGTGCATATAATATCATGCATAGGATTTTAAAACCACATCAATAACTGACGGATTTTCATGATCCGCAGGACGGGCTGGAACCAAATCATCGCCAAAAACTTCTGTATGTGTATCTTCAGTTGTGTGTAGAATGGCTTATATGAGAAAATGATGATTGGCTGAAGGTTCCTGTTATAACAGATTTGGGGCCCACCTTCATCCTGCGGCATAAATAATTATCCCTACTGTTAAAGCAGGAGCCATTCATTTTTTTTTTTTTTTCTGAAATGATTTCAAAAAGGTGACTTTTTATCTTGTTTATTGGAAGCTCAACCATTTCCTTTCTTCAGTCACTGTATTTCATTACGGAGTTAATGTAATAAATAGAAATTTGACACTGGCCATAAAGCAACAAGGAACAAGGAGAAGACCTCGGGCTACAATCACTGAACACAGTGTGTAGTTAAATGTAGTTTTAGCCCTAGTCTTACTTAAAACCCAAAACCGGCATTCCAGATTATTCTCTCACCTTAAAGCTGGAATTCAGGAATACAGCGATCCCTCACTTTCTGTGGTCAATGGGGACCGAGACCCCCCCGTGACCAACAATTTCCGCAAAGTAGGATCGACCCCCATGACTGACATATACGTCCATGTATATGTGTATATAATATCAATAAATACATATTCAGCAATATAAATGCTTATAATAACAATTAAACGTTCAAAAGTAATGCATAAGATGTAAATAAAATATTAATACACACACATACAAACGCGCGCCTCACATAAGAATTTAAGTAGTTTTGTTGGGTTGTTTTTTGGTTTTGTTTGTGTTTTTGTTTGTTTTTTGCATAATTGGCTTTGTTTTGAGGCATTTTCTTTCACTTTTTCTCTATTTTCCTTAATTTCCTTATTTTTAACATTTTTTGATTAATATTTTGTTAAAACCCGCGATGCACTGAAGCCGTAGAAACTGAAGCACGAAGTAGCGAGGGATCACTGTCATTCCTAATGTTTTGACCCCAATATCAAAGGTACAGATCACATGATCTTAATGTAGCCTATTAGCTTTCAGAGGCTCTTGGGTGTGGACGGCTATGTGCATCACTGAAGTAAATATACTGCATGACATGTGTACTGTAATACTGCATTCAAAGTATTACCCACAACATTACAGAAAGCCATCATGCAGATTTTTTTTTTTGTGATGGAAAAAGCAGTCGCCACGTGCAGGTAGAGGAGAGATTCTTATAGCATTGCCTCCCTTCTTTCGCCATTGGTTTCCCATTTGTATAAAGGAAAGTTTCATTTTCTGGGAAAGCAACACTGCTCTGAGGACACACAGGGATTAAAAATATCTGTGGCACATTCCTTCATCTGTGCAGACACACATTTTATACAATTATATAAGTATATAAGTAAGTGTTGTGCTTAGGTATAGAGGGAATTCATTAAAACGTACAGGCGTACAGGCGGTTAGAAATACTCGAGTACCTGATAACATGCAAAATTGCTTGCTGTTAAAAATAATCTTAATGAGGTTATAAGTAGGAGAGCAAAGTTGGTAATTAATGTGATCGCATGGAGGAAATGGTGACAGAGCAGAAGGAAAATGTGTGAAAAGCCAAATGTTACTAGAAAGGGCTCTTGTTGATGGTGAGGCGAATTTTAAATTACTAGTACTGTGCCATTTAAGGAAAAATCATTGAAAGAAAGTTGCATAATAATTTTTCTCATTACCCGGTCTTCAGGGGTGACACAGGGGTGTGGTGCTTAGCGGGTCCACCTCACGGCAAGAGCTTCCTGGGTTTGCGCACTGTGTGGAGTTTGCGTATCCTTCCTGTGCTTGCATTGGTTTCCTCTGGGTACCTGGTTTCCTCCCACAATCCCTCGCTACAAGTGATCCCTTGCTACTTAATGCTTCAGTTTCTGCGGCTTCAGTGCGTCGCGGGTTTTTCAATAATATTCATCGGAAAATTAAAAAATAAGGAAATTAAGGAAAAATAGAGAGGAAGTGACGGAAAATGCAGCAAAACAAGGACAATTATGCAAAACAAAAACCAACAACCCCCAAACAAACAAAAACAAAAAAACAACCCAACAAAACTACGTACATTTTTATGTGAGGGGCGCATCAGTGTGTATGTGTGCATTTATATTTAATTTACATCTTATGCATTATTTTTGAATGTTTAATTGTTATTATAAGCATTTATAATGCTGAATATGTATTTATTGATATTATATACACATAAACATGTACGTATATGTCAGTCATGGGGGTTTGATCCTACTCTGCGGAAATCGGTGTTCATGAGGGGATCTCGGTCCCCATTAACCACAGAAAGTTAGGGATCCCTGAACATGCATATTATGCTAATTCGGCTGTTCCAGACTCCGCCTAGGTGTGGATGTGAGTGTGAATAGTTGCATGTGTGGTTTCCAAATTGCCCCTGGGTGTGTGTGTGTGTGTGTGTGTGTGTGTGTGTGTGTGTGTGTGTGTGGTGTGTGTGTGTGTGTTTGGGGTGTTGTGTGTGTTTTGCTCTGCAATGGTCTGGTGAGCTGTTTAGGGCATACCCTGTCTTCAGCCAGTGTCAGTGTACACACTAATCCACCACTTCCATGTTTTACAATGTTTGTGAAAGAAGCTACATTATTACTGTAGATCAACAGAATTTTATATGTAGAACATTATGTTTGTGTTATACTAAGGTAGTTACCATATAATTACGACTCACTCCTTTACAGAACCACTTAATCCTATAAGGGTCACGGAGAGGTGGAGCCTGTCTCATCCAACACTGGGCAAAGGAGGGGTATACCCTGAACAGCTCGCCAGACCATCGCAGGGCAGCCCGTACAACCATTTACAACTTGCACACAGAGGAAATTTGGAAGACCCCACTTAACTTAATGTTTATGTCTTTGGATGGAAGAAACTGGAATATGCAGAAAAACACCCACTCAAGGACATGTAACATTTATGCAGAAATGTCATTGTTGAATCTGGGACTCGAACCCAGAACCCTCTTGCTGTAAGCCAGATGATCTAAGCATTGCGCCAGTATGCCGTCCTGCTGTGAAACAAGAATGTAAAACATGAACGTCTGGCAGCTAATGTTGGCTAATTTCAGCTAGCTGCTTTTGGCTGTGTGTTGTCATGACTACATTCCAGCGTTTATAAGGCGGGTATGTGGAATATTGATTGATGAAGGCAATAACGTTCGGATGATTTGATCTGTATGATTTTTTCCCTCATCCAAATCTAGAGAGGTGGAGGTATGCCCTGAAAAGGAGGGGAATGAAGGTCAGCCTCAGTAAGACAGAATACATGTGTGTGAACGACAATGACCCAAGAGGAACTTTGAGGTTACAGGGGGCAGAGATAAAGAAGGTGGAGGATTTTAAGTACTTAGGCTCAACAATCCAGAGCAATGGAGAGTGTGGAAAAGAGGTGAAGAAGCGTGTGCAGGCAGGTTGGAATGGTTGGAGAAAAGTGTCCGTGTGATGTGTGATAGGAGAGTATCGGCAAGAATGAAGGGAAAAGTGTACAAGACGGTGATGAGGCCAGCGATGTTGTATGGTTTAGAGACAGTGGCCCTGGGGAAAAGACAGGAGGCAGAGCTGGAGGTAGCAGAGATGAAAATGTTGAGGTTCTCTTTGGGAGTTGGATAGTGAGTATATTGTTAGTAGGATGCTGAGGTTGGAACTACCAGGCAGAAGGCCCAGAGGAAGACCAAAGAGAAGATTTATGGATGTGGTGAAGGTGGACATGAAGGTCATTGAAGTAAGAGTAGAAGATGCAGAGGATAGGGTGAGATGGAGGCTGATCATTTGCTGTGGCGACCCCTGAAGGGAACAGCCGAAAGATAAAGAAGAAGATTTTTTCCCTCATCCAATGATTAGCCCATGATCTGAGTTCAGGAGAGTTTAATTACATCTCACAAATGATCTCTTTACTTTCACACAGATTGCAAGTGATTAGCACCATCTAGAGCCATCATTACTGGCCGTTTATTGGTTATTCAGAATAACATCACGTTTATGAGTGTCCTTTCTGACAGTGTTATTAGAACTGTGATCGCCACTGAAGTCTCTCTCTCTCTCTCTCTCCCTCTCTCTCTCTCTCTCTCTATCTCATATATATACAGTCGGCCCCCAATTTATGAAGACCCCTGTGTACGAAATCCCCGGATTACGAAAAGAAATGCAAAATTCAAACGCGCCAATCAAAATTTCACGATGCGCGAGTTGCTCTCTCATTGGCTGTCTCTCAACATCCCACCCCCTGGCCTCTCAGATAGAGACAGAAGGAAGCTTCACACTTTAGTTTTTAGTTTAGTTTTTTAAGTTGTTTTAATAAAGTAAATGTTTAATAAATGTGGGCGCATTTGAACTCATCTGGAATTCCGATCCCTCAACGAATCAAATTAAAGTTGAGTTTGTCAAGCAGGGAATGCGCTTTGAATTCACACGAGAGAGATAGAGAGAGAGAGAGAGAGAGAGAGAGAGCGCCAGAGAGAGAGAGCCAGAGAGAGAGAGAGAGAGAGAGAGAGAGCCAGAGAGAAAGAGCCAGAGAGAGAGAGAGAGAGAATAACGTTTTAGTTTTTAGTTTAGTTTTTTAAGTTGTTTTAATTCAGTAAAATGGTCAAGCAGGGAATGCGCTTTGAATTCCACGTCTTGTGGGCGTGGCCTGCAACGCTAGAATAAACATGTGCATTGTAATATGTCTCTGTGTGTGTGTGTGTGTGTGTGTGTGTGTGTGTGTGTGTGTGAGAGAGAGAGAGATAGAGAGAGAGAGAGAGACAGGTACGTGTGTGTGTGTGTGTGTGTGTGTGTGTGTGTGTGTGTGTGTGTGTGTGTGTGTAGAGAGAGAGAGAGAGAGAGACAGGTGTGTGTGTGTGTGTGTGTGTGCGCGTGCATGTGTATGTGAGACAGATAGAGAGAGAGAGAGAGAGAGAGAGAGGTGTGTGTGTGTGTGTGTGTGTGAGAGAGAGTAAGAGAGAGAGAGAGAGACAGGTGTGTGTGTGTGTGTGTGTGTGTGTGTGTGTGTGTGTGTGTGAGAGAGAGAGAGAGAGAGACAGGTGTGTGTGTGTGTGTGTGTGTGTGTGTGTGTGTGTGTGAGAGAGAGAGAGAGAGAGAGAGAGAGAGAGAGAGACATGGGGTGTGTGTGTGTGTATATGTGTGGTAATAAAAAATGTTTAATAATGGTTTAATTAATAAATATGTTAATAAAATGTTTAAATGGTTTAATAAATGATTTTCTTTTACTTTTAACACATATTTCATACAAAATTGGTGTACTTTTATCATTTTTAATGGGTTTATGGGGTTTATCCAGTCCAAAGACTGGAGCCTTGGAACGAATTAGACGTTTGATGTAAGATGCGACCCCGACTTGCGAAATCCCCGCAATACGAAAAGGGCTCTGGAACGGATTAATTTCGTAAATTGGGGGCCGACAGTATATATATATATACTAGTATCTAGTATATATATATATATATATATATATATATATATATATATATACATATATATATATATATATATTAACTGTAACGAGCAAGGAGCCGCAGCAGACAAAGGAAGGAGAGGAGCCGAGGCACAGAACGGCCCTTCATGCCTCAGTGGATATTGATGAGTTATAGCTCAACCATCTAAGGACGCACTCATGTCCCTGCTTTTCTTCAGAACCTGAGAACCAGAGCTGAATAATATATAGTTTCCGAGTTGTCAGCCTCAGGAATTTTCTGCTGATGTTGCAGAATGTGCCGCAATTTGCAAATGAATTGTCCTTTCTTTAAAAAAAAATCTTGATCATCCTGTTTAATCAGAAATACAACCTGCTTTTGTATTTGTCTGTCAATCAGAAAGCAGGTAACTATCCGTAGGTTGGCAGTCTTTGAGTCGGGACTGTCTGCAGAGATGCAGTTCCCATCATAGAATTCTTTCAGCGGTAAATTACTTTTAGCCATAAGATGAACTTCACCAATGGATTTGGTCCCTTTTGTCGCTGTGAATGAGAAGCAGCTGGAATGAAAATTATTAAAAATTTACAAGTAAGCGGGACTCTGCGGGCAAGGGAAATGACCTGGCATCTCTCAAAGAGGAATTTAAGTGTCACGAGGACTGAAATCTTCAGAAGTAATGTATAAAGAAGGTATCCTTCAACCGTTTAATCCTTGTAAGGGTCACGGGAAGGCTGGTGCCCATCTCAACTGAGTCTGACGAGGGCAGAGTATCCCCTGGACAGTTTGCCAGGCCATCGCAGGGCAAAAACACGCTGAAGGCAGTCGGATGGCTTACTCTTTTCAGGTGCTAGCAGCGGTTCTTTTACATTCCTTTCACCAGAGACAGTGAGGGACATGGCTGGCCTCTGGTAACCCAGCTAGCTGAAGGGGGCTGGGGGTGGGCTGGGGGGGGGGGGGGGATTATATTCAAAATGTACACTTTTCTCTCCTCAGTTTACTTATGGCCAATTCCCACATATTAAAGATACCTCCCTATTATGAGACCATCACCAATCAGGGTGGCGTGAGCGCAAGGACATGCCCTTTCCACAACGCCGCTGCTGCTGCATTTTGTTCACAGTAATAACAAGTAAAAAGCAAATGTTTTGAGAACATAAAGACAGCAAAATGTGACTGGTTTACGACGGGAGACTCACTTATTTTCATCGAACATCTGCAAAACAATCTCAAATTACTCGCAAATCAGTCGTAAAAATGACGCGTGACTTTCTCGCAACTTTTGCGTGATATAAACACATGTTTATAAACCACAAAATATTTCAGTCACTTTTCTGTGTGGGCAGTGGTGGCCTGGTGGTAAAGGTGCTAGATCATTGATCCTAGGGTTGGGGGTTCAAGCCCCACTCTGAACGGGTTGTCACTGCCCCCCCCCAGTGCAGCTAACTGGGTTATCAAAGGCCGGTCATGTCTCTCACTGTCTGTGGGGTGAGGTTCATGTAAAAGAACTATTACTGACTTCCAACAAAAGTAGCTGCGTAGTCGTCAGTGTGTTTTTGCCCTGCGATGGCCTGGCGAGCTGTCCAGGGTGTACTCACCCAGAGTCGGCTGGGATGGGCGCCAGCCTCCCCACAACCCTAATTAGGGTTAAGCGGTTACAGAAAATGAAATGATGGACAGTCACTTTTCTATCGCGCCACTAGTGTTTATGTCTTTAGATTGAGGGAGGAGAACGGAGTACCTGGAGGAATGGAGGACACCAACGCAAGCCCTTCGACGAGCCTGGGACTTGATCTTGGGACCTTCTTGCTGTGAAGCAGACTTGCTAAGTACCATGCCACACCCGAACTGCTAAAGTGCAGCTCAAAAAACGAGGCGTGATCATTAAGCTCTACTGAATGTCACATGATGGATCATAACCCCCAGGCTGCTGCTGAGTGACTTTCTGATGTTTTATCATTGTACTGATTGCAAACCCATCAGTGCTTCAGCATCAACAAACTGTAGACGTTCCCCTTAAAGTTTCCAAACGCTGTTGTCTCGTTCCTATAAAACCCATTGACTTGATAGTGTTGTTTAGAAGAAAGCACCTGAGGTGGGGTTTGAAGAGTAATAAGGAAACAGGGAGAGATGGTGCTAACGTAAAGGATTTTCGGGGTTTATGTGGTGTAAAGCTGCAGTGGGTGTGCTGCACCTTTTATGGATTATAAAACCTCCAAGGCCTGTGAAATGAAATATGGCGACATGTGACTGGCTGGCATGATTCATTTACTTAACTGTCAGCCAACAGACTACATACATGACAAATAATCCAGTTAGATATCACTTGAATAATTTCGAAGTGTGGTTTATATGTTTCAGCCAATCAGATTTGAGAACTGAAGCTATCTGTATAAATATGGAGGTTTTTGAGTGGCGTAATAAGCAGGGCTAGCAGCAACAGTTCACAGATAAACAAAGTGATACAGATTAAACAGGCAGGTATGTTATGCATGGCATCTCGAAAAAACTGCTTTCACACACACACACACACACACACACACACACACACACACACCGATCTCACTCACTTTCCCCTCCATGTTGTGATTATGTTGAGAAGGCACATCGCTGAGAGGTTGTGGACAATTCTGCCAACGTCACTGTTTCAGTGTGTTGAGTGTGTTGAGTGTGTCGAGTGTGTCGAGTGTGTGTGCCTGGCGGCCAGAGCAGAGATCTGAGCTCGCAGGCTGCTTAATGGCTTGAATAATACATTCGGCACACTCTGATTAAAGCCTGAAAGTGCTTGAGTAAAACGAAAGAGAACAGGTGCCTTCATATCAGATACTCTTAAATCTAACACGTTACAGCCTTGCTTTGTGTGTGTGTATGTATGGGGCGGGGCTCATGTCTCTCGTATGACCCTGTAACGGCATAAATATTTTACTGTACACTGATGAAATGGATAAATAGTATAATATCGCCATGGAGACAGCTGCTAAATGAAATATATCTGTCTGTCTCTCTCTCTCACACACACACACACACACACACACACACACACACACACACACACACACACACACACACACACACACACACACATACAGGCTTAGCATCAGTCAAGTTCTGATAATCTCTGATTGCTCTGAAACTGGTACGTCAAAGTGTGCCATTCACGATCCTCACGTTTCAGCAAAGTCCTGCTTATTTCTCTCCGTATCAACCAAACGTTCCTGAACCATTGTTACAACGACACACAGAGAGAGAGAGAGAGAGAGAGAGAGAGAGAGAGAGAGAGAGAGAGAGAGAGAACTACTTCATGCACATATCTGCACTTTAATTGGTAATAAACAGGAATAAATCTGTATGGAACGCCACATTCACATTCGAATTCATTTGCATATTGACACCAGATTCGTAACGTTTGTTTTTGGTGAATTACGGCTTGACGACGTGCGACGTGAATACACTTCAGGAGGAACTCAAGTGTACAGCGAACTTTGTAACACCCCCAAAGGAAAAATGGGTCGTTTCCGTATGTAACTGGCATGGACGCCACTTGTTACATGCAGAACTGTAAGTGGATGTGTGATTCTCAATCTACGAAGTAAGAAAAACCATCGGAACTTCTTCTTTGGGGATAAATTTTAATGCGAGATGAAGATGTTTTTACTGCGAGCCCAGCTGTACTATTTTCCCGTTGCGCTGATACCTCGGTGATGGTATGGCATAAAACAAAAGCAATATCAGTCCACATATTCAACCAGGGCAGTGGTGTCGGATCACTGATCCTAAGGTTGGGGGTTCGAGCCCCTCTCTCAACGGGTTGTCACGGTCCCGTCCCCCAGTGCAGCTAACTGGGTTATCAAAGGCCGGCC
>CM045738.1:28074796-28084796 GCA_024760905.1 Plotosus lineatus
GACAAAACTGTGTTTCTCACTGTTTCCTCAAAGCTAATCATAGTCTACTCACCTTTAAGTTTGTGTGAGCACTCAAACCACTGTATTCTGCAACACCACGCACAAACGGTTAACCAATCAGCAATGTCCACATTGACTTGCCCTGTATTTTAAAGGGAAGGGTGTTCAGTCGCATGACATTTACATATTCAGAATGCCATGTAGAGGAAGAAAGTATCAGGTGTGGATTCTTGCTGCTTACATATTTCAGTGTCATAGTCTTCGATTAATAGTAATGCAGCAGCACCTGCAAGAAAGACACTTTGCATCTCTAGAGTTCACCATCTTGACGACTACAAGAATGAATGGTGGATGAATCCAGCTACCAATACACTTGTGAGGCGTGACAAGGCGTGTCATAAACAGAAGCGCGGTCACCTTTTTAGCGTGATGTGGAGCAAACTTGTCTGGCCATTGAGTGACGTTGAGGAACTTGGAGCACCCCAGCACAAACTTCTTCTTCTTCTTCTTCTTCTTCTTCTTTCAGCTTTACCCTTCAGGGGTCGCCACAGCAAATCATCTGCCTCCATTTCACCCTATCGTCTGCATCTTCTTCTCTTACACCAACTACCTTCCTCCAGGCCTTCTGCCTGGTAGTTCCAACCCAAGCATCCTACTACCAATATACTCACTATCCCTCCTCTGTACGTGTCCAAACCATCTCAATCTAGCCTCTCTGACTTTGTCTCCAAAACATCTAACATGTGCTGTTCCTCCGATGTGCTCATTCCTGATCCTATCCATCCTCGTTACTCCCAAAGAGAACCTCAACATTTTCATCTCTGCTACCTCCAGCTCTGCCTCCTGTCTTTTCCCCAGGGCCACTGTCTCTAAACCATACAACATCGCTGGCCTCATCACCGTCTTGTACACTTTTCCTTTCATTCTTGCCGATACTCTCCTATCACACATCACACCGGACACTTTTCTCCAACCATTCCAACCTGCCTGCACGCGCTTCTTCACCTCTTTTCCACACTCTCCACTGCTCTGGATTTTTGAGCCTAAGTACTTGTAATTATTATAAACATAACATTGTAAAATAACATATGATATAACAATGGAACATCGCGGAACATCCTCAGTGGCACAAATGAGCAAGATATGAGCAAAGCTGATTCCTCTCTGGCACGAACTGTTTGACTGACAGGTGAAATAAACACAAAAATCATTCATCCATGGTTCGCATGAATGAGTGGCATTGCGGATTTAAAATGCGTACTCGTGTCAGGCTGGCTTCAGTATCCCAAGGAAACCCATAGAAGCACTGGTGTCTACACACAGAAACGCCTGGGCCCAGGACTTGAACTCAGGACTTTCTTGCTGTTAGGTGGATGTACTCACCACTACACTAGTGTGCCGCATGACCAAAAAAAACAGAAAGATAAAAAAATCGGTTAAAATATATCCATGGGAAGTAAATCAGCCTTCAGCAAACCCTGTTCATGGTTTTAAAAGAGAGAGTAGAGGAAGTTTTCTGTGTCGTGAGAAATCCAGCCTTCTTCTCAGTTCTTCACACTGACATTTCTCCTATTAAATCCTCACTCCTCTCTCCTCTCTCCCTCTATATCCCGAGTCTTTCTCACTGTGAGCTTCTGACATTCAGTCTTTCACCTTATTTTTATTGCCTTTTTCCACATGTTTGACTGCAAATGTACCTGAAAGTGCTGACGCCTCTGACAACTGCAACTGAAATAGAACGAAAGATATATATATATATATATATATATATATATATATATATATACACACACACACACACACACACACACACACACACACACAGGGATCCCACTCTCTACTTCGCGCTTCAATTCATGCGGCTTCAGTGCATCATGTTTTTTTTTTCTTTTAATATTCATCGAATTAAAAAATAATAAAATTAAGGAAGAATGGGGGAAATGTTAAGGAAAATGCCACAAACACAAGGCCAATCATGCAAAAAACCCCAAACAAACAAAAACAACCCAACCCCCCCCCATCAAGACTCCTTAGATTTTTATGTGAGGCGCGCATCTAAGTGTGCGTGCGCATCTGTATGTGTATGTATTTAAATTTTATTTACATCTTATGCATTATTTTTGAATGTTTAATTGTTATTATAAGCATTTATAACATTGAATATGTATTTATTGATATTATATACACAAAAAATATGTCAGTCGAGGGATCCTACTTCGCAGGATTCAGTGGTCATGGGGGGATCTCGGTCTCAATTGAAAACGAAAGTGAAAATTGAAGAAAGTGAAGGATCCTGAGTGTGTGTGTGTGTGTGTGTGTGTGTGTGTGTGTATATATATATATATATATATATATATATATATATATATATATATATATATATATATATATACTAGTATATGTGTGGGGGCGGTGGTGTAGTGGTTAGGGTGCTGCGCTCATGATCGGGAGGTTGTGAGTTTGAATTCCACTGAGACCCTCACTGTGCTAAGATTCCTGGGCAAGGTCTCAACCACAAGTGTGCCTCTGTTCACCCAGCAGTATAAATGGGTACCAACAAAATAAAGTATACTGAGAATGTAACCTGCGATGGACTAGCGTCCCATCCAAGAGGAGTTGAACTCCTGGTCGCTTCACGCTACAGAAACCAGGGATAAGCACCGGCCTGATGAGCCAATAGGCTCGGGTGTAAAAACCCAACAGACTTTACTTTACATTTACTATATATATATATATATCGTCGACATAGTACCGCCCCCAGCACTTTTTAATCATTCTTCTATAATCACCTGAAGAGAGAGGATGGTTTCACCACACCTCGAAACAGATCTGTAGTGATAAATGGAGTTTCAATAGAAAGTCTTTGTCCTGTCCTTTTATTTTTGTTATTTGCTCTACCAAAAAGTATTGAGCACTCTCCTACGGAAAGATCTACTCAGAAAATCCTCTCTCTCTCTCTCTCTCTCTCTCTCTCTGATGAATATATATGGATATATATATATATATATATATATCCAGGTACTCTGATTTCCTCTCGCAGTATAACAATTATACACATTAGGCTAATTAGTAGTTCCAAATTGACTGTGGGTGTGGATGTGAGTGTGAATTGATGAGTGTGTTGCCCTGCAATGGGCTGGTGAGCTGTTCAGCGTGCTTCCTACCTTTGCCTAAAAATGGCTGAGATATGCAGACCCTTCATACGGCTCTTGTAGTGGGATGAAGCATTTCAGTGAATGAGTAAGTATATGAGATATGTGCATTTCTGTGTGGTACTGCATTAATGATTCAGCTTATCCAATTGCAATGATGCAATACCAATAATTATTTCATAGCTTTCCACCAATCAGAAACAAGAAACTCTTTTGAACGCATAATAATATATTATACACTCAGGCTAATGCTGGAATTAAAACCAGGCAGCCACTTTTTTTTTTTTTTTTTTGTAGTAATGACTCCACTCGAGGTGAGGTGATATCCAAGTACATTAGTAGATTAGCCAATGAGAACATGGTTTATATCCAGTGTTTATCGATACAAAATCCAAAACAGAAGTAGAGAGCAGACAAGAGGGTATCCTCGAACCATATTGAAGGTTTCCTGATATTTTCCTGCTTGGTTTAGCCCCCTGTATGTTATTTTGTCTCGTTCTGTCATTCTGATGAGCACTGAGTGGCCTATGTTCTGTCCCGCTGCTGTGACTAAATCCTTCGTGTGTGCTTCAGTGAACCTCAGGAGACACGAGCAGCATAAAAACACAGCGAGAGATCTTTAACAACTTAAAACACACTCCTATTACCACACGAGACAGTCTCAGTTTATGCTTACATGCAGACTAATCATCCTTTTATGATACAGCTGGTTGCTTAATTGAAATAATAAGGAGACCAATTTTGGGACACTTTAGGATTTTTTTTTTTTAATAGAAAATAGAGTAATAATCATTAAAAAAATAATTTCCCAAATTTGAACACTTATAGTATATTGTATCAGTATTTGCATCTCAACATAAAATATACTGACCAGCAGCTCATTATTTAAATTATATATGCAGTGCCTATTCGGTTCTCTCCACTGAAGTCATTGTTATATTTTTCAGCGTAATGTATTCCATTTAAACTTTTTTTTTTTTTAATGCCTAATTAATAGATGTATTTCTACTACAGCTTGTGTTTTTAATCCACCCACATTCCTTGCTTATGTGTGCAAATATTGTGTAATAATAGTTGGTGCAGGTTGGAGCCTATACCTGTTGCTTTTCTTAATTTAATAGTGAATTAATATAAATATAAATAAAATCTTAATGTAATCTTGAGTAACAGTAATACGTATTATTCTAGAACAACAAAACGTTTCAATTCACCATCATCATCTGTTAAGGATTAGCACCAATTACATGTTGAGCATCGCCAAGACTCAGTTTCTTTGTCGTATTAGCCAGGACTCATGAGCATTAAATATAAAACAATTTGCCAGTTGTTGCGTACTTTGTAAAATATCAAACAAGTCGTGCTTCTGTAGCGTGGATATCAAACATCAAGAATATTTCAAGGCTGAAAACAAGTTAAGTGAGAAGTTTGTGGTGATGTGGGAGTCAGTTTCCAATTAGGACCTTTTTGTGTGGGGTCTTCATGTTCTCCTGATGGGTTTCCACTGGGGACTACTGGTTTCCTCCCACACGCCAAAGACATGCCTATATTAACTAAAAGAGAACGTATCTTCAGTTAAAGGCATGTTCTTTTGCAGCGGTACAACAAAAGTGATATGGCAACTGTCAGGCTAATTACTCCCAATTTGTTTATTCAGCTACGTGCAGCCGCTTAAAATGCACAAATTTAAAGTGAATACATTTTCATTAGCAGGTGGTTTGTACTTACATTTTCAAAGCGGCAGTCTGCTTGTAATCTGCCAAAAGCCTTTTTACAAAAGTTTCACTCTCTTAAGTGAAAATATCAAGAATAGGACATGAATCTATCAGTTGATATAAAGCAAGTTAACAGAAAAATAGGAGTATACAGATATTAAACTAAAATCAGATAAAACGAGGTAAATTTCTGAATAAAATAAAATCTATCCTACAGGCTTCCGTTTACATTCATCAGGCAAACATCTGCTCATTTACATGAGCCAATGGTATGACCCAACATTACTTGTCTGAAAATTAGTATTTAGTGTCCGGGACAGTGGGGGCAGTGGTGGTCTAGTGGTATAGGGGGCTGGATCGCTGATCCAAAGGTTGGGGGTTTGAGTCCCACTCTCCACAAGGTTGTCACTGTCCCCTAACTGGGTTATCAAAGGTGGGCCATGTCTGTCACTGTCTATGGTGAGAGGCATGTAAAAGAACCATTGCTGACTTTGGTAAAGAGGAGCTGCAAAGTCGTCAGCGTGTTTCTGTCCCTTGCTAAAAGGGTTGTGACAGGAAGAGCATCCGACGTAAAAACCTCTGCCAAATCAAAAATGTGCGAATCAGATGATTCACTGTGGCGACTCCCGAGTAAAAGGGAAAAAGCCGAAAGGAAGACAGACACATTGCGACACTGGTATTAACATTGGGTATAAATTCCTTTTCACCAATACGAATGAACCAGAAAGTGGCCGATACTTTCCCATAGCATTGTTTCTTCTTTTATTTGTGACATAGCCACCATGACAGTGTGTGTGTGTGTGTGTGTGTGTGTGTGTGTTTTCTGTGTAACTGAGAACAGTAGGGCTTCCTAAGGGTGCCACAGATTTAGGTTTCACAAGAGGAATGAGGGGCAGTGGTGGTCTAGTGGTAAAGGGCGCTGGATCGCTGATCCAAAGGTTGGGGGTTCAAGTCCCACTCTGCACAAGGTTGTCACTGTCCCCCCCAGTGCAGCTAACTGGGTTATCAAAGGCCGGCCATGTCTCTCACTGTCTATGGTGTGAGGCATGTAAAAGAACCATTGCTGACTTTCGACAAGAGTAGGCTGCAAAGCCGTCAGTGTGTTTCTGCCCTGCGATGGCCTGGCGAGCTGTCCAGGGTGTACTCTGCCCTCACCCTGAGTTGGCTGGGATGGGCACCAGCCTCCCCGTGACACTAATTAGGATGAAGCGGTTACAGAAAATGATGATGATGAAGAGGAATGAAAGGATATGAACACTATATGTCTGAGCAAAAAAAAAAAAAAAGAACCCCCCCCCACAAACACACACACACCCTTGCAAGTCATATTATACAATGTGGAGGTGGGGTGTGGCAGAGGGCTGCATGGTAATGGGAGGGAAGCCAACATGTATGTACAAAATCCTACTAATTAAAGATGGTGTATTTTATATGTGTATGACATGGTGGTGTTCCAGGCTCGGCGAATGCATGTCTGTGTGATGTGCATGTTCTGCCCATACTTGCATGGGTTTCTTCCGGGTACTCCGGTTTGTCCCAGGGTCCAAAGACATGCACATTAGGTGTATTGGGCCTTCCAAACTGTCCCTAGGCGTAAGTGTGCATGGTTGCCTGTGTATACTGACCATATGGTGGACTGGCAAGCTGTTCAGGGTGCACACAGCCTTTGGTTGGACTTGATTGAAAGCTCCAACCTCCTGGTGATAATAAATAAATGAAGGATAAATTGGTTCAGAAAAAGACAAGAAAATGCAAATATTACTTTATCTTGATCTAAACTGATACCAACATGGAAGCTTTGAGTATCAGCTGATCTCAATAATAAACGAATTTGGTCTCGAGTGTAAAATGATTGTTTTGGCTGTAGCACTGGGTGCTGTTCCTCGCCATCATCTCCTCTCCTCCTCTGTGCATCTTATCTTTACCTCCACCTTGTGGCTAACTGTTCTTATTCTCATGACATCCAAGTATTCACTGTAACCTTGTGGAGATGAAGAGCCGCCCCAGGGAGTTAATGTTTATTAGGCTGCACCTTTATGGCTGATGAGGCTAAGGGTTGTTCAGCGTTCAGCAGACAGCTCCCAGCTTTTATTTTTATTAGAGATAATTGAGGAGCCAAGAGGGTGTCAATGAATGGCATGTGTTTTTTTTTTTTTTACATGGAGTAAATAAACCTATACTTGAACCTACTGTCCTTTTTTTATTCTTCAACTTCCTTTCTTACTTTATTAACTCCTTTTAACCTTTCTCACTTACTCTGGAAGTGATACATTACACGAAACTTAAATGGTCCATTAAATTAAGAATAATGAACCACCTTTTGGCTCAATGGTGAGTAAAAGCTTCAGAAAAGTGAATATTGGATTTGTATTCATTGTATGCATGTACACACACACACACACACACACACACACACACACACACACACACACACACACACACACACACACATCACATATATATATTGTTATGATACATCTCTAGGATGCTCCTGAACACATCCTCAGTGATGTAACCTGAGGTACTTGGATGTTTCGGGTCTTTCAACGTCAGACACCCTCGCCCAGGCGACCCAGCCATGGTTGATCAGACCCGACTTGTGTTCAGGTGGCTTTTGCTTTCCATGGATCTCCTCTCCTAATCCAAAGCATATAAGCCCCACTCTCAACAGGTAGTCACTGTTCTCCCAGTATATATATATATATATATATATATATATATATATATATATATATATATATATATATATATATATATATATATATATATATATATATATATACACACACACATATATATATATACATATATATATATATATATATATATATACACATCTTCTTCTTTTCCTTTCGGCTTTTCCCTTCAGGGGTCGCCACAGCGAATCATCTGCCTCCATCTCACCCTATCCTTTGCATCTTCTTCTCTTACACCAACGACCTCCATGTCCTCCTTCACCACATCCATGAATCGTCTCTTTGGTCTTCCTCTAGGCCTTTTGCCTGGTAGTTCCAGCCTCAGCATCCTATTACCAATATACTCACTATCCCTCCTCTGTACATGTCCAAACCATCTCAATCTAGCCTCTCTGACTTTGTCTCCAAAACGTCTTACATGTGCTGTCCCTCTGATGTGCTCATTCCTAATCCTATCTATTATATATATATATATATATATATATATATATATATATATATATATATATATATAGAGAGAGAGAGAGAGAGAGAGAGAGAGAGTCTTCTATAATCACCTGAAGAGAGAGGATGGTTTCACCACCCCTCAAAACAGATCTGTAGTGATAAATGGAGTTTCAATAGAAAGTCTTTGTCCTGTCCTTTTATTTTTATTATATATATATATATATATATCAGGGTCATTCTCTCAACTGTTCAGTTCTGCTATTCTTGAAACAACTGAGTGGGGCAACCTAACAAGTCATAAATAAGATATTTACAAATTACATAGGGACGGGCAGTGGTGGCCTGGTGGTTAAGGTGCTGGATCACTGGTTGGGGGTTCAAGCCCCACTCTCAACAGGTAGTCACTGTTCTCCCAGTGCAACTAACTCGGTTATCAAAGGTCAGCCATGTTTCTCACTGTCTATGGTGTGATGTTCATGTGAAAGAACCATTGCTGACTTTTGCCAAAGCCGTCAGCATGTTTCTGCCCTGCAATGGCCTGGCGAGCTGTCCAGGGTGTACTCTGCCCTCGCTCGGAGTCAGCTGAGATGAGTGCCAGCCTCTCCATGACCCTAATAAGGATTAAGTGGTTCATAAAATGAATGAATGATGAACAAATTTCAGAGAGTGCTGGAAAGACAGACGGGCAGCTGGCAGGGAGAAGGATAAATCGATGATTGAATATTGTCCATAACCTGCACTACCACTTAAATCCACTAGATGGAAGAGATTAACAGGAAATGGAAATAGTGTGTGTGTGTGTGTGTGTGTGTGTGTGTGTGTGTTATAAAACTCAAGCAACAAACTAAGGTATGCCATTGGAATGAATATGACTGCATTTAAGAGATGAAATTTCAGAGTTGTAAAAAGGAAACATAAGACGGTGGGAGAAAGCAGGGTGACCGGAGAGGGCTGCAGCTGAGATCAATGCTTTGCTCTGTCTGCACATAACTGTAAGTTACAGATTCCATCTGTTGTTTCCCAGGGAGAGAGAGAGAGAGAGAGAGAGAGAGATTTGCTATGTGCTGGTGGACTGTACTTGATCAAGTCCTGACTTCGGGAATAGAAGAAGAACGAGAAGGGAACAATTTCCAGACAGATCCAAAATCTCAGGCATCACCTACGGTCACCTGTTGATGAGATTTGCCAGGAAAGAGTAAGAAAGATCGAGTCATCAGATGAGTTCGATTAACAGTAATGTTCCCATGAGGCAGAAGTGGACTTTTCGAGGAATTCTGCTTTATTTATTTAATTTTATTTTTTTTATCTTAATAAACTTTATGTCTCATCCCTTATTTTTGAGGATAAATTATTTTAATGACCCCCCCCCCCCCCCCTTCCCTGAGCCCGGTCGGGTGGGGAACAATTAGCAATTACATTTTGAAGTTTGTCTGTAAATAGGCTCAAATCATAAAAAAAATAAATAAAAAAAATTGAAAAGTCAATTAAAAAAAAATCATTAAGTCCAAATAATGTCTGAATATAATTTCATTAAACGCTCACAAGGGCCAGACATTTCCATTGATGCCAAATGATAAAAAAAATAAAAAAAGCTGCGATGTCTGGTTTGGTTCACTTTTCATTCATTTTCTGAACCTTTGATTCCTAATTAGGGTTGTGGGGAGGCTGGCACCCATCACAGCCTCCTGATGAGGTACACCCTGGACGGCTCACCAGGGAACGCTCACATAACCATTCACACCTGGGGGGATTTGGAAGAACCAGTTAGCCTACTGTGCATGGTTTGGGACTGTGGGAAGAAACCGAAGAACCCGGAGGAAACCCACGCAAGCACGGGGAGTACATGCAAGCTCCACACAGAAACACCCGAGCTGTTAATCAAACCCAAGACCTTCCTGCAGTGAGGCGGACGTGCTAACCGCTATGCTACCGTGCCGCCTTAAAATGTTTTCAAATTTTAAAGAAATTCATAACTGCTCTAATAAAGTCTCAC
>CM045738.1:28089796-28097296 GCA_024760905.1 Plotosus lineatus
AACCTTTGGTTTCTTGTAGAACTTGTTAATTCTTGAACGGTATGGTGCAGGTTCGATGCCCATTTTCTTTGTATTCTCCTCCTGACGTTCAGACCGGCCCTGGGACGGAGCGGTTCCCGCCTCCTTTGAGGCTTTTTTAACTGTATTGTTGCTGTTGTTTTCTGTTTCTGTCATTTTTCTTTTTTTGGCAGGTTTTAACAAATCATCAACCGTTATTCCTTCCTCATCATCAGCTTCCTCCAACACTGACTCCACCACCCTGGCTACTACCTGCCCCGCCCTTTCCTTCTGTCTCCAGCTTCTCACTACGTATCTCAATTTTCTACACACCTTTCACCCGCCACCCGCGTGTCTGTGTTTTGTACCTGTGTGTTCGCCTTAATGTCTCTGACACCCTGCACACCGTATGTTTGTGCCTCCGGGCTGTGAGAACTCGCCGGCTTCCTTTTCGGTGCGGCCGACGTTTTATCCAGCGATATAGACGCCATCTCTCCCGGCGGTGCTGCTGTTGCTGGTTCTCGCGGTGGCGCCGCTGTCGGCTCTCCTGGCTGGGATGACGCCGGTGCTCCCGGTGGTGTAGTTGCCGACTCCAATCCCTACTCTGTGGGAGACAGCAGCCCGCCACTCTTTCTGACCACGAACGGATAAAATATCCCTTCATTCCACACCTGATGTATTTCATATTCCCCGATGCTACATGCACCGTAAAATCAAAGTTGTCCGGTTTAAATTTCAGTGCTAAATTCAGCTCTTCGGCACTTTTTAGGATCATCATAACCTGAGGCCTGAAGGAAACGACATGCTTCAGGTGAGGAGACTTGCAGTTTAACGAGATCATTTTTATTGGAGATAAAAGCTGACCGTCCCGGGACCGCTCCCTCTCCAAAACCTCATTCCATATGAATGGCGGGACCTTGAAGATGGTGATTTTCCTGGCAAGGCTGACCAGGAAGAGAACGGGGATGAAAGTTCCCTGAACCAGAACTCCGCTCTCTACAACCTTGTTCACTTTATCCACACAATCCGGGAACATCACGACCGCACCGTTCATCCTCGACGCCGATTTCACGCTGTCAACCCCGGCCAGTTCACCCACGGTCAGAACACAGTCCTCCACTGCACAGCTGACTGCTGGGACCATTTTAATGGCGTGTCGTTGGGTCAGGTTCTTCAACCTGGAACCAACCGACATTTTTCCGGTGTGCTGAGCACAAGTGCTCACCTCCACCTTTACCTCCACACACACCCACAGAACACTTGGGAAAAGGGTATACGAAACAAAGAAAGAAATAAAAGAGAAGAAGAAAAAACACATTGAAAAAAAACAGAAAAATAGCGCTCTCTGCAAACAACCACGCTCTCGCACACACTCACGCACACTCCCAGCATGCACCAAGACAGGGAGAGAGAGAGAGAGAGAGAGAGAGAGAGATGACTCTCAAACATTACAATCTTACTTTCTTGCTTACTCCATGGATTATGATCTCACAGTTATGATGTCATCACTGGGTGGTGAATCAGAGCCTTATCATCACTTATTGTTCTGGGATTGAAACTTGCAAAGCGTGTAAAGTAGCACAGATTTTAAAGTGATGGGGAAAAAAGTACAGTTGTAGTGATGGAGAGAACGTCACACAGAGTGAGAGAAAAAGTGAGCCGGACGTCACTGGAGAAAAGTCTCTCATGCTCGGGATAAAGAGGACATTCACAGGCTTTGCTGGCACAAATAACTCTAGATTTCACCAGACACTGTGGAGACTGCAAGCACAGATGTAGACAAGCATTAAATATACTATTATACACGCTTCAGTAAACATTTTTATTTTTACAGGACTGAAAGCACAGAAAGAATTGTGTTGACATAATGGTGCTCAGCTGGCACAGTGAAAAATAAAACATTCCAAAATAAAAATGTGTGTAAAAACCATATGTGTATAAATACACTGTTCAGGACAAAAATATTCATCATTCATCAACCGTTTAATCCTAATTAGGGTTGCGGGGAGGTTGACACCCATCTCAGCCGACTGTGGATGAGGGTGGGGTACACCATACACAGCTCATCGGGACATCGTAGGGCCGGCACTCGCACAACTATTCATAGTCTCACTCACACCTAGGGGCGATTTGGAACAGCCAGTTAACCTACTGTGCATGTTTTTGGACTGTGGGAGGAAACCGGAGTTCCAGGAAGAAACCCACGTAAGCACGGGGAGAACATTCCTACTCCACACAGAAACGCCCGAGCTGGGAATCAAACCCAGGACCTTCTTGCTGTGAGGGGACGCACTAACCACTACACCACCGCCGCCCTGCCAACAAAAACAAACAAACAAACAAACAAAAAACAAAACAAAACAAAAAAAATCACACAATGTAAAATTTTCATGGAGAGCATTTGTCCTTGATCACAACATTTATTTCTCCATGGTACTGTTGCTCCAGTTGGTCGGGTCGAGGCTCAGCAACATTAATGTGGCAATAAAATGAAGCAGTTGATGAGCTCAATGTACTGACTGAGCAGCTTATCACATCTTTTCCTTCTCTGATGGCGCGGATGTAAAATCCGGGCTCAAAAGCTGAATGAAAGAGAGGTTCAGAGACCATGAGGAATCATTTTCACATATGTATTCGACCTTAACTGTATTGAAAGTTTCGGGATGTGCTGAGGAAGACTTTATGGCGTGGTTCAGTTTTTGAGCCCAACACTGGATGGAAATAAATGTTTTGTTGAATATGTTGTGGAAACAATGGCATGGAGACGGTGGTGGCCTGGGGGTAAAGGTGCTGGATCACTGATTCAATGGTTGGGGGGTTCAGGCCCCACTATCTCTGGGTTGTCACGGTCTCCCCCCCCCCCCCCCCCCCCCCCCAGTGTGGCTAACTGGGTTATTAAAGGCCTCTCACTGTCTCTGGTGTGAAGTTCATGTAAAAGAACCATTGCTGACTTTTGACAAGAGTAGCTGCACAGCCGTCAGCGTGTTTCTGCCCTGCGGCGGCCTGGAGAATTAGGATTAAGCAGCTCAGAAAATGAATAAATGAATGGTAATGGCATGGAGATTACGTGCTGTTAACAGCAGTGAACTACTCTATTAAACCTTTTGATATGATAATGTGCTCATTAAGTACAGTCAGGTCGTTGTTTGACGTCATTTTATTGCCACATTAATGTTGATGAGCCTTGACCGGACCAACTGGAACCATTAAGTTGATTCTCATTAACGGCCATGCATTGCTGTTCCATGTCTTTATCGCCATGAATATCTGTGGTACCATCCAGCAGGCCATGTATTCTTCATAGATGCCTTCAAAAGTGCACATTTGGAGTTGATCCTTGCGCTTGACCTACAATTTTCTACGATGACCAAATTTCTGTGAACGAAAGCCGACACGCCTTTCTGGTTTTTCAAGGTCCCCCAGTGCGGCTAACTGGGTTATCAAAGGCGGGACATGTCTGTCACTGTCTATGGTGAGAGGCATGTAAAAGAACCATTGCTGACTTTGGTAAAGAGTAGCTGCAAAGTCGTCAGCGTGTTTCTGTCCCTTGCTAAAAGGGTTGTGACAGGAAGGGCATCCGACGTAAAAACCTCTGCCAAATCAAACGTGCGAATCAGATGATTCGCTGTGGCGACTCCCGAGTAAAAGGGAAAAAGCCGAAAGGAAGACAGACATAGTTGGTTTTCACACATTCTGATGGATGTAGGCGGAACAAATGTATTTGTGTATTTGTGTGTAGAGTGATCCCTCACTACTTCGTGCTTCAGTTTCTGCGGCTTCAGTGCATCGTGCGTTTTTCAAATATATTCATCGAAAAATTTAAAAAATAAGGAAATTAAGGAAAAAGTTAAGGAAAATGCCACAAAACAAGGCCAATTAATGAAAAAAACCCCCAAAAAACCAAAAACAAAAAAACAACCCAAACCCCCCCCAAACAAAACTGCTTACATATTTATGTGAGGTGTGAGTGCGTCTTTATGTGTGTGTATTTATAGTTTATTTACATTGTATGCATTATTTTTGAATGTATAATTGTTATTATAAGCATTTATAGTGTTGAATATGTATTTATTGATTTTATATACTGTACACGTATACATGTACGTATACATCAGTCAGGGGGGGTCGGTCCTACTTCGCAGAAATCGGTGCTTGTGGGGGGTCTCGGTCCCGATTAACCACGGAAAGTGAGGGAGCCCTGTATTACCATATTTGGGATAATTCTGATTTAGTCCCAGAAGGCAATAAAATCTCATATCATTGTCTGTCCTGAAGAAAGTCTGGATATGTTCGCGTTAAGGCACCTGAAATGCTATAGAGGAAAGATGCCTTCAGAAATAATAAAGTATCATCTGCTTAAAACAAACAAACAAACAAACAAACCTCTAATATCCAGGAGACAGTAATAAAGTGAACAGAGTAATAAATTTCTTGTAAGCTGTGTTCGGTGGAGTTTGTGCGTTTTTTTTTTTGAGAAATAAGCTAAAGGTTTCACTGAATATCTCCAAGCAGCTTCGTTGTCACACTGGATTCATATTTTTGTTGCAACGCAGCAACTTTCTTTCTCTTATTTTTGATAGAAGCAGTGTTGCACTATTTTCATTACTGATATCAAACTTTTCTTTTTTGATTTTTTTATGTCAGTCATAGTTCTAAACAGAATCTTGCTTTATTTTTATTTAAAACCCCGAGGAGAAATCAGCACTTCTGAGATCCCACTGTCCGCATTAGAAGGCCGCACCGCTGTCTTCCAACGTCTCTTAATTTTCTTTCTGGTTCTGAATATCTCGGATTCCTCTGAGTGAAGTAGATCCTGTTGCGCTGTGCATCACACTGCAGTCCTATGAAAGTTTGATGAGGGTAATAGATAGAACTGCCACTCCAGCTGATGAATGGATTCAGAAAGGTTGTCAGGGTGTTTGTATTTTTGCGAGGACTGGTTGTCTCCATGGGTACGGCGGTATAATGTGCTTCAGTAAAGTCAAGTTCAAAAACAACCTCTGCGAGTTTTTGTCATACAAATTTAGATGATCTACGTTGTAAGGGACTGATATACGTTTGCGTGTGGTGCATTCAAAACATGCATCGAAATATAAAATTCTTAATGTTGTAGATTTGTTGAGGGAAAAGTAGGAAAGTATGTAAATTGTACACTGATGAGGGAAAAGTCCTCATTTTATTACTGCACTGAGATCTGACCACTGTATGTATATTACAGTCGTGATGTGTGCTGTATCCCACAGTCTTCAAAACCCTTATGGGTTTAACTCGGGGCAGTTATAGGACTACGGTAACCCTGGCTTTACACTGGGGCATGATGTCTGCAATTAACACCGTTTGAGGAAATCGTGAGAAGCAATGGGGATTGTGGGATTGAATTGTGATGATCTTAGGGGAACCTGTTTTATTCATTATGATCTTCAGGGAATTTTTCAGATTTGTGAAGATCTTGAGGGAAGTTGGTGGATTCGTGATGACCTTTAGGAAACTTGGTGGATTCATGATAATATTGAGGGAACTCGTTCGATTCATAATGATCTTGAGGGAACCTGGTGGATTTGTGATGATCTTGAGAAAACTTGGCGGATTCATGATGATCTTGAGGGAATTTGGTGGATTTGTGATGATCTTGAGAAAACTTGGCGGATTCATGATGATCTTGAGGGAACTTGGTGGACTTGTGATGATCTTGAGGGAACTTGGTGGATTCATGATGATCTTTAGGGAACTTGGTAGATTCAGGATAATCTTGAGGGAACTTGATGGATTCGTGATGATCATTAGGGAATTTGGCAGATTTGTGATGATCTTGAGGGAAGTTGGTAGATTCGTGATGACCTTTAGGAAACTTGGTGGATTCATGATCATATTGAGGGAACTCGTTGGATTCATGATGATCTTGAGGGAACCTGGTGGATTCCTGGTGACCTTGAGGGAACTTGGTGGACTTATGATGATCTTGAGGGAACTTGGTGGACTTGTGATGATCTTGAGGGAACTTGGTGAATTCATGATGATCTTTAGGGAACTTGGTGGATTCAGGATAATCTTGAGGGAACTTGATGGATTCGTGATGATCATTAGGGAATTTGGTGGATTTGTGATGATCTTGAGGGAAGTTGGTAGATTCGTGATGACCTTTAGGAAACTCGGTGAATTCATGATCATATTGAGGGAACTCGTTGGATTCATGATGATCTTGAGGGAACCTGGTGGATTCCTGGTGACCTTGAGGGAACTTGGTGGACTTATGATGATCTTGAGGGAACTTGGTGGATTCGTGATGATCTTGAGGGAACTTGGTGAATTCGTGATGATCATTAGGGAACTTGGTGGATTCATGATGACCTTGAGGGAACTCGTTGGATTTGTGATGATCTTGAGGGAAATTGGTGGATTCGTGATAATCTTGAGGGAACTTGTTGGACTTGTGGTGACCTTGAGGGAACTTGGTGGAAAGAGAACGGTGGAGCTTAACAGACTGTGACAACACCTAGCAGAACTTGATGCACCATTGTAGAAGATCTTGGAAAACTTGTCATCAAAATTCCTTTAAGATTCGTCATGTAGATGCTTCTTGCCTCGTTCTAATACCTCATTCATGCTCCATGCATGTTCATAAACTGTGATGCTCCACACCCAGCCTTTTTTTTTAGAATTGCGGCGATAGTGGACATCATAGCCCAGTGTAAGGGCAAGGTGACAATGAAGGTACAGTTTTGAGCTCATTAGATCACCCATCGGACTGTACGATGTCATAGTACATCACATGGCAGACCTAGACAATGGACCTCGGACATAATAAAAGCTTCAATATTTGTTTCCGATACCTTGTATATCTCACAACACAAGTTTCCAACAACATCCCGGGAATTTGTTCCACGCCTGTTATGAGATGGAGGTAACAGGGTCTCACCAATAGAAACTCGTTTTCTATTTATTTTAAATTTTATTGAAATGCTTAGTGTGTTTTTATATCTTGGTCTAAAACAAATGGATTTGGATATCAGGATATAAATAGTTTATCTCACAGCTCTGGCTTTGGAGTTGAGGAAAAAAAAAAGTTTTTCTTGCCAATGAAATATAAATTGTAAACTTTGAGATTTTTAATGATCCGGCGGCTTACTGAAAGAAGGGATGGAAAAAATGTAGCACAAAATCAATGCAATTTTTGACACATTACTAGTCAGCTGTAGAGCCAAAATGAGGGCGCCGTTTAATGATGTGTCTAAAACACAGACAAAAAAAAAAAAAAAAAAAAATCAGATCTTTTTGTCCTCGAATAGAACATTTATAGGAAACGTGATGAAAATCCAGGTTCCGGGGGAAGATAATCCCGGTTATATCCCTTGTGTTGCTCATTTCTTGTTTAATGATCAGGAGGGGCAATTTGTGGGTGCTTGAACAAGGAATTTGGACAGAAGATTATTCAAATATATTCGTATTCTGTGCAGCTGTCTCTGCATCGCTTGCCCATTTAAATCAACTCGCTAAGACCCCGGC
>CM045738.1:28104796-28157296 GCA_024760905.1 Plotosus lineatus
TGTATTCATTCATTTTCTGTAACCGCTTAATCCTAATTAGGGTCGCAGGGAGGGTGGAGCTCATCTCCTCTGTCTCCGGGCAAGGGCAAAGTACACCCTGGACAGCTTGCCAGGCCATCTCAGGGCAGAAACACACTGACTAAACGAGTATTCAACGACATTCTTGCTCACTTGAAAGACCGGAAGTCCATATAACCCGGCTTTGTCTCAAGCACAAGCAAGTGAACTACTTTTGGTGGAGCGCCTCACATATCATCAGCATTGATTGACTGTTTTAAGCTTCATGTAAAGAGACTTGGCTCAGCTTCATGTAAAATGACCATCTGTCGACCATCGGAATCATTTACAAGTAGAAAGATCGCATCACAGAGAATGTTAAAGGATATATTTGATACTGTATTTGATATTTGAAGAGTGAATTTGATTAAAATTGATCGATTTGAAATTATTTTGCTTGAATTTAATTTATTTGAAATTAATGTTGATATTATTTGATATATTTGATATTATTTTACAATGTTATGTTTATAATAATTGATTTAGGGGTGTTTTATGAGATACGGTAATGGTATTTATGGATGTATAGTACAGTATGAGCGTCATACGTCACTGGAACATACAGTAACAACTTACGTTTTTTTTTCACCTTACGTTCGGCCGTCCGGTACCGAACTAAAACATAAGTCGGGGAGCGTCTGTGTGTATATATTCTTTTTCTTCTTTTACTTTCGGCTGCTCCCTTCAGGGGTCGCCACAGCAAATCATCCGCCTCCACCTCACCCTGTCCTCCGCATCTTCTTTTCTGACTCCAACAACCTTCATGTCTTCCTTCACCACATCCACAAATCTCTTCTTTGGCCTTCCTCGAGGCCTTCTGCCTGGTAGTTCCAACCTCAGCATTCTACTGCCAATATACTCACTATCCCTCCTCTGTACATGTCCAAACCATCTCAATCTAGCCTCTCTGGCTTTGTCTCCAAAACATCTTACGTGGGCTGTCCCTCTGATATACTCATTTCTGATCCTATCCATCCTCGTTACTCCCAGAGAGAACCTCAACATTTTCATCTCCGCTACCTCCAGCTCTGCCTCCTGCCTTTTCTTCAGCGCCACTGTTTCTAATCCATACAACATCGCTGGCCTCACCACCATCTTGTACACTTTTCCCTTCATTCTTGCTGACACTCTCCTATCACACATCACACCGGACACTTTTCTCCAACCATTCCAGCCTGCCTGCACACGCTTCTTCACCTCTTTTCCACACTCTCCATTGCTCTGGATTGTTGAGCCTAAGTACTTAAAATCCTCCACCTTCGTTATCTCTGCTCCCTGTAACATCACTGTTCCTCCTGGGTCCTTCTCATTCACACACATGTATTCTGATTTTCTGAGGCTAACCTTCATTCCTCTCCTTTCCAGGGCATACCTCCACCTCTCTAGATTTTCCTGCACTTGTTTTCTGCTCTCACTACAGATCACGATGTCATCTGCAAACATCATAGTCCATGGAGATTCTTGTCTCACCTCGTCTGTCAGCCCGTCCATCACCATAGCAAACAAGAAGGGGCTCAGAGCTGACCCTTGATGCAGTCCCACCTCCACCTTGAATTCGTCGGTCACACCGACAGCACACCTCACTGCTGTCTTACATCTCTCATATATATATATATATATATATATATATATATATATATATATATATATCGAAGCATTTTGTATTTGGTGCTGTTTGTTTGATGTACTTATTCAGAGTTTAATAGATGCGATTTTCGTAATTTACGCAAACTGCACTCCAAACGTGTGATTGACTCAATTACAGGAAAACACAAGAAAACATTGAGAAAAATTATTTTCATCCGATAATGATGAGCTTCTCGTGACATTGACAAACTGTGCCCATCATTTGATTCTTGGATTATCCACTTGGAATAATGTTTCTTAATCCCAGAATAATAGAGCAAGTAGATTGTGCCATTCTTGTATAGCATATACCAAAACTTTTTGTATACAAGCAATAATATCTTTAATTAGATACTGTGTGCCTGGGAGTGTTTTTTTTAACCCTCATCACCTTGTTTGTTTATTATCCCTTCTGCATCTTTAAAGACACACAGCTCATTATTGTGCATATTTACAGTTAATCTCAGACAACATTCTCAGTTCTACCCTCCTGAACTGTTTTCTCACTTTAACCTCCACTACTGTGTGTAATAAAATCACCTGAAACATGGACCACTCTGGCGATGTACAGTAATAACAGATCCCAGTAGAATTAGTTCTTATTTCTATACATCTGTTTTCATCGGGTTATAGAAACCCAGGATAAGATTACAGATCGAAAAGCATTCTTGATGCCTGTGGAAAATATTTCATGAGGCTTATGTCTATAAAGTGTGTTTCTATGCCTGTACAGTTTGATCTAAGGAGGAGTTTGGGAAAAAAAACAAAACAAAACGGTGTGGACGTTACTGATCACATCTTCAAAGGTATATTGGAGTAAACTGATTTAATTTGCTTCATGTCATTCAGCACTCAGCAGAAGTTCTTCTGTTTAGGTTTTTTGGTACAAAAAGTAAAGAGTTTTATCATCACATCATTCTGTCTTGCTTGGTTGCCCCAAAGCACACTGAGAGACCATTTTGGTCTGTGGGGAGAAGATATAATATGCTTCTTTGACATTATTCTGATGGACTTGCATTTTCATTGTGTTTTCGTAGTTGGGTTTTGACTTATTTTATTTTCTACACTGTTTCTTCATGGAACATTTTTTTTTTTCCGTGAAAATGATTACTTTTAACAAGTTGTTTATATTTACATACCATTCATTCATTTTCTGAACCGCTTAATCCTAATTAGGGTTATGGGGAGGATGACGCCTATCCCAGCCGACTTTCGGCTAGGGCAGAGTGCACCCTGGACTGCTCGCCAGGCCATCACAGGGCAGAAACACGCTGACGGCGATACAGTTAGTCTTGTCGAAAGTCAGCAATGTTTTTTTTTACAAGAAACTCTCACCATAGACAGTGATAGACATGGCTGGCCTTTGATAACCCAGTTAGCTGCACTGGAGGGACAGTGGGGCTTGAACACCCAACCTTCGGATAAGTAATCCAGCACCTTACCACTGGGCCACCACTGCCCAATGTTTCTATAATCAAATGTATGCAAATTAAATATTTTTTAATGTGAAATAAAGCTGCATTATTTAGATTTATTTTTACCAAGAGATTTTGTCCCTAATCCTTTTTGGTACATTTAACAAGGAGTGGCAGTGATGTAATGCTAAGAGGGTTGATCACACTCGAGGTTCGATTAAAAAGTGAATGACATTTTTTTTTCTACTTTTGACATTTGCATCAACACGTTTTGTGACTGCACATAACAAGCAAATGCAACTAAGCATGAAATGCAAGAAGCTGACCTGACAATTTTTGTGAAAGATTTGTGAGTAATTTGCGATTGGTGTGTGGAAACCCACACAGGCACAAGAAAAACATGCAAAGGCCACCCGGAAACACCTTCAACCATCGTACTATGCCACCATAGACTGTCCCAGGCACTAACTGGAAGTCTCTTTTATAACTGTCAGGTTTTTCAAAAGGAGCTCCACCTCCTGTTGTAGCCTTCATCGATGAAGACGCGGTGAATTTTAAAAGATGAGAGGTGTGTTGAGGTGCTACTGCAGGAGACTGTATTGTGCTTTATAGATCAATAATGTATTTTGCAAAGTAATATCAAATCAGGTTTTCCCCAATGCAGTCTGGTTGATGATGAACCCGAGGGAGGGAGTCTTGGGTCTGAGTTTGGATTTTGGTTGCTGCTTTCTGGACAACCTGGACCTTGCTTTTGTATCTACTGGAGCATCCAGACAGTAAAGCATTGCAATAATCTTATCTACTGGAACAGAAGCATGTTTCATTTATTTTAAATAATAAGATAAGCATTTATTAAATGATAAGAGTTCTGCTGTTGGTCTTAATGATGATTATGATGATTATGATGATTATGATGATGATGATGATGATGATCATGATGATGATGCCTGTCCATTATTTCCATATGCTTTTCCTGTGTTTGAATTTCTGATGACTATGATTCTCCGGGCTTAAATAAGGAGTGTCTGTGAGCAACTCCATTTTTTTTTTTTTCCTTGTGGATGTGTGTCTGCATGAGAAACTTCTCATCAATACTACATGCATTAGTTAGTAATTATGCTAAAAAGCTCCGAGGCATACTGCATAAAATTAGAAAATGAAAAACAACAGCCTGAGTGGAATGAATGAACGGAAAGTTGCAGAAAAACTGCTTACGGGGTTGGGGGTGGGTGGGGGATTAACAGGGAGAGATATGGGTAGATGTGATTAGATCAAAAGCGGTATTGATTACAGCAAAGACATTGAAACTGTGTGTGTGTGTGTGTGTGTGTGTGTGCGTGTGTGTGTGTGTGTGTGTGTGTGTGTGTGTGTGTTCCTGCTTTCTCTCTATCTCTGTCTTGCTGTGAGATGGACATGGTAATTACTAAGCCAATATACTGCCCGTGTGAGAGTCTTCCTACTCTATATTTCAATAACAGTCAATCAGTGTGTGAGTGTATTTAGTATATTCTCTCTTCTGACTGATGTATCCTCCCATAAATTTTACAAATATTGATTGACATACAGTAGGGCCCTGTTTATCACTAAAAATTGGTTATCATTCTCGCTGTGTCTCTCTATTTTGTGGAAAACAACTGATTCCATGTTATTGGTTTTTCAATTGAATGGATGCGACGTCTTTATTGATGGTAATGTGCAAACGTTGTAAAAGCGCTGCCTATGGTTCTGAATTCAATCAAACATATTTGGCACTGTTCATGGTGCTGAAATAGTATTGAGGATTTCTGAAATGTGAACAACAATGGCACTGAGGAAAAGACAGGAGGCAGAGTTGGAGGTAGCAGAGATGAAAATGTTGAGGTTCTCTTTGGGAGTAACGAGGATGGATAGGATTAGGAATGAGTACATCAGCGGGACAGCACATGTAAGAGGTTTTGGAGACAAAGTCAGAGAGGCTAGATTGAGATGGTTTGGACATGTGCAGAGGAGGGATAGTGAATATATTAGTAGTAGGATGCTGTGGTTGGAACTACCAGGCAGAAGGCCTAGAAGAAGACCAAAGAAGAGATTTATGGATGTGGTGAAGGAGGACATGAAGGTCGTTGGTGTAAGAGAAGAAGATGCAGAGGATAGGGTGAGATGGAGGCAGATGATTTGCTGCGTCGACCCCAGAAGAAAAAGAACAACAATGATTTCTTCTCCTTCAGTTCTACTCGGGTCGTAGGCATCGAATGACTATTTCAGCCAACACTGAGCAAAGGCAGGGTACACCCTGAACATCTTATCAGACCAACCATGGTCAGGAGGGCCAGCTCTGTCCTCGGCTGCCCACTGGACTCTGTGGAGGAGGTGAGTGAGAGGAGGATGGTAGCAAAGCTCACATCCATCCTGTCCAACAGCTCTCACCCACTGCACCAGACTGTCGAGGAGCTAAGCAGCTCCTTCAGTGTACGACTGAGGCATCCTCAGTGCAGGAAGGAGCGCTACCGCAGGTCGTTCATTCCCACCGCTATCAGACTGTACAACGCCACTTTGTAACTGTCTGTGAAAATACCGGTTATGTGCAATAAAAACCCCGTGCACTTTAATCAACCACATCTACCCCACTGACTGTGAACCATATCAACCCATCTACTCTGCACTCAGATACATTACACTTTAATATAGGCCAGTCTATAAAGTTGCTCCATTCTTTTCTTTTCTTTTATTGTTTAGTAATTTATACTATTTATGTATCTATTTATTTATTTACTTATATAATATATATGTATGTGTGTATGTTTGTATTTGTATCTATTTTTGCACCCCCTACTGATGGTACCTCAAGAGCCTGTAACAGTGAATTTCTCCATTGTGAGATTAATAAAGCTGTATCTTATCTTATCTTATCTTATCACAGGCCAGTACACACACATCAAGGGACCCTTACATCAACACCTTTGGGCAATTTGGAACAGCCAGTTAGCCTAGTGTCCATGTCTTTGAACTGCGGGAGGAAACAAGAGTGCCTGGAGAAAACCTACACAAAGATGTGGAGAATATAGAACCTCCACAGAGACATGCTCCTGTCTGAGCCCACAACTTGAACTCAGGACCTTCTTGCTGTGAGCCAAGCATGCGAACCACGACAGCACTTTGCCGCCCCCATGGATTCATATCAAATTTATTACACATTTTTTTATTTTATTATTGATTTTGTGGTGGCCTGGTGGTAAAGGTGCTGGATCACTGATCCTAAGGTTGGGGGTTCAAGCCCCACTCTCAATGGATTTCCACTGTCCCCCCAGTGCAGCTAAATAGGTTAGCAAAGACCAGCCATGTCTTTCACTGTCTATGGTGAGAGGTTCATGGAAAAGAACCTTTGCTGACTTTCGTAAAAGAGTATCTGCATAGCCATTAGTGTGCTTCTGTCTTGTGATGGTCTGACGAGCTATCCAGGGTGTACTCTGCCCTCGCCCAGAGTCGGCTGAGATGGGCGCCAGCCTCCCCACAACCCTAATTATGATTAAGCGATTCATGAACGAATCATGAACGAGTTATTATTTATTGATAGGTTTCTTTATTCTTGATGAATGTTTGAACACAGAACATTCACATGAAGGTTGAACGTGAAACAGAATAAACTTAAATAATTCAAAATACACGAATGAATTTGCATATTTTTGGACTGTAGGAGGAAACCTGGGTACCCAGAAGACACTTGTGGGGCAAGCTTGGGAAAAAAATGCAAACTCTTCACAAAACAGACGCCTTATCCGAGCCGGGGCTCTTGCTGTGAGGCGGACTCAGCATGTGCTCGCTGCTACACCATTATCCCATCCCATCTTTATTTATATCATGTAAACAATGTTAAAAGGGGAACGCGCTTGTTTATTAACGGGGAATCCGTTCATAAGATTTGTTTTCTCTTTGTGAAAAAGTAAAAGGCAATTCGTTCGGTGGACTCGAAAGAAATCAAAACGAATCCGCTCCCTGAAAGCACCCAATCTGTCGCTGACGTGAGATTTTCACCCACAGTGTGACATACACCCTCATTAAACAGTCAGTGACACCCGGAGCATTAGACAGCCACACACTCCCTCTTCCTGGGTAACTTGAGAAAAAAAGAATTAAACAGCTATTAACTTTGAACTTCAAGGTTCGGTTATTAATTAGGCTTTAAAAACTCAAAGGCTGCACAGTGCGTAGGCTTGTTATTGGTTGTGGCAGGAACATGACAAATAGGGTGGAGAGGCAGTGCGTTGTGGTTTCTCCGACCAGAAGAAGAAAGTGTTTGTGTTAGAGATCAGTAAGGAGTACGAGACTCAGGGTCTGGCAGCCAGTCACCCATAACTCCACCTTCTTTCTGTGATATTGTGTGTGTGTGTGTGTGTGTGTGTGTGTGTGTGTGTGTGTGTGTGTGTGTGTGTGTGTGTGTGTGTGTGTGTGTGTGTTTGTGCACCAAAGTACAGCACAAGGAATGTTTGTGTCGTCACCAAAAGAATTTACGTTCAAGGCTTCTAACGAGTTTTATGTTTATCTTTTTTTTTTTTTTTGCATGCCTCACTCTGCATGAAATTGCTTCTCTCCAGGTGAGTGCACACATTTTCATTAATTTTCATATAATTTAAAAATATATATATTTTAATAGTTTTATTGTAAACAAGCCCTGCACTCCACACATATAGACAATAGGAAAAAAAAAAAAAAGTAATAAGGGATTATTCAGTAAAATATTGTAGTTTTAATCTGCCCTTTACAATTCCAAGTGGATCCACACAGAATAATGTTCATTATGGATCATGAGGATGGAGGAAACACTACAAATCTTAAGCTTGTGAAAGCTAGAGTGTCCCCTCAGTGCACTAACTGGGTTATTATAGGCTGGTCATGTCTCTCACTGCCTGTGGTGTGAGGTTCATGTAAAAGAAACATTGCTGACTTCAGTCAAAAGGAGCTGAATAACTGAATGGGTTTCTGCCCTGCGATGGCCTGGTGAGCTGTCCAGGGTGTACTCTGACCTCGACCAGAGTCGGCTGAGATGGGCGCCAGTCTCCCCGTGACCCTACTAAGCGGTTCAGAAAACAAAAGCGTGGATTGCAGTGTAATCACACGATCAGCTTTACCTCATTGCTCATTGCTACAGAAACGTGAGGGACACAAATCATTTTTTTTTGTGAATGTTAAAGACGTTATGCACACATATAGACAATAGCATTTTTTATGGCCTAATTAGGCACGTTGTGCAAAAGTCACATGACATTTTTTTTCCAAGTGATTTGTGAGTAATTTGAAACTTGTTTGTGGATGTCTGCCAAAAAAAATGTGAAACTCCTGTTGTAAATTATTCGTGTTTTGATGTTTTTGTTCTGAAGCTATTTTATTAACATGAAGAAGATTCCAATAAATGATGATCAAACATACAGAATATCGCGGATTCAGGAAAGATTCAAACTGAATGTGTGCAAATCTCCAACGTTTCAGGTTTTTTTTTGAATGAAAAAAGAAACTAATTGACAACTCTGCAACCTTTGCACATGTGCAGACTGTGTTAGAAGAGCTTGAGATGATCCAAAACCTCGTTTGGCGACAACTGTAGAAATTTTAAACATGTTTGGAATCAGCTGTGTTATATATTTGGTTCTATAGGCTCAGGCCTTGTGTATTAACAAAGAAGTTTTGCTTAGTTATTTGATTAGTGTCCACATATTTTGAGCACAGGCAGTGGTGCCCTAGTGTAGTGCTTCTCAAATAGTGGGGCGCGCCTATGATTTGGGGGGGGGTTGCCAGGTGGAGCGTGTATGACCCTGTGAAACATGCTTTTCTGGAATTGTGTATGAAAAATGAAGTGTAATTGCACCTCCGTTCCACTAGTTGAGTTGGCAGTGGCGCTCTCATTGAGTAGCGGTTTTTCACATGAGCAAACGATATGAAGTGCAGTAGACAACCCAATGATGTAGGAGAAAAACTAGACTGCGCACTCGGCATACATTATGTATGCCATGGTCGATAGGCTCTGACTTCCGGTTAGGGCAAAAAGCATGGTAAACGTACGCACATCGATATGGAAAACGATGCGATAAATCTAAATACTTCAAATGTTTTGTATTCCTAGAGACATGAATATAATCTAAACATTTGCAGCGCCCAGGAAGGTTTGGAAGATACATCGACACATAATAGGAGGTACAGACCTCAATAATACAGTATTCCCCATGCCAAACATGTCAACTGCCACGCCCACCTCTCTTGTCTTAGTATAGTGTAGCAGGGATTTCAGTTGATTTCACAAGGAATTTTTCGGACACTTTTTGTACAAGAGGATGAACAATCTTGGAAATGTTACCAATATACAGTGATACCTCAGATCACGAAGATAATTGGTTCCCAGAAAGTGTGTGTGAGGTGAAAAGTTCGTCTTCCGAACATTTATTTCCCATAAGAAACCATTAAAATGAGAATAATCCGTTCCCAGGTCCCCATAAAACATAATTTTCTACTAAATAAGCCTTAAAACTACACAAAAATATACCTTATTTTATGTATAATAAATGTGCTATTGTATTGTAATTAAAGAAATAAACTGTACTGTATAATAAAGTCGTTTTATTTACCTTTGTGATGGTAGTTGATGGCTTGATGGAATGGAGTGGGAGGAGGAGGAGGGAGGGACTTACTGTTTGGAAGGAGAGTCACCTTCCATAAGGACTGGAGGTAACTCAACCTGTGGTGGGTCTTTTTCGGTCCCATAATAGCAAACGTACACTAAATATGGTCCAAAATGTCTATCAAACACAAACCACGTCCGCACTCAAAGAAAGGGGGTGACGAACTGTGACGCCGTGAGCGTGCGTCAGCTTCTCGTGGACGCCACCGTGGCGCTGTTCGACCGCATGGTTTGGTACGTCCACCGAAAACTAGTTCATCAGCAGAGACTATATGCTCCACACAAGTATCGCTCTCGGGTTTGTAAATGTATTTAGCACATGTACTTGCGGATGTAGTTTGAAATATATTTGAGAATGTTTTTGGTTGAACTATAAGATTTGATTCGTCTTCTGAGAGTAATAGATGAATCGTCTTCTGCTGAAAAACTGTGCGTGTTGTTGCCGTGAGATTCCATGTTGTTTATATCCTATAATATGCTGTGACATGCATGCACTATATTTCATGTGGTATTTTGTACCAACCCAGTGACGTCACGGTAACTTTATGTAGGCGGACACTTAGCAATGGCGGCTTTCGGGTCGATAACTTATACGACAAGCACATAAAACAAAACCACTGTGTGTGCAATGGTTTATTTATGAATACGACCCAACCCAGTATCATCTACTGAAACATCAGAAGGCAGCTGATCACAAACTGAAGCGCGGTCGTCCAAAAGCCAATGACCAATAAAAAATGCAGACATTTTGAATTATATTTTAATATAAAATAATATTATTAAAAACAATGTCATTGTTATTATTAAAACCAAATGTTTTAATATTAATATTAAATTAGGTGTCATTAAAAATAATTATTTAAAAGAATACATTTTTATTGATTTCATTATTATTTGACTGGTGTATAAAAGAGATATCGATCAAGGAAATACATTGATTTATTTTATAAAAAAGGATTGACCATTGTTTTCTTTAATCTCTTATTTAAAAATCCTGCCGAGAAATTATGAACATTTATTTGTACACTTTCGAAGGGGGGGTCAAAAAAGAGTGCTCTCTGTACGCTTGGGAAAATGTTGAAAATGTTGAAAATGTTGAACCGCCCCTTATTTTGGACAACAGATAATAAAAAGTTGTGCAACTTCTTATTGGAGGACGTTACTGCTGTCATTCTGCAGCAGAGAAAAATCTGAACCCTTCTGGGGGAGGAGGTGAAGGCTCTGCGGATTGAGAACACAGAAAAAGAAAAGAGAGCAGTCTGCCTCGAGGGCAGAGTTTCAGACCTGGAGCAGTGTACAACCATGAATGATACGATTGTCGCCGGGCTCAGCATGAAACTCGATCTTACACTGGTGCGGTAGCCACTGACAGCAGGGGATGAGGATGGGGATGGGGATGGGGATGGGGGTGAATTAGAAGCTCCTTCCAACAAGAGTAACAAGTGTCTGCCTTCTTCAAGTGCAAGCGGATTTCCCTGGAGTGTAACACCATAGAGGCAAGCCATCCTCTGCCCAGGAAAAAAAAAAGAGAAAGAAAGAAAGAAAAAACTGCAAGCAACCAGCTGTAATCCTGCTTATCAAATGTCATAATGTTTATCAAAAGGAAACAAGACTGCACGACAGCACCGCTCAGACGAGGAAGGAAACCGAAGGGCTCGGACGGATTCATTAGCGAGCACCTCAGAAAAAGCAATCCAGAAATAGCCCCGAAAGCACACGGTTGAGATTTCCAAGGACGGCATGGAAGGCATGTTTACACAAAAGAAGAATTAATCACGTTCCACACGTGGGGGCTTCAATACTGACTTGTTGAATCCAAATAAAAATATATATGGAGGAATTTATTAACCTGATGTATACATTAATAAATGACCACACCCATCAGAATTACATCACATTGTGCATTAAAAAAGTGAGTTTCAGGCACTAACGATGCTGAGGTCTAAATTTGGGATTACAGGAAAACTGCAAATTTTAATTTAGACTCAAAGCATTTTCACCAGTGACAGAAAACTAGACAATAATTACATCATCACTCAGACAGTGAACATCTGGCAGTCTTTAGAGTTTATGATGGAAATTACAGGATTATTAAACTTAAAAAGCAAACCGAGTATAGCAGGGTAAGGTCAGAGGAATCTATCAAAAAAAAAAAAAAAAAATCTCAGGAATGATCGTCTGGATCCGGACTGGGATGTAATACACCAAGATCAGGATCATCATCATCATCGTCTTCCGCTTCTTCCGGGGTCGGGTCGCGGGGGCAGCGACTTAAACAAAGAGGTCCAGACATCCCTCTCCCCAGCCACTTCCTTCAGCTCTTCCAGGGGGACACCGAGACGTTCCTAGACAAGGCGAGAGACATACTCCCTCCAGCGTGTTCTAGGTCGACCCCGGGGTCTCTTCCTGGTTGGACATGCCCGAAACACCACACCAGGGAGGCGTTCAGGAGGCATCCTGACCAGATGCCCGAGCCACCTCAACTGGCCCCTCTCAATGCGGAGGAGCAGCGGATCTACTCCAAGCTCTCCCCGGATGGTAGAGCTTCTCACCTTTATCTCTAAGTGAGCACCCCACCACTCGGCGAAGGAAGCTCATTTCAACCGCTTGTGTCCGCGACCTTGTTCTTTCGGTCAGGATCAGGATGTTACCATTATGTACAAGAAACTGCATAAAAATATTTAACTTCTTCATCTCCATCTTCTGCTTCATCCAGGGTCGGGTTGCGAGGGCAGCAACATAAGCAATGAGATCCAGACGTCCCTCTCGCCAGCCACTTCCTACAGCTCTTTTCGGGGGACACTGGGGCATTTCCAGACCAGCTGAGAGACATTATCCCTCCAGCGCATTCTAGGTTGACCCCGGGATCTCTGCCCAGTTGGACATGCCGAAACACCACACCAGGGAGGTGTTCTTGGGGGCATTCTAACCAGATGCCCAAACCACCTCAACTGACTCCTCTCAACATGGAGGAGCAGTGGTTCTATTCCGAGCTCTACCCAGTTGGCTGACTTTCTCACCCTATCTCCAAGGGAGAGCCCTGCCACCTGATGAAGGAAGCTCTACGATCGTGTTTTTTCAGTCACTACCCAAAGCTCTTGACCATTGGTAAGAGTTGGAACTTAGAGCAGCTGGTAAATTAAGAGCTTTGCCTTGCAGCTCAGGTCCCTTTTCACCATGACGGACCGGTACAGGCTCTACTTTACAGTAGAGGCTGCGGCGACTCGAATGTCGATCTCCTGCTCCATCCTTCCCTCACTCGCATGTATTATATACCATTGCTAACTTTTATGAAGAGTGACTGCATAGCCTTCAGCTTGTTTCTGCCCTGCGATGGCCTGGCGAGCTGTCCAGGGTGTACTCTTCCCTTCCCCAGAGTCGGCTAAGATGGGCACCAGCCGCCCTGTGACCCTAATTAGGATCAAGAGGTTCAGAAAATGAACATTATATATATATATATATATATATATATATATATATATATATATATATATATTTATAAATATATATGTATATATTTCTATATATATATTTTTTTTTATATTAATAATATCAATATATATATATATATATATATATATATATATATATATATATATAAATTTATCCAATTAAACCAGCGGTCGGGAACATTTTTGACCTGGAGAGCCATAAAACTAAATTATTTCTAGATATATATTTTTTGAGAGCCATATAGTATTTTAAACATATAATAATAATAATAATAATAATAATAATAATAATAATAGGTTTACTTTTAATGCGACTTCTGGTGCTGCATGGTTTTGCTGATGGCCTTGTAGTCTGGTTCATATGTAGTGAGGTTGAGTTTCCTGCAGGCGTTGAGGCTTCCATCAGTTAAACGTGAGCGTAGGTTGGTCTTAATGTTTCTCATATGCGAGAATGACTGCTCACATGCATGCGTAGAGCCAAACATGGTCAGTACGGCAATACTCACACGCTGCATTGTGTAATATGTCACAGGAAGCTCGTTCCAAGTTTTAAGAATTAGCTGGTCTTCAGGTTGAAGCTTTTTTATTTCTGACCACTTGTGTTCCCTCGCCAGCTCTGTTCGCTGTCGTGCAAGTCTTTCCAACTCTCCATTAAGTGACTTGAACTTAGTCATCCATATATCAGATGCCTTCAGGTCTGCAACTTCCAGCTCAAAGTCTGCGATGGAGACTCCGGGGATGCACATCAGGTTGATTTTGTCCACTTCGCACTCATGTGGATGAGTGATGAATTTGAAAAGACCAGTGTTCGCACGAAATTCTCTAAAACGTGCCTTGAATGACTGCAGGAGATTGGACGTATAGTCAGCTAGCTGCTGGAGATCCAGATGTTGTGTGGGGTCGCTTGCTAAGCATGCATCTCTAAATTGCTGCAGTCCTTCAAAGTGCAGAAGACGACCTGTTTCAATGTCCCTGAGAAAAACTTCCAGCTTGCTTTCAAATGCAAACACTGCTTGTTGAAGGGATGCGATTGTATTCCCAATACCTTGCATTTTCACATTAAGCTGGTTTAGATGGCCAGTTATGTCCACAAGATAGTGAAAATGCAGGAGCCAGGCAGTATTGTCCAGCTCAGGATGCTTGACGCCTTTCATTTCTAGAAAAATCCGTATTTCACTCAGGCAAGCTGCAAAACGGTTGAGCACCTTCCCTGGACAACCAACGACGTTGTTGTGTAAAATCAGACCGGGATATTGATTCCCAACTTCTTCCAACAGAGCATTAAACTGCCGATCATTTAAAGCTCGGGCGACAATGAAGTTGACCACTCGAATGACCAGCGACATCACTTCACCAAGTTGCTGGCCACACGTCTGAGCACAAAGCGCCTCCTGGTGCAGGATGCAATGAAAACTTAGGATTGCTCTCTTTTCATGCTCACGGAGAAGTGCTACAAACCCTTTGTTCTTCCCCAACATGCATGGTGCACCATCAGTGCACACAGAAATAAGTTTATCCAGTGGTATTTTTTTTTCTTTAGCAAACTCCATGAACGACATGAATAAATCCTCTCCTCTTCTTGTCTCTTTCATTGGCAAAACAGCCAAGATTTCTTCACGCAGTGTGTCACCTGTAGCATACCTGGCAATTATACTGAACTGAGATAGATTGCTAACGTCTGTTGACTCATCTAACGCGAGAGAAAAGTATGTCCCAGCGTTTATGTCCTTAATTTGTGTTTCCTCGACTTGATTCGCCATCATGATGCTCCGATCGTGAACCGTTCTTGCTGACAGTGGCATGTCTTTTATTTTTGATTATCTTGGCTTTATTTGGAAAGTCATCAAAAGTTCATTGGCCACATCAAGCATAAATGTTTTGGCATATTCGCCATCTGTGAACGGCTTTCCACTCTTCACTATTGCCAAAGCACCCGCAAAGCTAGCGGAATTACCGTCACCTTGCGTGGTCCAGACACGCAGTTGCTGCTGGCTCGTCTGCACTTTCTGTTGCAGCTCTTCGCATGCCTTTTTCCTGCTGTCCCCCGGTGGATATTTCAATGCAAAAGAAGCATGACGCGTATCGAAGTGCCGCTTTATATTTGAGCGTTTCATTGATGCAATTTTGTCATTGCATATTAGACATACTGCGGATCCTGCTCTCTCCACAAATGCAAATTCCTCTGTCCACGCAGCCTGGAATGTACGGTAATCATCGTCTTTTTTTCTTTTCGCCATCTTTTCTGTTACAAGGGTTGAAGCGGGTTGAAGGGTTGAAATTTTATCTCTGATAAAATTAATTTCCGTACATTGACAATGACCCGTGACGTACTTGCGATCGATTGGTTCCCGACCTGATCCTCGGGTCACCGGCGGATTGCAAGTGCCGCAACCCACCCCTGACTTTTAAAATGTATCTTTAAAACTAATTTTAAATTACTTAATATTATTAAGATTATCACTAGTATTTTAAAACCAGTTCCAATATATATATATATGTTTTAATTTAATTTAATTTAATTTAATTTAATTTAATTTAATTTAATTTAATTTTTTTTGGCCCCCTCAACTCCAAACTGTCTGGGAGCCATATGACGTCTCCGGAAGAGCCATATATGGCTCGAGAGCCATAGGTTCCCGACCGCTGAATTAAACAATACAACAGAAAAACTAAAATACATAATTTGTCCACGGCTCACAAGGTGATTCGAGAATTCCTGTGAAAAGTAAAATACTGTACACATGACAGAGAGTTTATAAGACAGAGAACTAAAGAGGCGAAAATTTGAAAAACATATACTACAGTATAAAAATTAATTTAAACAATATTATTTTCCAACATTGTTTATTTATGAGGATTTGAAAAATTATAATATGGATGATGTAGCCAATAGCTTTACTCATTTCTTTGTAAATGTTGGAAAGAACCAAGTTGGGGAAAAAAATCCCTGATGATGAAACATTCATTCATTAATTTTCTGAACCGCTTAATACTAATTGGGGTTGTGGGGAGGCTGGTACACATCCCAGCCAGCTCCGGGCAAGGGCATCCTGGACAGCTCACCAGGCCATAGCAGGGCAGAAACACGCTGATGGCTATGCAGCGACTCTTTACAAAAGTTAGCAATGGTTCTTTTACATGAACCTCACACCATAGACAGGCAGAGACATGGCCGGCCTTTGATGACCCAGTTAGCTGCACTCGGGGACGGACGGGGGGGGGACGGACGGACGGACAGTGACAACCCGTTGAGAGGGGGACTTGAACCCCCAACCTTAGGATCAGCGATCCAGCACCTTAACACCAGGCCACCGCTGCCCTGTTTGACTAAACATGAATGAGTTGATGGAGAGAGAAATCTCTGCTCAATGTTTCTGTAGGTGGCGAATGAGGTAATACTGGATATTATGAATTAATCCAAAAATGAAAACTCAGTAGATTTTAATGATATTGATTTGTTGTTACGGAGATTTCAACTCAATTAATATTTATATTCAACTCATAGTTCAAAACCAATTCATGTAAAATGTTTTATATATATATATATATATATATATATATGCAGACGCTCCCCGACTTATGTTTTAGTTCGTTCTGGACGGCCGAACATAAGGTGAAAAAAAGCGTAAGTTGTTGATGTATGTTCCAGTGACGTATGACGTTCATACTGTACTATACATCCATAAATACCATTACCGTATCTCATAAAACACCCCTAAATCAATTATTATAAACATAACATTGTAAAATAATATTAAATATATCAAATACTATTAACACTCATTTCAAATAAATTAAATTCAAGCAAAAAATTTCAAATAGAGAAAATTTAATCAAATTCACTCATCAAATATCAAATACAGTATCAAATATAACCTTTAACATTCTCTGTGATGATATCTTTCTGCTTGTAAATGGTTCTGATGGTCGACGGAGCCATTTGGAAGAAACGTGCAACTTTCGCATGTTTTTCACCAGAATCAATTTTATTGATAATAGCCATCTTCGATTCTGACGAGATGGCTTGACGCTTTTTCTGATTACCACTATCACTAGTAGGCTTACGCTTCTGACCAACCATATTTGCTTAGGGTTACAAAAGTCCGCAAAACAGTGTAAACACAAAGATCACAGAGACGACGTCTTAACACAAGGGTAACACGCGGTGAACTGGGAAGAAGGAGGGACACGTTCAGTCTGTTGTCTGTAAACAATGGACGCAGTGTCATGCGTACTACGTCAGTGTACTACATAGGTACGTCTTGTACTACACAGAGCACTCTAAACTCAAAATTTTCCTTTTTTTTTTTTTTTTTTTTTTACATGAACCTCTCACCATAGACAGTGAGAGACATGGCCCACCTTTGATAACCCAGTTAGCTGCACTGGGGAGGACAGTGACAACCTTGTGGAGAGTGGGACTCGAACCCACAACCTTTTGGACCAGCGATTCAGTGCCGCATACCACTAGACCACCCCTAGAACTAAACCATAGAAATATATATATATATATATATATATATATATATATATATATATATATATATATATATATATATATATATATACATTTATACAATTATACAATTGATTATGAGGTATTATTACATAAAGTAGAGGTGTGGTATCAGGGGAAGGACTTTAAATTAACGTGAAAAGTGATTTCGGGAAGAAACAGCAGTTTGTGATGTCGGGTGTTTGAACGTTGCTTGTGTTCCTCAGGGGTCAGTCATTTGTTTACATAAATAATGTATGTGAGATTTCAAAGTTAATAAAATTGGTGGTGCTTGCAGATGACACACCCTGCAAAGGCCTGGCGAGCCATTCAGGGTGTACTCTGTCGTTGCCCCGAGGTGTCTGAAATGGGCGCCAGCCTCCCAACAAACCTAGGATTAATCGGTTCAAAAAAGTTTTTTTTTTTTTTGAGAACATTTACAGCAACTACTTCAGGTTGTCACTGAAGAAATGTGCAAATTAAAGATATGCTTCAATATAAATAAATTATCGTTGGATTTGAGCAAAACAAAAATGATGCTATTTGGCAGTTACGGCGTGAACACATGATGTTCGCATACAAAATAGATGGTGTTAAAACTGAGTAAGTTGATGAAAATTAATTTCTGGGGATAATGATTGATGATCAAACCAAGTGGAAGTCGAACGTGAGAGATGTACAGACTGAACGCTCAAGGTGCAGCTCGGTGTTAAATAAAGCGACGCATGAAGTCGCTCCACATTTTACACTGGGCTCCAGTTTTATCAATTACTGTGTGGAAGTCTGGGGAAATAATTACAAACCTTCATTACATTCATTATTAATTCTGCAGAAAAGTGCAATGTGAATTATTGATAACGTCGAGTTCCATGATCACACAGTCAATATTCTTAAAGTCAAAATGATTAAATTCTCAGATCTTTTAAAATATCAAACAGTGCAAATAATGTTCATAACCAACATTAATATGTCACCAAGAAATATTCAAAATCTCTTCAGGAATAGAGAGGGAGGGGACAATTTTATTGGGGAGCTCATTTTCAAATATGTACAGAAATAAAAAGTTTTTGCATATCAATCATCAGAGTTAAACTACGGAACACTATGAATGTGGATCTAAAGCGATGTCCGAGCATTAAACAGTTCAAAATCAAATATAACAAAATTATTTCCCCAGGTTAAAGTGATGGGGGGTTGGGGCGGGGGTGGGGTAATAAACACGCGTTTTCAAGCTAATGGTTTGCATTCGGTTACTTCAATACAATAATTCCTTTCAATTTATTCTATACAGTATTCGATATCGCTATTGATTTTTCTTTCATTTTTGTGAGTTCTTATTTCTTTTTGTTGTAAATCAGTTTTGGTTGAGGTGAACATGTGTAGGCAGTGGTGGCCTGGTGGTACAGGGTGCTGGATTACTGATCCTAAGGTTGGGGGTTCAAGCCCCACCCTCAACGGGTTGTCACTGTCCCCTCCCCCCAGTGCAGCTAACCTGGTTATCAAAGGCCCGCCGTGTCTCTCACTGTCTATGGTGTGAGGTTCATATAAAAGAACTAATGCTGACTTTCAACAAGAGAAGCTGCAAAGCCGTCAGCGTGTTTCTGCCCTGCAATGTCCTGGTGAGTTGTCCTGGGTGTACTCTGCCCTCGCCCAGAGTCAGTTGAGATGGATGACAGTCTCCCTGTGACCATAATTAGGATTTAGCAGTTAAGAAAATGTATGGCTGGTGAACATGTACAGGGATCATTCACTTTCCGCGGTTAATTGGGACTGAGAGCCCCCACGATTGCTGAATTTCACAAATTAGGATCGACCCCCTGACTGACACATGTGTATGTGTATATAATATCAATAGATACATATATCTATATATGTGTATATATGTGTATATAATATCAATAGATACATATTCTTATGGGCATGTAAATAAATGTAAATATAAATGCGACTGTATAAACATTGAGTGTAATTATATTCAGTTAGTGTGCTGTAAATAGTGACACATGGTATGACTCAGCTGTTTGGAATTTTCCATTAGGGGACCTAGTTGGCGTGCGTCCTGGTGGCGGGTCAGGTGATTTGGAATTTTCCAGAATGCAACTTTCCCGAACTTTAGGCAATCTATATTAAGGACCTGTTGCCGACAGGCTGCAGTCTCTTCGGGTCTCTTCGGCGCGCAGATCATCTGAGGAATCGCGGCAGATCATCTCATCCAAGGCGGATCATGGAACGCGCGTCACCCAAGCTTTGTCGTTCAAGACTTCATCAAAGTCCATCATCCACGTTCACCCACAGCCCACGCAAGGATGTTCATCGTTTGTTTCTTTTGACACGTGGGATTCCAAGCCTTTCCCCCGCCGGTGCACCCGCCGTCTCTAAATTTATCATTGCTGCAGGTGCTTGGTGACTATCTTTGTCTTGGGACTCTTGTTTAGTTTGGATTTGGTTTAGCTCTAAGATGTAAGTTATTATTTTGTCTTGTTTTGTTGATAATATTAAATTGTATATAGTTTATGTCGTGGTTTGTCGTGCTTTGCTGGTTTCACGGGGCAACTTCCATCTTCTAAATTTCATATGTAACAATATTCAAAGCTATAAATGCTTATAACAACAATTAAACATTCAAAAATAATGCATAAGATGTAAATAAAATATAAATACACACACATACAGACGTGTGCGCACTCAGATGCACGCCTCACATGAAAATGTAACTAGTTTTGTTGGGGGGTTTTGGGTTGGTTTGTATGGGTTTTTTTTTTTTTTTTTACATAATTGGCCAATTATTTTTTCCCCTATTTTCCTTGATTTCCTTATTTTTTAATTCGATGAAACGTGATGCACTGAAGCCACATGAATTGAAGCGTGAAGTAGTGAGGGATCCCTGTATATATATATATATATATATAAGGTAATAGATGTGCACAAATGAGGGATATTTACTGGGAAGTAGGTACATTACAGAGAGGGATGTATGTGTGTGTGTGTGTGAGAGAGAGAGAGAGAGAGAGAGAGAGAGCAATAGAGAGAGAGAGAGAGAGAGAGAGAGAGAGCATGTGTGTAAAGAAGCAAGAGAGAAAAAGTGAGAGACTAAGAGGGAGATCTTTTTTCATGGACTTAATAAAAATTAAAAAGTACTTCAAAACCAGAAGTATGAAGATCAAGTTCTAAACACAGAAAGTGATTCTGAACAGTGTGATGTTTAGAAGAGGGATGGTTGGGCTGCACATCCTTCTAAACCGGGTCTAATTAAGGTTGTGGAGGGCGCTGTGAACAATGAAAGGTTAAGAAGCTAACAATGACATACACACAATGTGACACCGCCGTCATACGTCTCAGCCAATTAAGAGATGAACATGGCAGGAAGGAATAAAAAAACAAGACTCCCTGAGTACTGCTTACCGAACGGTCCACTAATTCAATTTACTTGAGGAGTGTGAAGACACGTGAAGGATCTGGGCTCTGCATAACTAAATGTCATGGTTGACAAGGTACGGGTTAAAGTGGACTGAGACTGACATGTAGTGTCTGAAAAGTTTTAACACTTTACCATTGAGCTCACCATGGAGTCATCTGTGATGCTTAGAGAAGCAGCTTTGGGACCGAAAGGTCGCTGGTTCGATTCCTGAATCGGCAGGGAAAACATTTATGGAGGGGGTGGGGTGAGCATCACCTTCCTTTCCTCCACATAAATGACTGAAGTGCCCTTGAGCAAGCCACTTAACCCCTTTCCCCAAACTTCTCTCCAGGTGCCCCAATGTGGCCCATCAGGTATTGCCTTCCCTATCACACGATGACCACCAACCAGGGAAGGGCGAAAGCATACACACACACCCCCTCCGGGACATGCGTTGCTAGCCACCCGCCTCTTTTTGAACTGTAGCGCATGTGCATTTGGGGCGGTCTAAAACACTTCGAGGGAAAGTGTTATCTGCATCCTCACACAAATGAGCTCACAGACGCCCATGTTGGCGATCGCTGTGAGTGACAGGAAGGTGAGCGTATGCCATCTCTCCTTCCCGTGAGAGCTTGGTCAATCCACTCACATGGACCTCCGAGCACTGATGGCTGTGGTATTAAACCGGATTCAAACTTGCGATCACCGGGTTAATAGTCACGCACCTTGTTGATGTGCCAATCAGGAGCCACCCAGGACCTTCATGCTGCAAGGCAGGAGTGCTGCTCACTACACCAGTGTGCTCTGTTTAAACAATGAATCACATTGAATTGAATGAGAAATCCGGGTCGTTGGTTCCATTGAATATCTTCATAAGCTCTAAGCATTGCAGATTGAAGGCTTTTAAGTGTGCATTATGGCTCCTTTTTCAGGGGTCACCACAGCGAAATATCTGATTCGCATGTTTGATTTGGCATATTAAACATTGGGTTTTTACGTCCGATGCCCTTCCTGACACAACTCTTTAGCAAGATACAGAAACATTGACAAAAGTCAGCAATGGTTCTTTCACATGAACCTCTCACCATAGACAGTGAGAGACATGGCCGGCCCTTGATATTGATAATCCAGTTAGCTGCACTGGGGGGACAGTGACAACCTTGTGGAGAGTGGGACTCGAACCCCCAACCTTAGGATCAGCGATCCAGTGGCCTTTACCACTAGATCACCGCTGCCCTTGCCTCATGGCCCAAAAAATATGGTAAGTTATTGCTTGCTGTCGAGGTGAAAAGACAATTTCAACCAATATATGAGTTTGTGCATCCGGCTAAAAAGTGTCCCACCCTGCTTTACAGGGCTACTCCATACTGTATTTAAATTTTAGATAGCGAAGTGTTTACTTTAAACCCATTGATACTGTATTGACAACAGATCACACTGATGTTCAGGGTGGTGCAACACCATCATAGTTCTGCTGCATTGCCTTGGTTTCCAGCCAGCTATTTTTATTTATTTCAACTCAATACTGTACCACAGCGAAACATCGCCAATTCAGATTTCACAGAGAAGCTCGCCCAGCTGAGTCCATACACGCAGCAATATTGACTGGAGTATTATTTCCTACTAATTGAATGCGTTTCAGGCAGTCTGACTTCTCAGTAATCAAAAGCTTTGTTGCTGGCGTATCCATTAAAAGACTGATGCTATGTATGCTTGTATTATTGATTGCTTGCCACAGCTAGAACCAGAATGAAATGAGCTCGGTTTAGTTCTGATAGCCATAGTAGATAATATCTGTAGAATTGTTTTCAGATCGTGCTGGAATGCAAACCAGCTGAGAGATTTTTATTCCGTTCTTGTCTCTAATTTCGGTTTCACATCAGGGTCATGGATGATCCAGAGGTTGCATTAAAAAGAATTAATTTGAAATGCTTGTTCATACATATTCATCAACATCGGGAATAAACTATTCGACTGGACTTTTGCAGAACCCTGATTTGAAAGGCAAATTAGCATTACAGTTTGTTTTACTTCATTTAGTTTTATTTATATGGAACTTTTGACAGGAGACCAGGCAGCTCAACAGCAATCCATATTAAATCAGAAAGAGGTGACAGCGGCACAAATTATAATCGTGAAAGAGGCAAAGAAAACTTGATAAAAATGCCAGATACAACTTTTCCATATTTGTTGCACTTATATTATTTTAATTATAATATTCATAACACGTTCCATTATATGCTTAACCTAACCCTAGGTTTACATCGCTGCATGTGGAGCTCCACAATTCATAAGTGTGCTTGGAGCACAATCAGGGTCCAAAAACTAGGCAGCGTGCATCCAAGAAATTAAACTTGAAGGAATCATGTTTCAAAGTTCATCACGATTCCATACGATGGCGTATCGGGTTCTGTTACTCTTCGTTAAGGTCTGTTGAGCTGCAACACAATTCGATCACAGTTGGGGTCAAATAGTTTTGTTTTTGTTGGTGGAGTGTGTGTAGGTTTCCTCCAGATGCTCCGGTTTCATCCCACAAGCCAAAGGCATGTAAATTACCATAATTTTCAGACTATTGAGCGCACCTGAACATAAGCCGCACCAGCTAAATTTAAAAAGAAAACAGAATCTGTACACATATAGGCCGCACCTCATTTATAGGCTGCAGGTGTCTGTCTCGCTCTTGTGCTTCCTGCCCATAAAAAACTCATAGATTAGCCACACCATTGTTTAAGCCGCAGGGTTCAAAGTGTGTAAAAAAAGTAATGGCTTATAGTCCGAAAATTACAGTAAGATAATTGGCGGTTGTCCTAGTTTGTGTGTGTGTGTGTGTGTGTGTGTGTGTGTGTGTGTGTGTTGGCCCTATGATGGTCTGGCTGCTCATTCAGGGTGCACCCTGCCTTCATCCAGTGTCAGCTGAGATAGACTCCAGCCTTCCTGAGACTTTAATAGGATTAGGCAGTTCAGCAAATGAGTGAGTGAGTGTTCTGTGTCGGCATGTGTTGGTCTTGAAATTTTATGGGACCGTTGAAAAGTTTTATGATCCTTAAGAAGTACAGTTTCAGTTAATAAAACTCTCGTAAAGGCTCATTTACACCAGAGCAGTTTCTTGGGATCCTCTCCCCCCACACACCTTTCTTACAGATAGACTTTCAAGAGTTCAGACCGGCAACCCTGGGCTTACACTGGTGCTCACAATTTGAGACAATCTTGACGAGTGTATGTGTGTGTGTGTGTGTGGGGTGGTGGTTGGTGGTTTGGGGTGGGGTGGGGGGGTAAGGATCAAGTTGTGATGATCTTGAGGGAACTTGCTGGATTTCTGATGATCACAGTGATACTGGAAAAAAATAATGTTTCCATGATTACTACGATTTGATGTCGATCATGATGGAACATGGGACACGCGGTACAGCAAACCAGCATAACAGAGCTTGACAGAGTGTAACAGACCTTGATGTGCCATTGTAGGGGATCTTGATGAACTTGAAAACATGATTTGTTCATTCATTTTCTGAACCGCTTAATCCTAATTTGGGTCACAAGGAGGCTGGCACTCATCTCAGCCGACTTCGGGCAAGGATGGCAGAGTACACCCTGGACAGCTCGCCAGGCCATCGCAGGGCAGAAACACGCTGACGGCTATGCAGCTACTCTTGTCGAAAGTCAGCAATGGTTCTTTAACATGAACCTCACACCATAGTCAGTGAGAGACATGGCCGGCCTTTGATAACCCGGTTAGCTGCACTGGGGGGACAGTGACGACCTGTGATGAGTGGGGTGTGAACCCCCAACCTTAGGATCAGTGATCCAGCACCTTTATCACTAGGCCACCACTGCCCCTGATATATTCATGATACCTCAAAAAGTAAATTAGCAAAAACATATATTCACTGAGGTCCAGTAATGACGTCGTGCTAGGGTGTTGGATTACTGATCTTAAAGTTGGAGTTTCAAGCCCCAAGGTCACCGGGCCACCACTGTGCCCCCAGTGTAGCTAATTAGGTTGTCCAAGGCCGGCTATATCGTTCACTGTCTGTAGTGGGAGGTTCATGTAAAAGAAGCATTGGTGACTTTTGTAAAGCGTAGCTGCAGAGTCTTCTGCATGTTTCTGCACTGCGATGGCCTGTCAAGCTGTCCAGGGTGCCCTCTGCCTTTGCTCAAAGTCGGCTGAGATGTGTATCAGCCACCAAGTGATGCTAATTAGCGGTTCAGAAAATGAATGAATATCTTCACTTCATTTCACTTCAGGCTACAGGTAATTGAGAGCACATATCATATATGAAGCTCAAAGCTGAAGGTTGAACCATACAGATAAACACTTCACAATAGATAGATAGACAGACAGACCGACAGACAGACAGACAGACAGACAGATAGATAGATAGATAGATAGATAGATAGATAGATAGATAGATAGATAGATAGATAGATAGATAGAATAGCTTTGTGACTGCAGCTCAGCATATGAAAAAAAAAATGTAAGTGCATGCACTTCTTTTAATTTTTCTGTAAACAATGATGAGAACCCCAGCTTTCCTTATTGATAATTACCTGTAGGAGCTTTGCAGCTTCGGAAGTTTTTTTTTTTTTTTTTTACTTCAATTAAGCTTCCTGTTTTGCATAACATTTTTGGATTCCCATATAATACCACCGTGATGGTGATTTTTTTCTCCGACCAACTGACCTTCACTGGTTAGTTAATATTACATTTCCCCAGTCCAGGCAGCCGTGTGCTAGGTGTCTGATTATGGCCAATATAAGCACTTCTATCTCACATTAACATTCAGCCTCTCTCCACTTCACATTTGCTTAAGGGTGATTTTTTTTAATGTCTGCTCAGTTTTTTTTTTTTTTTTTTTTAATTTAACAATAGCCCATAAAAGGATCTGGGAATCCAGGCGTCTATGAAGTTTTCATTTGCATTCCCTTAATTCTGTGCTAAACTACAAAGGTGACTTTTCTTCTTATCACACTGTCTGATTAGTCGTACAGTTAGCATACCATGACTTATGAGCTGATGTCATCACTCACCATCCACTCTTCCACCATGTAAGTAAACAGAAATCTTCTCATCTCATCAGGTCTTATTTTGGACATTATAATTGTTTTAAATTTTTGCTAATATTGTTATTATTATTATTATTATTATTATTATTATTATTATTATTATTATTCTCCTTCTTGGTTGTCCCTCGAATCAAGGAAGACGATTGGTTGTGCTGTCATCGGTGAGTATGCATATAACTTTGGAGTCCAAAGGCTGAAGTGCACACTCTTGCAGGTTGGGCCAGGCAAGCTTATTGTAGAGATGACAGTCGACGACATTGGGTGTCTCCGTTGGCGGGCTGCTTCAAGGCGCAAGCGGCGATCATCCTCAAAGGCTACAGCTGTGCGTTGGGTCAAAGAGCGCCAGAGCTGTCTGTCATTAGCTGTCAGCTTGAGTTGGCCAGGCTTGATATCTGCCCATTTGAGGTTTGCCTTGAGGTTGTGCTTGTATCTCTTCTTTGGTCGACCTTGGTTGCGGTTTCCTTTAACCAGTTCATAGTAAAGTTGGCGTGGGATTCTGGACTTCTCCATCCTAATGACATGTCCTGTCAACCGAAGTTGGGCTTTGATGAGCTTGGCTTTGATGCTGGTGGTGTTGGCTCTGTCTAATACCTCCTGGTTTGTGACGCGGTCCTGCCACCGTATCTTCATGATGGAGCAGAGGGAGTGTTGGTGAAACTGCTCAAGCTTTTTGATGTGTCTTCGGTACACAGTCCATGTCTCGCAACCATACAACAAGGACGATATGACCAAAGCATTGTGGATCTTGAGTTTTGTGGTAAGACAAATGCTTTTGTGCTTCAAGATTTTGGTGTGAAGTCTGCCTAGTGCCTGACTAGCTTTCTGGATCCTGGCTGAAATGTCTCCATCAAGAGAACCATCACTAGAGATAGTGCAGCCCAAGTACTTGAATGTTTGGACATTTTTCAACTGTGTGCCATCGATAGTGATGCATGGTGGCTGGGATGGTCGTATTTTGTGCTGGCTGTACAAGTACTACAGTTTTCCAAGAATAATTGTGAGTCTGAATAGCTTGGCCGCTTCAGAGAATTTGTCAATTATGGTTTGCAGATGGTTCTCTTCATGGGCCATTAGAGCACAGTCATCAGCAAACAGGGCCTCCAATACTAACCTGTGAAGTGTCTTTGTTTTTGCATTTAGGCACTTCAGGTCGAACACTGACCCATCAAGCCGGTATTTGATGTACACTTCAAGGTCAAGGTCACTGATAGCATGGTTGATTAAAAGATAAAGTCCATTAGGCTTTTTACACCCAAGCCATAGCGGCTCATCAGGCCGGTGCTTATCCCCGGTTTCTGTAGCGTGAAGCAACTAGGAGTTCAACTCCTCCTGGATGGGATGCTAGTCCATCGCAGTTTACCTTCCCAGTATATTTTTACTGGTACCCATTTATACTGCTGGGTGAACAGAGGCACACTTGTGGTTAAGACCTTTGCCAGGGGTCTTAGCACAGTGAGGGTTTCACTGGGGTTTGAAGACAGCATGGTTGAGTACTTGATTAAAAAAGAGATTGAACAGCACAGGAGCCAGGACACAACCTTGCTTTACTCCATTGGAGTTTTCGAAGCGGTCTGATGGTTTGCCATTTGAGAGTGTTTCTCCCGTCATATTCTGGTGGAACAGTTTGACTGACGCGGTGAATTTTGGAGGGCAACCAAGCTTCCTGAAAATAGTCCAGAGAGCTTCTCTGTTGACTGTGTCAAATGCCTTTGTGAGGTCTATAAATACCAATTACAGATTCCTGTTCTTTTCCTGGACCTTTTTGAAGTCAAAGACCAGGTCTACAGTGTTGTGGTTTGGGCGAAAGCTGCACTGTGATTCTGGGAAATTTCTTTCAGCCACGGTTGGGATGAGTCTGTTGAGCAGCACTTGGGCCAGTATTTTGCCAGCTGTGGAGAGGCGAGATATGCCCCTCTGTAATTTCCGCAGTCTGCTCTTGATCCCTTGTTCTTGAAGAGGGCAACTATTGATGTAGGCAGTCTGCAGGCAGTTCTTCCTCTACCCGGATGCTGACTAGCACACTGACACTGCAAAAGGCTTCCAGGGCTATGCCACCTTGTGCTTTGTAGACTTCTGCAGGAATGCCATCAATAGGAGCTTTTCCACAGCTCATCTGTTCATGGCTTTCTTGATTTCACCCATGGAGGGTGATTCATTTAATTCAGTGTGTTCTGCTTGTTGTTTTATCTGGTCAAGTGCGCACTGGTCAACTGTGGAAGGGTGGTCCAGAAGTTGGCTGAAATGTTGTTTCCATCTGTTGTTGATGCCAGTTTTGTCCTTGATTAGTGTTGTTCTATCTGTGGAAAGCAGAGCAGTGAAGCCAGATTTGGAGGGACCAAACACTGTCTTGATGGAACCGAAAAACTGTTTTGAGTTATTTGAGTCAGCAAACCCTTGAATCTCTTCAGCTTTCTCATCCCACGACTTATCCTGCATTTTCCTCCTCTCCCTCTGAGCCTCAATCTGCAAGGACTTGAATCTATTTTTCTTTGGCACTGAATCTGGGTTGTTTTGCCACTCTATGAATGCCTTGTTATATAATAATAATAATAATAATAATAATAATAATAATAATAATAATAAGAAGAAGACACAAGCATTTAATGCGCCCTAAAAGGGGCCTTAGGTGCTTTCAGTGTAATTGCTGTAAGGCAATTTTTACTGTTAACTGCACATGGTGCTAGGCCAGGGGTCGGCAACCTGTGGCTTCATAGTCGCAAGCGGCTCTTTCAGCTCTCTGATGCGGCTCCGTAGCTTTTAAAAATAATGTTGTTCTTTACGATGGCTAACTGGTGCAAACGTGCTTCATCTACAAAAACCACTGCATCACCAAGAACAACTCCAAAAAGAAAATGCCACTTTTTTACAAACATCGGAAGCATGCCGGGTTCCCAGGGGTAGGGCGTTAAACCAGCTTTCACCTGAATGATGAGAGAATTCGACTAAGGCAGAGTCCTGCAATGGTCGGGTACCCACAGGTACCCAGCGGGTAACCTTGCAAAAATTCTCTTTTAGGGTTGAAAATTACATAGATGAGAATTAACAGTCACGGGTGTGGACGGATATTTATTTGGTGTGGGCAGGATTATTTTGTATGTGTTCTTGTGGACATGGCTGCCGTTATATTAATCAGCTACATTGAAAGTCTCAGTGTTTTGGATCTGTTGTGTTGGTGGAGGGAGCATGCCACGGTATTTCCAAACCCTTGCGCTCATGTCAAGGAGTGTTCTTACCATCCCAGCAGCAGCGCAGCGAGTGAGAGAGATTTTTCTGCCAGGAAAAAGTCCAGGAACAGAAATCACAGCTGAAGTAAGAGACAGTGAAGGAGATTTGGTTTATTCACAGCAGTCTCGGAATTAAATAAATCTCCTCCCAGTGAAAAAATAAAAGATTGGGTGTGGTTCAGTCTCCACTCTGAGAATGGGGTGGTCAGTGCAGTAATAAGCATTAATATTATTAAAAAAAAATGTTGAACAGGCTCCTTCTTAAAATAAGTCTTCATATACTTTTCTGTCATTTTTATAAATTAAAACTTTGAGAAAACAGCATTAACATAATGAATAAAGAAAAAGAAGATCCACCGAAAGGAGTGATGCTGAGGTAAGCTACCCAACCCGTTAACACATCTGGCTGCACCCTAGCTATTCGTTTTTTTTTTTTTTTTTTTTTTTTTTTTTTTACTGTATAGAAAATACAAGAAGGACTCAAATACATTCATTCATTTTCTGAACCGCTTCATTCTAATTAGGGTCCCAGGGAGGCTGGAATTGTAATTTAATTGTCTCTGCAGTCATTTAAATCAATGCAACACATTGTTTTTTTTTATATTAACATGAAGGAAAAAGGGGGGGAAACATTATATGCAGTGTTATTTGATTTTAAATGTCAAAAAAGGATTTGTGTCTCCCAGTGTTTTCTTTATTGTGGAAAACAGGTCCAAATGGCTCTTTTAATGGCAAAGGTTGTCGACCCCTGTGCTAGACAGAAGTACAATAAGAATACAAAAAAAAAAAAAGAAGCAGAAAAAGCAAGTTATAAAACTTGAAAAAATAGCAAGTGATAATATCTTAAATTTAAACACATCAACTACTTTAGTATTTATTTATTTAAAAATTAAATATATAATACATTAAACATTAATTTGCCTTATTCTGCTCTTTAATTACAAATTTGTCCTGAAAACACTCATTCATTCATTTGCCAAACCACTCAGCTCTAATTAGGGTTGACGAGAGGCCGGTGCTCATCTCAGCCAACTCGGGGAGAAGGTACATCCTGTACATCCTGAACAGCTCGCCATGCTATTGCAATACTAACACACATATAACCATAAATCCCACTCACACACTCACACCTAGAGGAGATCTGGCACAGCTGATTAGCCCACTGTGCATGTTTTCAAGGATGTGTTCAGGCCTGAATATAAAATAACCACCTCCATTTGTGTGAACGAAAGAAATTTGTGTCATCACCTGAAAGAAGGGCTCGGATTTCTTGTGGGATCCATGTGTACAGTAGTGTACAGGATCTGTTTGTACAGTAGTGTACAGGATACTAATGCTAACACAAAGTTTCACCACTTCAGGGAGTAGGGTGACGTTCATCTAAGGTCATATCAGGTGCATTACCCCTATACAGTGGTACCTCAGTTCTTGAACGTTTTGGAGGTCGAACAAATAAGAATTCGAAAAAAAAGGCTGGGATTTTTTTTGTCTTGTAAGTTGAACAAAATTCAGAAGTCGAACTCGAAAAATGCGTGAGAAAAAACATACGTAAATGAGCAGCAGTTAGCAGGAGATAATGTTAGCGAGGATGTGATCTGCTGCAAAGCTCGTGAAATCTACGATGGTTTGGTGAAAAAAGACCCGAGCTCGAATCCTGAAGGGTTCCACTTTAAAGCAAGTCAAGGCTGGTTCGAAAATAAACAAAAAACAAACAAAAAAAGACACAAAATAAATTAATCTATTCAGAATTTTGTGTGTTTGTCCTGTTGTTTCACATTTACTCTACTATTTGATATATAAACGATATTATGAAATAACATTATGTTTAAAAAAGGTACTTTTCTAGCGTCTTGGAACGGATTAACATCATTTACATTATATGTAATGTTATATGTAACGGGAAAAGCGGATTTGGAATTTTAACAAATTGGAATTCGAACAGCCTTCTGGAACGGATTAAGTTCGAGAGCCAAGGTACCACTGTATGTTCTTGCCCCCCAATGTTATTTAAGCATCATAATTCCAGTACAACTCGGAAAACTAAATAGTTGCACAGCCAATTACTAACTATAATAATACTATTTTATAAATAAAATTTTTAAAAATCTCCCAGGTTCAAATTGTCATAAATTGTATCATCACACAGTACAACATAATATACCTGCTTCATATTATATAATAGGATGGGGCCGGTGGCGTAGTGGTTCGGGTGCTGGGCTCATGATCGGGAGATTGTGTGTAAAAAAAACCCAGTGAAAGAAAAGCCCAGTGACCCCTGGGCAAGGTCTCAACCACAAGTTTGCCCCTGTTCACCCAACAGTATAAATGGATACCAGTAAAAATATACTGGGAAGGTAACCTGCGATGGACTAGTGTCCCATCCAGGAGGAGTTGAGCTCCTAGTCGCTTCATGCCCAACGGACTTAACTTTACCTTATATTATATAATAGTAGAATATATATACAGGAGGCCCTTGACTATTTGTGGTTTTGCACTCACGGTTTGAGTATTCGTGACCTGCCAAGCAACTGACATGTCACTCAAATTCAGCCAATGGCTGTCCTCCTTCCTGCTGATTGGTTGAGATGATGTAACGACCCTTTTTCTCTGTTATCAATTAGCTTCTTTTTTTAGTGTGTTTTAATTACCAGTTAAGCTCTATGATGCCACTCAAACGCTGTGTGTCTTCTCTGGTTAAGCGATAGAAAACGTTGGATGTCTCTTCTGAAGAAATAAGACTTTCTCCTGAAGAAACGACAGTTTCCTCTGAACTGTTGTATTAAAGTCTTTTTCAATTATTATTCCAGTACTGTATCTAAGTTGATGTTTAGAATGTTTGTGTGTGAGAGTTTATGTTCTGTAGCATGTTTAACAAATGATACCAAAAGGATAAACTTTATTACCCTTCATGTCCTTTTGCATTGAACGTGACGTCTCCAAGATGGCACTGCCTAGAGGGTGACGTCGCGGAGTTCTCAGAGTCAAACTGTTTTTTTGTTTGTTTTAATTTGTTTTATTTGTTGTTTCTGTTTGTTCATGTTTTACACTATGCTCGTCTATGACTGGTCGACCCTCCTACAGCTATGAGATCGGAGCAGTGGGGTACTAATAACAATTTTATCGACAAATAATGCTATTTACAGTTGGTCATGGGGCGGTGTGTGTGGGGGGAGTTTTTTCTTCCTAGGGGGGGCGCCACAGAAAATAATTGAGAAGCACTGTCTTAACCACAAGAGTACCTCTGTTCACCTAGCAGTATAAATGGGTATCAAGAAATATACTGGGAAGGGAACCTGCATCCCATGCAGGCGGAGTCGAACTCCGCTAAACACTACTTCACACTTAACGACATGACAAGCTCTTGGCTGATGAGCTAGTTGGCTTGGGTGTAAAAGCCCAACAGGCTTTCCTTTTTTTTTTTTTTTTTTTTTTTTTTTTTTGGACAATCAGGCGCCTGGTGTTTGAAAATGCTTCAGAAAATGTATTCTGTGATGATGCAACAAACTTCCTGCTTTTTGCAGAGCCTTTCAGACCCCTCCCCCCAGATATGCCTGAAGATCCATAATAACATCCCAAGTGCACTTAAATATTCATATAGCACATCAGCATCGTCTATAAAACAGATGAAGCGTGATCACAAAAGTTCCAGCACTGCACCTATAAAAAGCATGAAAATGGAGATGATTTAAATTTGGCTGCCTTCCCCGTCAGAGTAATCACCTTCTGTAGTGATTTAGTAGTCCCAGCATTCCACACCATGATTCAAGCACCATCTCCAATTCTTCTCTACTGAGTCTAAATGATGACCCATCAGCTTTTTGGGGCAGAGGAAGGAATCACCGGGAGTCACATCTTGCCAGTAGGGCTGGGAGGGAGTGACGGCTGTGTTTTTGCATCTAAAAACCGTGTTGGATTTCTGTGTGCTGCGGGCAGGGATGAGGTTGTGATAGAGCAACTAATTACCGTAACGCTGCAGTTCAGTTCATCTGCAATGAAGGTTCTCAGTCAGACACCTCAGAACTTCACAGTGAAATTCAGAGTTAAAACTCAGTCCCGGGGAGCCTGTTTACAGTGCACAAACTTCCAAATGTCAAAAAATGAAAAACAAAATAAATAAATAACAAAAAAACAACAAAAAAACAAACAAACAAAAAAAACAACCACACACCAGTATGCTCTTGCTTGTGTTCCCGACATCTCTGGTCTGTGGTGAGTTCTTCTACTGCCGAGGCTGCTTTTGGTGTCTGAGTACTGTGTGTGCCTCAGGTGCATTTTTTTTTTGATAGGGCAACATAACTTGGAATACAATATGCGTATGTGTGCTTCTGAAGGAACATTCATGGAACTTGTCATATTTTGTGCATGGGGGTGGGTATGTGTGTGTGTGTGTGTGCGGGGGTGTGTGTGGGAGTGTGTGCATGTGCGTCTGTTTATTACTCTGTAGAGCAGGGATCACCAACGTGGTGCCCGTGGGCACCAGGTAGCCCGCAAGGACAATATAAGTTGCCCGCGGACCTGTTAGGACAGGCCCACAGCGCCATAGTGCCACTCTCCATTGAACTGCATCTAATTGTTCTGAATATACTGTATTTTTAAATCAAATCAAAATCTTCACATAGATGAATATCATTAATTATTATTAGTAACACAATTAAAGGTCATTTGAGCCAAATTTGTAATTTCAGAGGTGTGTATTGACCTGGTAGCCCTTCACATTAATTGGTAGCCAAGAAGTAGCTCTCAGTTTCAAAAAGGTTGGTGACCCCTGCTGTAGAGTCATAGCTAGGGTGCAGGTCTCAGGATCAAGTGGTCATGCCTTAGATGGTCCTATTATTCTTTCATTTTATAAACTATTTAATCCTAATTAGGGTCTTGGGGGGCTGGAGACACACACACACACACACACACACACACACACACACACACACACACACACACACCGGGAGCAGTGGGCTGCCACACACACAATGGACGTGCCCAGAGCATAGTTGGAGTTAGGTGCCTTCCTCAAAAGCACTTGACACATTTATGTGGCGAAAGGGAAGGTGCTACTCACACACACACACACACACACACACACACACACACACACACACACACACACACACACACACACACACACATCACCACTACCATACATTTTCCCTGCTGGTTTGGGAATCGAATTTCAGTTCCAAAGCCTCTCATCTAACCATTAGGCTATGGCTGCCTCATCTCAGCCGACTCTGGGCGATGGCATCCTTCACTCTGGGTGACTCGCCAGACCATTGCAGGTCCAGCACACACACACACACAACCCTTCACACTCACAGCTAGGGGTGATTTGAAACAGCCAGTTAGCCTTCTGTGTATGTTTTTTGACTGTGGGAGAAAACCGGAGCACATGGTGGAAACCCACAGAAGCATCTGGAAAGCATGCAAACGCCACACAGAAATACCACAAGGCTGGGTATCGAATCCAGTCATTCTTGCTATGAGGCGGATGTGCTAACAGCTGCGCCATGGTGCCACCCTGAGTACAATTATTCATTCATGTTATTGTTAATAGTGTGCAATATCCACATTATTGAGGGTATAGTATTTAAGTGTATCTGCTTGCTTCTGATTGATTGGTGGAAACTTAGGGTTGCACCATATCTCACAGTACCAGGCTGTACTTATCGGGCGTACATTTTTTTTTCTGCTTTGCCAATTGAATACGTGTAAATGTGATTGTGTTGATTGAATGGAAGATGACCTTTAAGGAGTCTCATTATCGCCAGTCCTTCACTGGCATCTCTGACCTTTTTCTTCGATGCCTGAAGGAATCCTTTAATGAAAGCGACAGACATGACTCGAAACCGAGTGAGAGTGTGATAAAAACCAGGCCGGAGAACATTCCTAATGCACCACTGCACCATTCTACATTCATTTCAGAGAAGATTCTTCCTTCAAGCCCATCAGCGAATGCTTGAGAACATCGATTATTTTTAAATGCATGCCTTGAATGGAGGAAAGAGGAAACCTGCCTCCTGGGTGACATTGATAAATTTTATTCAGATCTATTCCAACTGGTAAAGCGGCTGTTGTCTGTTTGGAATGCCAGACTACGCTCGCCTTTATTGGGTCACATGCCAGGAAAGCTGGAGCAACACGTGGATCACTTTGAGTCATCTCTCATTTGTCGTCTTCGTACTTTTCTTCTTCTATCTGCAGTTCTTTCAATACAGTTTTTGAGAGTTTATCCAAATTTGATATGATGATATTTGAGCTGTAGATGTCTAGCTATATTTTTCTTTTCAAAAAAACTAACAAAAAAAAAAAAACAAAAAAAAAAACCCTGCCCCCTCCCCCCAAAAAAAGAAGAAAAAAAAAAAAAACCCACTCCAAAAGAATATATAAGTAGGAAGTATGTGCTGTGTGATAATTCTCCCTGCCACTAGCTGGAGCTAAAGTACTTGGAAGCGGTCTGTGAGGGAGCAGAGAGGAAGAGGGTGAGCTACGATTCATGCCACTCTATTTTTTTTCATGCCAGCTACTTTGATACATGACTCTGAATGCATCCTTTATCACACAATACAACAGACATCCACACTACGATGTTGCTAGCATCAGTGAGCTATACGTTCAGCAGCTATACAGCTAGTGATGCTTCATCCTTATCATTTTATATCAAATCCAGGAGACATCCATGATTAATCATTCATTGTTAATCTATACAATATATACACGACGCTCATGTCTCAAATTAAATTGAACTGCCCACTTCATAAATCCTTAAATCCAAAGGATTCATTTATTGATTTACTTCCTTTTGCACTGGTTCCTGTCAGGCATCAGTCACGGTGACTTGCCGAGAGCTGCACAGTTTCAGCCGATGAAGGTTCTCATCGATGTGAACTTGGATGCTCACATTAAAATGACAGAAAGTGGTTTCAGGAACAGGATACAGCCGTGAGGGAGGGCACAGACAAGTGTCTGCCCTCACGCCGGTCCCAAGCCCGGATAAATGCAGAGGGTTACGACAGGAAGGGCATCCGGTGTAAAACTTTTGCTGGAATACAGAATGCAAACCGTAAATACAAATTTCATACCGGATTGGTCGAGGCCCGGGTTAACAACGACCGCCATCAGTGCGGTGAAGCAACAAGGTGCTGGTGGAAATTGGACTACTGCCGGTCGAAGAAGGAGAGGTCGAAGAAGGAGGCAGAAGGCGTATCCATAGGCAGAGAGAGAAGAGGAAAAGCATGAGTGTAGGACTGAGAGTAGGAACTTTGAATGTTGGAACTATGACAGGAAAAGGTAGAGAGCTGGCTGCAGAGGAGGAAGGAGGACATACTGTGTGTTCAGGAGACCAGGTGGAAAGGTAGCAAGGCTCGAAGCTTAGGAGCAGGTTTAAGATGTTTTTTCATGGTGTGGATGGGAAGAGAAATGGAGTAGGAGTCATCTTGAAGGAGGAGTTTGTCAGGAATGTTCTAGAAGTGAAAAGAGTGTCAGACAGAGTGATGAGTCTCAAGTTAGAAATTGAAGGTGTGATGTTCAATGTTGTTAGTGCTTCTGCCCCACAGGCAGGATGTGAGCTAGAAGAGAAGGAGAGATTCTGGAGTGACTTAGATGAAGTGATGCAGAGTACCACCAGAGGTGAAAGAGTGGTCATTGTGGCAGACTTCAATGGACATGTTGGTGCAGGCAACAGAGGGGACGAGGAAGTGATGGGCAGGTTTGATATCCAGGACAGGAACACAGAAGGACAGATGTTGATAGATTTTGCAAAAAAGATGGAAATGGCTGTGGTGAATACTTTCTTCCAGAAGAGACAGGAGCATAGGGTGACTTATAAAAGTGAAGGTAGGAGCACACAGGTAAACTACATCTTGTGTAGGTGATGCAGTTTGAAGGAAGTCAGTGACTGCAAAGTAGTAGCGGGTGAGAGTGTTGCCAAACAGCATAGGATGGTGGTGTGCAGGATGATGCTGATGGTGAGGAAGGTGAAGAAGGCAAAGGCAGAGCAGAAGACAAAGTGGTGGAAGCTGAAAAAGGAAGAGGGTCGTGTTGTCTTCAAGGAGGAGTTGAAACAGGCTTTGGGTGGTCAGGAAGTGCTTCCAGAGGACTGGACAATTACAGCTAATGTGATCAGGGAGACAGGTAGGAGAATACTTGGTGTGTCCTCCTGAAGGAAAGTAGATAAGGAGAATGAATGAGGAAAATGAGAGATAAAAAAGACTAGACGAGGTGACTGTTGAGGACCAGGAAGTAGCAATGATCAGTAAGGGTGAAGTGAGGAGGGCATTGAAGAGGATGAAGAATGGAAAGGCAGTTGGTCCTGATGATATACCGGTGGAGGTATGAAAGTGTCTAGGAGAGGTAGCAGTAGATTTTCTGACAAAAACATTCAACAAGTTCTTAGAGAGTGAGAGGATGCCGGAGGAATGGAGAAGTGTGCTTGTGCCCATTTTTAAGAACAAGGGAGATGTGCAGAGTTGTGGCAACTACAGAGGGATAAAGTTGATGAGCCATATGATGAAGTTATGGGAAAGAATAGTGGAAGCTAGACTAAGGGCAGAGGTCAGCATTTGTGAACAACAGTTTGGTTTCATGCCAAGAAAGAGCACCACAGATGCAGTATTTGCTTTGAGGATGTTAATAGAGAAGTACAGAGAAGGTCAGAGGAAGCTGCATTGTGCTTTTGTGGATCTGGAGAAAGCATATGACAGGGTGCTGAGAGAGAAACTGTGGTATTGCATGAGGAAGTCTGGAGTGGCAGAGAAGTATGTTTTTATGTCAGGCTGACAGACGAGGTTAGACAAGAATCTCCATGGACTATGATGTTTGCAGATGGCATTGTGATGTGTAGTGACAGCAGAGAACAAGTGTAGGAAAATCTAGAGAGGTGGAGGTATGCCCTGGAAAGGAGAGGAATGAAGGTTAGCCTCAGTAAAACAGAATACATGTGTTTGAACGACAAGAACCCAAGAGGAACGGTGAGGTTAAAGGGAACAGAGATAAAGAATGTGGAGGATTTTAAGTACTCAGGCTCAACAATCCAGAGCAATGGAAAGTGTGGAAAAGAGGTGAAGAAGCGTGTGCAGGCAGGTTGGAATGGTTGGATAAAAGTGTCCAGTGTAATGTGTGATATGAAGGTATCAGCAAGAATGAAAGGAAAAGTGTACAAGACGGTGGTGAGGCCAGCGATGTTGTATGGTTTAGAAACAGTGGCCCTGGGGAAAAGACAGGAGGCAGAGCTGGAGGTAGCAGAGATGAAAATGTTGAGGTTCTCTTTGGGAGTAACGAGGATGGATAGAATCAGGAATGAGCACATCAGAGGGACAGCACATGTTAGAAGTTTTAGAGACAAAGTCAGAGAGGCGAGATTGAGATGGTTTGGACATGTACAGAGGAGGGATAGTGAGTATATTGGTAGTAGGATGCTGAGGTTGGAACTACCAGGCAGAAGGCCGAGAGGAAGACCAAAGAGAAGATTTATGGATGTGCTGAAGGAGGACATGAAGGTAGTTGGAGTAAAAGTAGAAGATGCAGAGGATAGATGGAGATGCAGATGGAGGCAGATGGTTTGCTGTGGCGACCCCTGAAGGGAAAAGCTGAAAGGAGAAGAAGAAGAAGAAGAAGACGATGTAGATGGCAGACGCATCATGGATCTAGATTCAATGCTTCATTTTCTGTTTTATGAAATTGGCCTGATGTTCCAACATAGTGATCTTTTGAAAACAGGACTTTTTGGAAACCTTTGCCTGTCCGAATTGATTTGCTTCCAAAGTAAACATCTCACAGATCAAAGCTGTTTTGAAGCGGAACAAATCCTTTACCGGAACACCCATCATGAGTTAACCTTTGTGTTATCACTTTCTCTCAGGTACAATAACATCAGCTTCACCTCCGAGCACGTGTCAGAACCAATGTCCGGACTAGAGAAATGCACTTGGCGATTATAGATTGGCATGCCAATTAGCATCTCGTCCAAAATCACCAACAAACACAACAAATCACGTGATCCAGTGTTTTATTTAGTTGCACTGTAGCCTGGTGGGAGCCAACAGTCAGGCGTATGTCATCCAATTCCCTTTCCCTTTTTCCACGACCAGTCATTCCCTGTCTCTGCTGCTCTGTTGTGCTGTGAAAAGTCACAGCGTCTCAGGAATCCACGGCAAACGTAACCTTCTGTGCACACCCACTTTTATCCACCACTCCACCCAATAAACATGATACTGGTTTGCATTCAGTGTTGATGACAAATCTGCACTATACCGCACGTTTATTTTTATACACTATTGCCGCGTAGAATTTCGCTTGAGCAGCATAGTGACGCAGTGGTTCGCCTCACAGCCAGAAGGGCCTGGGTTTGATTCCCAGGCTCAGGACGTTTCTGTGTGAAGTTTGCATCCGTCTTTTTGTACGAATGAACTCACAGAGACCTGTGGATTGAACATCCATACAGTGATTGGAGAAAGCATGATTCCCTCCTATGAGGACAGTGGGGTCTTTAAAGGGAGCGAGAAAAATTTGGAAGTGAGGGAATATTTAATATAACAGCCAATGGAGAGGAAGGAGTAATGGGTTCGGACTCTTGGATCTGGGAAATTATTTACAAAGTCAGTCCATCTTTTTTCTTTGAGGAAATTTTTTTTCCACTTTATTTTTCTTACCAAATTCTGGTCCATATTTAACATGTCATGTGACTTGGATTTATTTCCCCTTGTTTAAGGAGTGTATTGTTGGTTTTAAGGTAACTGTGTGCACTAGCAGCCTGCCATGGCTTTTCAACACGCAGTCCAGCACACACACACACACACACACACACACACACACACACACACACACACACACACACACAGTCACAAACATATCGATCCATCGGGGAACCGTCCACCTGCTGCACACTGATGCCATACGTGCTTTACACCAGCTAGAACCAATCAACATGCCGCCAAAAACAGCGAAGTGAATGACATTGACGTTTTAACGATGCTTCAACTCTTTTCTGTTTTCTTCCTGTACACCAATTTTTAATTTTGTCTTTTTATTTTTTTAAGGAATGTTTTGGTATTATTATTTCTGTGTCAATTTTTTTTTTATAAATTCTAATTGGTTAGCTACTTTCAAGACTAAATGCAGGGATCCCTTACTTTCCGCAGTTAATTGGGACTGAGATCCCCCGCGACCGCCGAATTCCACAAAGTAGGATCAACACCCCCCCCCCCCCAACTGATGTATACGTACATGTATATGTGTATATAATATCAATAAATCCATATTCAATGGTATTAGTGCTTAGAACAATTAAACATTCAAAAATAATGCATAAGATGTAAATAAAATATAAATACACACACATACATTTTTATGTGAGGTGCACGCATGCACACAGATGCGCACCTCACATAAAAATGTATGTACGTAGTTTTGACGGGGGATTTTTTTTGTTTGTTTGTTTGCTTTTTTGTTTTGTTTTGTTTTTTTTTTTTGTTTTTTTTTTTTTGCATAATTGGCCTTGTTTTTGTGGCATTTTACTTAACTTTCTCCTCTATTCTTCCTTAATGTTCTTATTTTTTTAATTCACTGAATCTGAAAAAAAAATCGTGATGCATTGAAGCCACATGAATTGAAGTGCGAAGTAGCGAGGAATCCCTGTATGTATTGACTTTATATATACTTTTGACAAGAGTAGCCGTCAGTGTGTTTCCACCCTGCGATGGCCTGGCGAGCTGTCCAGGGTGTACTGTGCCCTCGCCCTGAGTCGGCTGGGATGGTCGCCAGCCTCCCCGTGACAGTTATGCGGTTACAGAAAATGTAAGTTATGCATTTCTAAATAAGTTCATTAGAAGGTTTCAAAATAAGACTTTATAAAGATCAGACCTCTTTCCTTCATTTTTTACACTTCAGTGCTGAAATCTGGAGCGTATCCCCTGTTTCTGTAGTATGAAGTGACTATGAGTTTAACTTGTCTTGGATGGGACGCTAGTCCACCACAGGTTACCCTCCCAGTATTTCTTACTGGTACCCATTTATACTGCTGGGTAATGCAGCCATGAGGCGGGGGGGGCACTAACCAGTGTCTCTCCCCCTTATGCCGGTCCCAAGCCCGGATAAATGCAGAGGGTTGCGACAGGAAGGGCATCCGGCGTAAAACTTCTGCCAAAAAAAAAAATGCGAATGATCAAAACAGAATTCATACCGGATCGGTCGAGGCCCGGGTTAACAACGACCGCCATCAGTGCTGTCAACCAACAGGGTGCTGATGGAAATTGGACTACTGTTGGTCGAAGACGTCGAAGAAGGAGAGGCGGAAGGCGTGTCCGTAGGCAGAGAGAGAAGAGGAAATGCGTGAGCCTCGGACTGAGAGTAGGGACTTTGAATGTTGGAACTATGCAAGGAAAAGATAGGGAGCTGGCTGACATGATGCAGAGGAGGAAGGTGGACATACTGTGTGTTCAGGAGACAAGGTGGAAAGGTAGAAAGGCTAAAAGCTTAGGAGCAGGGTTTAAACTGTTTTATAATGGTGTGGATGGGAAGAGAAATGGAGTAGGAGTCATCTTGAAGGAGGGGTTTGTCAGGAATGTTCTAGAAGTGAAAAGAGTGTCAGACAGAGTGATGAGTCTCAAGTTAGAAATTGAAGGCGTGATAGTCAATGTTGTTAGTGCTTATGCCCCACAGGCAGGATGTAAGCTAGAAGAGAAGGAGAGATTCTGGAGTGAGTTAGATGAAGTGATGCAGAGTACCCCCAGAGGTGAAAGAGTGGTCATTGGAGCAGACTTCAATGGACATGTTGGTGCAGGCAACAGAGGGGACGAGGAAGTGATGGGCAGGTTTGGTATCCAGGACAGGAACACAGAAGGACAGATGTTGATCGATTTTGCAAAAAGGATGGAAATGGCTGTGGTGAATACTTTCTTCAAGAAGAAACAGAAGCATAGGGTGACTTATGAAAGCGGAGGTAAGAGCACACAGGTAGACTACATCTTGTGTAGGCGATGTAATTTGAAGGAAGTCAGTGACTGCAAAGTAGTAGTGGGTGAGAGTGTTGCCAAACAGCATAGGATGGTGGTGTGCAGGATGACACTGATGGTGAGAAAGGTGAAAAAGGCAAAGGTAGAGCAGAAGACAAAGTGGTGGAAGCTGAAAAAGGAAGAGTGTCGTGTTGTCTTCAAGGAGGAGTTGAAACAGGCTTTGGGTAGTCAGGAAGTGCTTCCAGAGGACTGGACAACCACAGCCAATGTGATCAGGGAGACCGGTAGGAGAGTACTTGGTGTGTCCTCTGGAAGGAAAGTAGATAAGGAAACTTGGTGGTGGAATGAGGAAGTGCAGGAGTGTGTACAAAAGAAGAGGTTAGCCAAGAAGAAGTGGGACATTGAGAGGACCGAAGAGAGTAAACAGGAGTACAGGGAGACACAGCGTAAGGCGAAGGTAGCAGTGGCTAAGGCCAAACAGAGGGCGTATGATGACTTGTATGATAGGTTGAACAGTAAGGAGGGAGAAAATGATCTATACAGGTTAGCACAGCAGAGAAATAGAGATGGGAAAGACGTGCAGCAAGTTAGAGTGATAAAGGACAGAGAGGGAAATGTATTGACTGATGACAGAAGTGTGCTGGGAAGATGGAAAGAGTACTTTGAAGAGCTGATGAATGAGGAAAATGAGAGAGAAAAAAGAGTAGAAGGGGTGACCATTGAGGAGCAGGAAGTAGCAAAGATTAGTAAGGGAGAAGTGAGGAGGGCATTGAAGAGGATGAAGAGTGGAAAGGCAGTTGGCCCTGATGACATACCAGTTGAGGTATGGAAGTGTGTGGGAGGTAGCAGTAGATTTTCTGACAAGAATATTCAACAAGGTCTTAGAAAGTGAGCAGATGCCAGAGGAATGGAGGAGAAGTGTGCTTGTGCCGATTTTTAAGAACAAGGGCGATGTACAGAGTTGTGGCAACTACAGAGGGATAAAGTTGATGAGCCATACAATGAAGCTATGGGAAAGAATAGTGGAAGCAAGACTAAGGGCAGAGGTCAGCATTTGTGAACAACAGTTTGGTTTCATGCCAAGAAAGAGCACCACAGATGCAGTGTTTGCTTTGAGGATGTTAATAGAGAAGTACAGAGAAGGTCAGAAGGAGCTGCATTGTGCCTTTGTGGATCTGGAGAAAGCATATGACAGGGTGCCGAGAGAAGAACTGTGGTATTGTATGAGGAAGTCTGGAGTGGCAGAGAAGTATGTTAGAGTGGTGCAGGACATGTATGATAGATGTAAGACAGTGGTGAGGTGTGCTGTCGGTGTGACAGAAGAGTTCAAGGTGGAGGTGGGACTGCATCAAGGGTCAGCTCTCAGCCCCTTCTTGTTTGCTATGGTGATGGACAGGCTAACAGATGAGGTTAGACAAGAATCTCCATGGACTATGATGTTTGCAGATGACATAGTGATCTGTAGTGAGAGCAGAGACCAAGTGGAGGAAAATCTAGAGAGGTGGAGGTATGCCCTGGAAAGGAGGGGATTGAAGGTTAGTCTTAGTAAGACAGAATACATGTGTGTGAACGACAAGGACCCAAGAGGAACTTTGAGGTTACAGGGGGCAGAGATAAAGAAGGTGGAGGATTTTAAGTACTTAGGCTCAACAATCCAGAGCAATGGAGAGTGTGGAAAAGAGGTGAAGAAGCGCCTGCAGGCAGGTTGGAATGGATGGAGAAAAGTGTCCGTGTGATGTGTGATAGGAGAGTATCGGCAAGAATGAAGGGAAAAGTGTACAAGACGGTGATGAGGCCAGCAATGTTGTATGGTTTAGAGACAGTGGCCCTGGGGAAAAGACAGGAGTCAGAGTTGGAGGTAGCGGAGATGAAAATGTTGAGGTTCTCTTTGGGAGTAACGAGGATGGATAGGATCAGAAATGAGTACATCAGAGGGACAGCACATGTTAGATGTTTTGGAGACAAAGTCAGAGAGGCTAGATTGAGATGGTTTGGACATGTACAGAGGAGGGATAGTGAGTATATTGGTCGTAGGATGCTGAGGTTGGAACTACCAGGCAAAAGGCCCAGAGGAAGACCAAAGAGAAGATTTATGGATGCAGTGAAGGCGGACATGAAGGTCGTTGGAGTAAGAGTAGAAGATGCAGAGGATAGGGAGAGATGGAGGCAGATCATTTGCTGTGGCGACCCCTGAAGGGAACAGCCGAAAGGAAAAGAAGAAGAAGAAGACCCATTTATACTGCTGGGTGGACAGAGCCACACTTGAGGTTAAGACCTTGGCCAGAGATCTCAGAACAGTGAAGGTCTAACTGGAATTTGAACACACAACCTCACAACCAAGAGACACCAGAAGACACTACCAGTTTGCGTGACTGTGTTCTCTGAGTACAGGGACACTTAAAATATGACATTCAGCAAAGTAACAATATTCACATTTAAATATTCATCCATTCGTCCTAATAAGGGTCGCGGGGTGGCTGGCGTCCCTCTGAGCCGACTCTGGGCGAGGGCAGAGTACACCCTGGACAGTTGCCAGGCCATTGGAGAGCAGAAACATGTTGATGGCTTTGCAGCTACTCTTGACAAAAGTCATCAATGGTTCTTTGACATGAACCTCACACCACAGACAGTGAGAGACATGGCCGGACTTTGATAACCCAGTTAGCTGTACTGGGGGGGACAGTGACAACTCGTTGATGGTGAGGCTTGAACCCCCCAATCTTGGGATCAGTGATCCGGCACCTTTACCACCAGGCCACCACGGCCCCATTAATAAATAATCAAGCAAATAAATAAATAAGCGAGCCAGCATTGGTTAGTATGTCCACCTCACATCAAGACGGTGTTTGATTCAGTAGGTGTAGAATGTGTATGTTCTCCATCTGCTTGCATGGATTTCCTCCAGATGCTCAGATCTCCTCCCACAGTCAAAGAAAAAAAGCATGCTAGGCTAAAGGCTGTGCCAAATTGCCCCTAGGTGCGAGTGTGATGGCCTGGCAAGCTGTTCTAGGTGCACTCCACCCTCGTCCAGTCAGCTGAGACGGGCGCTGGTCTCCCCGTGATCCTAATTAGGCTTAAGTGGCACATAAACTGAATGAATGAATAAATTAAAAGTTTCAATAAAGAAGAAAAAGAAAGAAAGAAAAAAAAGCAAGCGGATAAACCACAGTGGAACTCGAGGGATTTAAAACAAGTCTGAGAATTAAGTGCTATTAGATTCAGTGGTCAGGAGCCGAACAGAACCTTTTAATGACAGAGTGGATTGTCAATCATTCTGCGTGGTTATTACAGCTAATCAGGTTCTGAAAAGTCTGCCAGCCAACCACCAGCTCCTCGAGTCACATCCTACTTCAGCACACTTACAGCAGGTACGGGTTATTTACTGCACCGCGGACCAGCAGGAGCCCAGCAGCTGTGTCTTGCCGTGTTTCACTTCTATTCCAATATGAATTTCAACGTGTACCCCGTGCTCTCAATCCAGGAAGAACGTGGGCATTTCAAATAACCAAATAAGGCCCACTTATCTTTTATAAAAAAAAAAAATAATAATAAAACAGAAGTAAGCTTTGCTTCAAACAGTGTGTGATTAAGTTCAGCAGTCACTCAGAGATAATTACATGCATATTATTCATTTTCTGAATTTCTTAATACTAACTCGGGTCAGCGGGAAGCTGATGCCCATCTCAGCCGTCTCTGGGTGAGGCAGAGTACACCCTGGACAGCTCAGCAGGTATTCACAGGGCAGCCTACTCTGTATGGATGACAGCAATGTAAAAAACAATATATTTTACATGAACATTAACTGGGTTAACTGCACTGTGGGGCCAGCAGTGACAACTTGGTGATGGTGGGGCTTGAACCACCCCAACCTTCGGATCCGTAAGCCTGCATCCTACCACCAGGCCACCACTGCCCCGAACAGGCAGCACTTAATGTCACAATGCATATTAGACAGTACAAATTCTACTGTTTTTAATAAATAATGAACATTGACACCCCCCCCCCTCACACACACACACACACACCACCCCCACCCCCAGCCTCACCCCAGTGCAGCTAACTGGGTTATCAAAGGCCAGCCATGTCTCTCACTGTCTATGGTGAGAGGTTCATGTAAAAGAACCATTGCTGACTTTCAACAAGAGCAGCTGCAAAGCCGTCAGCGTGTTTCTTCCCTGTGATGGCCTGGCGAGCTGCTCAGGGTGTAGAACATGCAAACTCCACACAGGAACACCCTTTGCTGAACCACTTAATCCTACTAAAGTCATGGAGAGGCTGTGGCTATCTCAGCCGGTGGCAAAGCCAAGGTACACCCAGGTGTGGCAGGTGATCAGCATTGGCTTAGTATTTGGGATTGACTTCTATCTTCTCCATTCCATTCCTCATGTGTATCATCTCACTTACAGGGAGATAAACCAAACAGTAGGACGCTGAACAACCCACGGCCAAAACACACACACACACACACACACACACACACACACACACACACACACACACACACACACCACCCACACTATTCTTTCAGCCACATATTTTTAACATAGCTTCTGTAAGATATTGTGAATTGAATATTGAGAAACATTTTGCAATAAATCATGCTGCAGAAAGATATACAGGGATCCCTTCCTACTTCACGCTTCAATTCATGCGGCTTCAGTGCATCGTATTTTTAAAAAAAAATAAATATCCATCGAATTAAAAAAATAAGGAAATTAAATAAGAATAGGGGAAAAGTTAAGGAAAATGTCACAAACACAAGGCCAATTATGCAAAAAAATAAACAAAAACCCACAGCCCCCAACAAAACTACTTACATTTTTATGTGAGGTGCACATCTGAGTGCGTGCACATGCATCTGTGTATGTGTATTTTTATTTACATATTATGCATTATATTTGAATATGTAATTGTTATTATAAGTATTTATAGTGCTGAATATGCATTTATTGATATTATATACACATATACATGTACGTATACATCAGTCAGGGGGTCGATTTTACTTTGCGGAAATTGGCAGTGGTGGTGATGGGCTCGGTCCCAATTAACTGCGGAAAGTGAGGGATCCCTGTATAACACATAGTCTCTAACTAGCCAAGACTGTGTGAATGGCACGTAGAGCTTTCCTTAAACTCACCAATCCTGTGGCGTCTTAACCACGTGAACGTGCAGAAAAGTCTATTGAGTCATAAAATAAAGAGAGAAGATTGTCGACCATGACCCTGTGTGCTGTGAATATAAAACGTGGTATGAGGAAATAGCTTCTTTTTCTCTTATTATTAATGTACACAAAAATCGAAAGGGGAAAACCGAACAATTCTTTAGAAACATTCTGTGAAGCCACATGTGTAATAATTTTTTAACATTGAAAAACTCACCCAAATAAAAACAAGTGTTCTGGTCCTTAGATCAATTTTTCAGGAACATGTTCGTATTTTCTGTTGTATACGAGGAATAAAAAATTAATAGTGCACTTAACAGGATGATTTATAAGAGGCCTTCTTGCTTCTTTTTGTGTACTGATATAGAAGATAGTTATAAAAGGCAACACACACATAATATAATATAATATGTAGTATATATATATATATATATATATATATATATATATATATATATATAATATAATATGTAGTATATATATATATATATATATATATATATATATATGTATATATATATATATATATATATATATATATATATATATATATATAAAATATGTATGTATGTATGTGTGTATATATATACAGTGATACCTCAGCTCACGAACATAATTGGTTCCCAGAAAGTGTGTGTGAGGCGAAAAGTTCGTCTTCCGAACATTTATTTCCCATAAGAAACCATTAAAATGAGAATAATCCATTACCAGGTCCCCATAAAACATAATTTTCGACTAAATAAGCCTTAAAACTACACAAAAATATACCTTATTTTATGTATAATAAATGTGCTCTTGTATTATAATTAAAGAAATAAACTGTACTGTATAATAAAGTGGTTTTATTTACCTTTGTGATGGTAGTTGATGGCTTGATGGAATGGAGTGGAGGAGGAGGGAGGGAGGGACTTACTGTTTGGAAGGAGAGTTTGGAAACGCCTACTGTTTGGAAACACGCATAGCCACACACGCACCCTTAATAGCTTCCTTGTTCTTAAGGATGGTAGCAATGGTAGACTTAGCGTACTGGTACTGGGACGCTGAGTCACACAAACGCACACCTCGTTCGTGTTTTTCAATGATCTCCGCCTGTGGTGGGTCTTTTTCGGTCCCATAATAGCAAAAGTACACTCAATATGGTCCAAAATGTCTATCAAACACAAACCACTTCCGCACTCAAAGAAAGGGGGTGACGAACTGTGACGCCGTGAGCGTGCGTCAGCTTCTCTTGGCCGCCACCGTGGCGCTGTTCGACCGCGTGGTTTGATTCGTCCGCCGAAAACTAGTTCGTCAGCAGAGACAATATGCTCGCAAATTTAATGTTCTTGAGGCGAAAAGTTCGTGAGCTTAAGCGTTCGTCAGCGGAGGTTTTACTGTGTGTGTATATATATATATATATATGCAAGCTGTCAAGTGTGTATCCTGCCCTCACCCTGAGTTGGCTGACATGGGCGCCAGCCTCCCCGCGATTCTAATTATGATTAAGTGGTTCAGAAATGGATGATATGTATCATGTGTTTCATCCGTGTGCTCTGGTTTCCTCCCAGTGACCAGTGACATGCATACTGGCTAACTGGTTGTTGGGTTTGTATGTAATTGGTGTCGGTAGAAGTGTTGATAGTTGTGTATGTGAATGTATTTGCTCTGTGAGACACTGGGCATCTGTTCAGGGTGTGCTCCACCCTCACCCAGAGTTGTATGAGAAACGCCCCATCATCCCCAGGACTGTAGCAGGATAAAGCAGATCAGTAAAAATATATATATTTTTTCTCTAAGCCACTTAATCCTAATTAAGACCACAAGGAGGCTGGTGACCGTCTCAGACAACTCTGTGCGTGGGCGGGGCACACCCTGGACAGCTCACCAAGCCATTGCAGGGACAACACACCTTGGGTTGATTTGGAACCGTTAATGATCCTCCTGTGCGTGTTTTTGGACTGTGGGAGAGCGTGGGAATGTTAAATATCTGAGCTGGGATTCGAACCCAGGATCTTCTTGCTGTGAGGCAGACGTGCTACTCTACACCACCGTGCCGCCCCTCCAAGTAAAAAAAGAGCAAGGAATCAATAAATAATCCTCAGTTTGAAGAATATGATGATGTATATAAAACTATATAAAATTTTACAGCGAGGTTTGGAATGGAGTACCAATACAGAACGCCTTAAACAGCCAGCACGCCGAGAAGCCTGGGATTGCCAAACCTCCACTAATTGGTTCATCACTCATCTGGAACGCAGAGAGATGTGTACGACACTCCCTGCCGATCTGATAGTGATGTACCGCTATTACAGTCTGAGATTCAAAAAGCTGAAGTTGAAACTAATCTTTCCCAGAATGCCTCTTAACATCAAACAGAAATGATTTTCAGCGGTTCCCGTGAAGCCGTGTGTGTAATCATTTCTGTAAATACCAATATACAGATTCACTCAGATTCTAAAAATTCAACTGAATGAATTATTTATTCTTACCGAATTCGACCCCTTGCCCCGCCCCAATTCCTGACAATCAACATCAATCCTTTGATGTGTTAATTAGTCCCTCAGTTCATGAGGATCGTTTCTCACACACATGCACATAATACAACAAAAACTAAACACAAGACTTGCCAAGGTAAACGCTGCCACTAAATCTGATCAAAATGATTTAAACATTTAAATAAGGGAAGATTCGCTCACTGCAAAAAGATTTTTGATTTTATTTTTAATTTAATCATATTTTAAATTTGGTGATTTACGATACCAGAACCTTATTCTGTCATTCTGTGGATATTTCACTGAGCTTTTAGTTGTGGACAGTGAGCTCGAGTTTAGAGTCTGTTTGGTTTTTGTGAAACTACAACTAAAAGACAAACACAAAATCTATTAGTGCAGTGCTTCTCAATTATTTTCTGCGGCGCCCCCTCTAGGAAGATATTCTGCGGCGCGCCCCCAATATAAATAGTGTCATTTGTCTCAAAGTTGTTATTAGTAATCCTCTGCATAACACTGTGAACTTATTAACATAATAAATCCTCATTATTATTATGGAAAACAAAAAATGAAATATCCATCAACTTCCAAACAAAGCATAACTTTATTAACAATTTTTTAGTCTTTAAACAAAAATATTTAAAGTGCATCAATTTGCCTGAAATAAAAAAGTATCCTTATTTAAACTGTCAACATTTTTTGACCAACAATTTGAACATTTGATACTGAAAAATAAAATTAAATAAAATCAATAAATAATAATAAATTCAAATTGATCAGCAATATTAACTCAGAAACACAATGTATAAACACTTTAACCGACAAAACAAAAATGTATAAAATTATTATTATTATTATTATTATTATTATTATTATTCCCCCAGTGCAGCTAACTGGGTTATCAAAGGCGGGCCATGTCTGTCACTGTCTATGGTGAGAGGCATGTAAAAGAACCGTTGCTGACTTTGGTAAAGAGTAGCTGCAAAGCCGTCAGCGTGTTTCTGTCCCTTGCTAAAAGGGTTGTGACAGGAAGGGCATCCGACATAAAAACCTCTGCCAAATCAAACATGCAAATCAGATGATTCGCTGTGGCGACTCCCGAGTAAAAGGGAAAAAGCCGAAAGGAAGACATTATTATTATTATTATTATTATTATTATTATTATTATCAAAATGATTAAGTCCAGATTAATGGCTATAATGAGCACGTTTCTCAGTGCACAGCTTTTCGAAGCCGGGTTTAAAGCACCATACTGAACTCTCAGCTCCTGCTCAATGCTGAACTGGGACCTGGACTTATTTTCGCAGCAGTGACGTCATCCAGCATGACAGAGACTGTGTGTGCTGCAGGTCGGATCAGTTCCTCTGCTGTGCTGCGGGGAGTTTCTACACTGAGTAGTTTGGTACTCCACCTTATCTGATGCTAACACAGCTCGGTTTGCTGGAGTAGCGTTCACACAGCGGGATGGTTGTTGGAAATACTCGGCACATTTTCGCTGAAAAAACTCACGCGGCTCCATCACGTGATCGGGGTGCGAAGTCTTGAAGTGACTCCTGAATTTATTTGGGTTCATACTGTCCGCTGCCAATGTTTTCGGACAAAGTAAACACAGCGGTCTTTCCTTGTTTCTCACCGCAGCACAGTGAAGCCGAGTGAGTACTACATCCGCTTCATCATACCTCCTCCACTTAGCTTCCGGGACACTTTCGTTTCTCTTACTGTCTCCGTCTCTCTCTCCGCCTTTCTTTCCATCCCTGTTAAAAATTTCCATGGTGGGTTTATTAACTTCACTTCTTATTTTACCTCTGGGCACACTCTGACAGTGAGGAAGTCACTGCCACCTGCTGTAGTGGATGTACAATTACACTTTACTCTAATACGGCAAAAAAAGCATGTTCCCTGTGGTCAAGCACACGCCCCCCCCTTAGCATCGCACCCCTCCCCATGGAGAGAGAGAGAGGGAGGTAGAAAGAGAGAGGGAGAGAGAGAGAGAGAGAGAGAGAGAGACTGTGAGTGTGTGTGTGTGTGTGTGTGTGTGTGTGTGTGTGTGTGTGTGTGTGTGTGTGTGAGATAGAGTAAGAGAGGGAGAGGGAAAGAGAGGGGGAGAGAGGAAGAGAGAGAGAGAGAGAATTGGTTATTATTGGTGGTCATGTGCTTTTAACGTAAAGAGTCGCGTATAATTCCCTACCCTGTTCTTTTTGTTGTGATCCATCACACTGTCAGAACTTTGCACTCGTTTCATAATCTTTCGTTCATTTTGTCGTTTTTAATGCACCTATGTTCGTGCTTCCACTTGACAAAAGAATGTTGTTCACTTCAGTGAAGAGCTTTGAGTTGTAAGTGCTTCAGTACTTGAGGACTTGTTTTTTCTGACACGTTTCCTTGCCTGGCTGTGCGGCGGTGCAGCGGTAAATACCTTCACCACACAGCAAGAAGTTCCATTTCCTCCTTCGGTTTCCTCCCACGATTCAAAAACATGCACGGTTAGACGATTTATGGCGCCGAATCGCCGAATCGGCCTTTTCCCTTTTACTCGGGAGTCGCCACAGCG
>CM045738.1:28162296-28207296 GCA_024760905.1 Plotosus lineatus
TATATTTTAGATTCATTGCACACCAACTGAAATATTTCAGGTCTTTTATTGTTTTAATCCTGATGATTTTGGCATACAGCTCATGAAAACCCAAAATTCCTATCTCAAATAATTAGCATATCATGTTCAGGAAGTCTAAACGAGTTATTAACCTAATCATCTCAATCAACCAATTAACTCTAAACACCTGCAAAAGATTCCTGAGGCTTTTAAAAACTCCCAGCCTGGTTCATTACTCAAAACCGCAATCATGGGTAAGACTGCCGACCTGACTGCTGTCCAGAAGGCCATCATTGACACCCTCAAGCAAGAGGGTAAGACACAGAAAGAAATCTCTGAGCGAATAGGCTGTTCCCAGAGTGCTGTATCAAGCCACCTCAGTGGGACGTCTGTGGGAAGGAAAAAATGAAAGAAGGGCCGATTCCAGACCTTGGGGGACCTGTGGAAGCAGTGGACTGAGACTGGAGTAGAAACATCCAGAGACACCGTGCACAGGCTTGTGCAGGAAATGGGCTACAGGTGCCACATTCCCCAGGTCAAGCCACTTTTGAACCAGAAACAGCGGCAGAAGCGCCTGACCTGGGCTACAGAGAAGCAGCACTGGACTGTTGCTCAGTGGTCCAAAGTACTTTTTTCGGATGAAAGCAAATTTTGCATGTCATTCGGAAATCAAGGTGCCAGAGTCTGGAGGAAGACTGGGGAGAAGGAAATGCCAAAATGCCTGAAGTCCAGTGTCAAGTACCCACAGTCAGTGATGGTCTGGGGTGCCATGTCAGCTGCTGGTGTTGGTCCACTGTGTTTTATCAAGGGCAGGGTCAATGCAGATAGCTATCAGGAGATTTTGGAGCACTTCATGCTTCCATCTGCTGAAAAGCTTTATGGAGATGAAGATTTCATTTTTCAGCATGACCTGGCACCTGCTCACAGTGCCAAAACCACTGCTAAATGGTTTACTGACCATGGTATTATTGTGCTCAATTGGCCTGCCAACTCTCCTGACCTGAAGCCCATAGAGAATCTGTGGGATATTGTGAAGAGAAAGTTGAGAGACACCAGACCCAACACTGTGGATGAGCTTAAGGCCGCTATCGAAGCATCCTGGGCCTCCATAACACCTCAGCAGTGCCACAGGCTGATTGCCTCCATGCCACGCTGCATTGAAGCAGTCATTTCTGCAAAAGGATTCCGACCAAGTATTGAGTGCATAACTGAACATAATTATTTCAAGGTTGACTTTTTTTTTTTTTTTGTATTAAAAACACTTTTTTTATTGGTTGGATGAAATATGCTCATTTTTTGAGATAGGAATTTTTGGTTTTTCTTTACTTTTTTGCCAAAATTATCAATATTAAAACAATAAAAGGCTTGAATTACTTCAGTTGTGTGTAATCAATCTAAAATATATGAAAGTTTAATTTTTATCAGTACATTACAGAAAATAATGAACATTATCACAATATGGTAATTTTTTGAGAAGGACCAGTGTATAGTACAGACGCTCCTCACTTTACATTTATTCACCTTATGTTTTATTTGATTTTACCTTTTTTGTAAAAAAAAAAATGTAAGTAATTTTGAGTTTAGCGCGCTCTCTGTAGTATGAGACGTTCTTACGTAGACGTAGTACGCTACTTACACATGGCGCTGCGTTGGTAATTGTTTGCAAACGACAGACTGAATGTGCCCTCCTTCTTCCCAGTTCGCTGCGTGTTACCCTTGTGTTAAGTGTCTGTATATGTAGAGGGAGGCTAGATTTAAACACCCCCACCCCAACTCGCTCCCATGGACACTCGGGTGGCTGTGGCATTAACCTGGAATTGAACTTGCAAGCTCCAGGTTGACAGTCACACACCCTGTTGATGGACCATTTGGGAGAACCATTACGTGAACTTTTCAGCTACGGGGGAAAAAAAAGGAAAAACTGTCATTTTATTGTGGATTACAGAAGGCAACTATTCCCCTCTATCTGCGTGTGTGTGTGCGTGTGTGTGTGTGTGTGTGTGTGTGTGTGTGTGGGTGTGTGCGTGTGTGTGTGTGTGTGGGTGTGTGTGCACCGGCCAAGGATAAGCAGCCTGTTCTGCTTCATTATTATTATTATTGTTTTTTTTATAGAGACTTAAGACCCTGAATTATTATTGCAGACTTGCTCTTGATAATTTTGTCTTGACCTTTCAGAAGTTTGAAATGATTTTGTAGTTATGCTCTGAATGGCGGTGGAGCAGGACTCTCGGGTTCTACATTACAGGTTAAAGGGTTCTCCTCAATCAATTTTACAGGACTAAGTGGCTTGTGGGAAAAATCACTTAAAACCAGTTAGCGAAGCTGCATAGTATAAACACAGTGAATGGATTTCGCTGCAGTTTTTTCTTTTTAAAAGGTAAGGTGAAGTCCATTGGGCTTTTTCCACCCAAGCCTAGTGGCTCATCAGGCCGGTGCTCATTCCCAGTTTCTGTAACGTGACGCGAATAGGAATTCAACTCCTCCTGGATGGGACACTAGTCCATCGCAGGTCACCTTCCCAGTATATTTTTACTCGTACCCATTTATACTGCTGGGTGAACCGAGGCACACTTGGGGTTAAGACCTTGCCCAGGGGTCTTAGCAAAGTGGGGGTCTAACTGGGGTTCGAACACACAACCTCCCGACCGTGAGCGCAGCACCCTGACCACTATGCCACCGGCCCCCTTTCTTTTTAAAAGTCATCCCATTAATGTGTGCATGCTAAAAAAAATTGAGTTTGTGTAGTAACATGCTGCCTCTACCTGCTGTGTACTGTACGTAATAATCATGTGTGTATTATGAATAGCATGGTGTGGTGTCGTGTCAGCAGTGGATGGAGTGATGGGTTGAACCAGCAAGTGATGTGTGAGGACTTTTACATGTGTGATTTTGCTTATGTGTGAGTAATAGGAAAAACAATTACAGGTCTTACACACACACACACACACACACACACACACATACACACACAGAAAGTGAAAAAAGTGTGAAGTGTGTTGCTAAGTCTGATAGAAGGGAAAAGCACCAAAATATAGGGTCTGTCTGTCTGTCTGTCAATCAATCAATCAATAAATCAGTCAGTCTTTCAGTCTGTTCTAGGCTATCACATGTAAAGAAATGCTCTTCTAGGGCTGGACTCAGTGTCCTCTTTGTCTTCATCTCTCCTCTCCCTGTTAAGACGGTCCCACCTTTGTGTCACATGACCTTTACTCTGTGATGATGTCATATTGAGAGGTACTAATTCCTGGGACAGACACCGCTCCTGTTTTCCTTTAAAAAAACGTGTTTTTCATGAAGACCGCCTGATTAATTTGGTTTCATTATAGTTTTATTATAGCATTTGCTAAGTGTTGCTAATTCTCTGTGCACTTTTGACTCATTTATAGTTCCCATGTATTGCATGAAATACTCATATTTCTGTCAAATAAAACAGGAACATGAAGTAATACACTTTCACTTTCAAATCTAAAATCTGCTATTAAGATGTAGGGGCAGTGGTAGTCTAGTGGTATAGGGCGCTGGATCGCTGATCCTAAGGTTGGGGGTTCGAGTCCCACTCTCCACAAGGTTGTCACTGTCCCCCCAGTGCAGCTAACTGGGTTATCAAAGGCCGGCCATGTCTCTCACTGTCTATGGTGAGAGGCATGTACAAGAACCATTGCTGACTTTCGGCAAGAGTAAGCTACAAAGTCGTTGGCGTGTTTCCGCCCTGCGATGGCCTGGCGAGCTGTTCAGGGTGTACTCTGCCCACGCCCCGAGTTGGCTGGGATGGGTGCCAGCCTCCCCGCAACCATAATTATGATTAAGCGGTTACAGAAAATGAACTGAACTATTAAGATGTAGTATGTATGTGTAAAAAAAGAAGAAAGCCAGTGATAATCATGAGGTTTGTAATCAGAAATCAGTTACTCCATGTGTACGTAGTCTGTGGTTGATTTTATATACTTTGATATTTTAGTACAGTACTGGTGAAATCATGGCACAAAAATCCCCATAGCAACCTAAAGGTCATCTAAAGTTAAGGAAACAACAAAAAACTTTCCATTGAGAAAATACCAAAAATAATCATGTACAAGTCACAGTGGGCCAAATGCTAAACTGAGTTCAGGTGCAATTTGTCTGGCGGTATGTCTGACCCAAAGGAACTTTTTAGATTTTCTGCTACATTTGAGAAAACTATTGCAGCAGATTGTTTTGCCATATGCGACACACGCCATCATAATACGGATTAGGTCTCTAGGCTGTGTTTTGACTAAGAGCTAAAGGAAGTTGAAAGCGGCGAACCAGAATAAAAATGTGATGTCACCAAAAAACACATCCTCCAAAGCACAATCTTCAACACGCCCGAGTTCAAATATCCATAAACGCAGTGTAACCATGATAAAATACCCGTGTAAGAAAGGGTTCTCATTTGTTGCTCGGAAGATGGTGGTACGATGGCGCTGGTTGGTCGAGAGCCGGATTCATTTAGTGTGTGGATGCTATGAGGTTATAAATACGGTTACGATTTAAATACGATTAGCGACATACAGAGTGATGTGACGCTGTCCATTTTCATTTTATAATTATGTTTTATATCTCATTTTGAAGCATTTTCAATTCTTTTTTCAAATATATCAATATCTCAGCATGTCAAATTTATTACCTAATCCATATTACACTGGTGCGGGTCGCTTATCACTACTTTACGTGGAATGAAAGGCGACTACACATTGGATGCATGAACATGTATACTTTCATTATGGGGTTTTTACTAACAATTTTAAAATATAATGTATTATAAATCTGTTTGGTGTTTTGCATTAGCCAGTTTGAAAAGGTAAGTACACAAACTTATAAGTGGGTCTGAATATCTCAGTTTGTATAAGGAAATATAATGGCTATAATAACAGTATACAGATACTAGACTAACAAATCAGATATAAACTCACTCACTCAAAAATTCATTTTCTGTAACCGCTTAATCCTAATTAGGGTCACACGGAGGCTGACACCCATCCCAGCAGACACCAGGCGAGGGCAGGGTACACTCTGGACACCTCTCCAAGCCATCGTAGGGCAGAAACACACTAACGGCTTTGCAGCCTAATCTTGTCAAAAGTCAGCAATGGTTCTTTTACATGAACCTCACACTACAGACAGTGAGAGACATGGCCGGCCTTTGATAGCCCAATTAGCTGCATTGAGGGGGACAGTGACAACCTGTTGAGAGTGGGGCTTGAACTCCCAACCTTAGGACCCAACCCAGCACCTTTACCACCAGGCCACCACTGCCCAGTTATAAACTAGTGAATTTCTCTCAATACAAATTATATGCGGTTCCGTTCACATAGAATAAAGCAAGTGAGTCCGCTGGTTTAGATAAAAGTAAGAATAGAGTAACAGGTACTCTCATGCAAATTAGTGTTACATTGTTGGCGGAGACATGAGTTCATCACATGACTTTTAATTAATTTTTGCACTAGGATGTTGCCCCCATGTGCGGAGTAATTGCGTTTAAACGAAAAACAAGCAAAAAAAAAAAAAAAAAACTGTTCATGAAACATCCATTTATCCATTTTCTGAACCATTTAATCCTAATTAGTGTCTTGGGGAGGCCTGACGCTTATCTCAGCCGATGCTGGGTGGGGGCGGAGTACACCCTGGATAGTTTGCCAGGCCATTGCAGCTGTTCATAAAACAGCCGCATCAGCTCTGTATGCAAGTTTCATTAAGTTTGGGTTTAATTTCCTTTTAAGGATTTTTTTCATTAGTTTATAGATTTTCATCGTATTTATTTAGCAGTGCTTTTAAATTTGTATTTATTTGATTTGAAATGTCATTTAGGTTTCATTTTGCCAGAGGTCCGAATTATTTCAAGCTCTCTTTATAACCCCTCTGTGTCCTCAGCACTCTGGTACAAGCACTATCCAGAATGCTCGGGGTGCGGTTACCAAAGCAACCACTGAACAGAAATAAACTCAAACGAATAAAAGTTTTATCTCAATCTGAGTTTTAAGTTGTGCAACAAATGTGTGTTGATGTATTAGTGCTAGTGCAGACCCTCCGTATTGCTTAATTGGTCTTAATGCCCTGTAACTACTCACCCACACACTGCTCCGTATGTGGGCTATTAGTTTATGGATCTTTTTACTCCCGGAGCAGAGCTGAGTGTAGGCGAGGGGAAGTAGGAGCGATGAGTTCTCCTCACCCTGTTACACCTCCACCTCTCAGAGTTCAGGAGTAATGATCTCGCTCTCCAAGCATACTCATCAGCTCCATCATATTTACTCATGACTTTGCCTTTGCTATGATCTTTCGGTTACACTGAAGAGTTTTTATTCAGTTCACTGGTACGCAATAAATATTCAGCTTTGCCTTCTTCTTCTTCTTCCTTATTTAATAGCAAAACAAGCAAAAACTATTTTACATAAAACAGGAGTATTTGAAGCATGCAAACCTCTACCAAGTCAAGCAAATAACATAAATTACACAGATGGTGATGAGGTCAGTGATATTGTATGGTTTAGAAACAGTGGCACTGAGGAAAAGACAGGAGGTAGAGCTGGAGGTAGCAGAGATAAAAATGTTGAGGTTCTCTTTGGGAGTAACGAGGATGAATAGGATCAGGAATGAGGACATCAGAGGGACAGCACATGTAAGAGCTTTTGGAGATAAAGTCAGAGATGCTAAATTGAGATGGTTTGGACATGTACAGAGGTGGGATAGTGTAAATTGGTAGTAGGATGCTGAGGTTGGAACTACCAGGCAGAAGGCCTAGAGGAAGGCCAAAGAGGAGATTTATGGATGTGGTGAAGGAGGACATGAAGGTAATTGGTGTAAGAGAAGATGCAGAGGACAGGGTGAGATGGAGGCAGATGATTTGTTGTGGCAACAGTTGTGATTCATTGTGCGAGAACATCTGAAAGGAAAATAAGAAGAGGCCCCCCCCCCCCCCCAAAAAAAAAAAAAAAAAAAAAATTCTTTCTCATAATGTTAAAGAACCCTTTAAACAAAACGGACCTGAACCAGCTCCAAAATCACATGGGGCTGTTCTTGTCCAAAGCCACATCCCTGGGAAAAAACTAAACAAACAAACAAACAAAAAAACCCACAAAAAAACAATGGAAAATGTGTAGACAAGTTTTTTTTTGCTTCATCCTGCTCTCAAACACAAAAACTTAAGTGCAGCCTTGCCCTCCCTAGCAAATATAATTATCTTAAATAAAATGCGAGGCAATCTAACAGTCACTGCCTGTTATCACCATATCAGATTATATGATGAAGATTCTCTAACACTACAGCTGTGATTAAAGAAAATTGTTACAACCTTCTTATTTATTAAATGTCACTGACTCTACTCAGACTTGTTTTTTGAGAAGCAAACTGTGGGTGGTAATGAACTTACTGTCGAGAGAAATATTTTTAAAAATGAGGTTTAAGACATGCACCTTAGGCTAACTGGCTCTTCCAAATTGCCCCAGGTGTGAGTGTGAATGATTGTGTGTATGTACTGGCCCTGCAGTTGTCTAGCAAACATTTCAGGGTGCGTCCTGCCTTCATCTAGTGTTGGCTGAGGTAAGTTTCAACCTCCCTACGCCCGTCATAGAATTAAGTGGTTCGGCAGATGAGTGAGTGACATACACTCACAACCATTCACACTAGAAATAGGGACTATTTGGAAAGTTAGCCTAATGTGAAAGGAAACGAGTGATATGATGAAACCGACACAAGCAAGAGGAGAACACCATACAGTTGTTGTTGGTCCTTGGAGGTCAAAGACGACCATGACTTCATATCAGATCACTTCATATCAGATCGGTGATCTGGGGTATGGGTGAAGTCATAAACGTGAGCTTGACATGGATTTAAGTGAGGGAGAGTAGCACACATCGTCAGTCTCACTCTCTCGTCCCGGTCTATCTGAGTCCAGTGGCATGATACAGTCGAGACGGCCGGAGATAGGTCAGGATGTAGTGGATGGCCAGCAGTGTCCTGTGCCCCGGAAGTGCGCCACGATGCTTTGCTGAGTCCACCTTCTTGTCCGCTGAACCAATTTGGTGGTTTCTTCTGCACAATCAGCCGGACCCCGTCTTCGCATGCATAGGTAGACAGGTCCTACTGTTACCAACTTGCACGCATGACAGTGGCGACTTGTGGTGGTTGCCCACTGCCCTTCCACACAATACCGCCCTTGCCGAACCCCAGTCTCGAACCCTGGTCCTTCTTGCTTTGAGGCGGACATGATAACCACTACGCCACTGTCCCACTCTACATTCATATTCATGACTACTAAATAGAAATGTTGGACACAGTAACATTATACAGTATACGCTAACCTTCAGCTCTTTAACCTGTTATTCATCCTTAACCCCGCCCACTTTTGCTTTTTTTATTACTTTTTTATCCCTTGGTATGTCTTTTCCTTGCTGTTCTTGTTTGTCCCTTGTGGTAGTGATGCAGAATGTGGACAGACTGGTAAAAGTGCTGATGTTACTGCTGCTACTAATGGCAGCGCTTCACTCTCAATGTCGAGCTCCCCATCTGTCCCGAGTTCTCAGGGGCCTGTAGATGCACACACTATCACACAGTTAATAGAAAGAACTAACCTACACTCTGCCTGGGAGCCACTAAAATATGAAATATAAAGTATACTCTATGGTCAGCTTTGGGGAAACACAATCCTTAACCACTGCATTAAATAACACCTTGGCGAGGGGATTCAGAAAGGTTCTCCATTCCTTGTGCACGCAGCGCAGGGAAAATTGCTGATCTAATGCTGCATTCACACCCCGAAAAAGCTCTCGGAGCTCTCATTACCACACTCGAGCATTAAATAGTGAGGTGTAATCAGTCAGCTTTAGAACCTCTTCGAGTTTACTGAGCACTTGCATCATTTTTCCGAGAAGTGCGTGTTGCTCCGAGGCTAATAGGAATCCATCTTTGATCTCGCCAGCTAATGCTTTTTTTGTTTCTGCATCAAAGATGCTGTGCTGAAGTCGTCCAGTAGGGAGACACAACACTCGCTCACCACCTTACAGATGATTCTCATGGATGAGTTATAAACCCATTAGCTAAGCCACTGGGGAACTGGAAGTTCGAATGTGTTGTCCGGTCCCAAGTTTTGGTTGCTAGGAAACTTAAGTGAACGAGCTAGAAACTAATAGCTAATGTAGTGAGTGTGTGTATTTGTGGGGTGGGAGAGGTTTCGAGCACATTCATTTAGACACTTTTTTTTTTTTTTTACGTGTTTGCCCCATTAACGGACCAACATAAGCTAGAACTTTATCGATCCCGAAAGAAGTTCTATTTCTAGACGCTGCTCAAGGGTACAGTACACTGTTTAAAAATACAGGATTAATCAGAACCATTGCTGACTTTCGACAAGAGGAGCTGCATAGCCGTCAGTGTGTTTCTGCCCTACGGTGGCCTGGTGAGCTGTCTAGGGTGTACTTTGCCCTGGCCTAGAGTCTGCTGAGGTGGACGCCAGCCTTTCCGTGACCCTAATTATGATTAAGTGGTTTGGAAAATGAATGAATGAGTATTAATCAGATTCACAAAAAACAGTTACCAAAGCACCAGGGCATTTCCCGGATCAGGGTTGCACACTGACACTTGTTAAATAAATAAATGAATAAAATTATACTGGGTTTTTTTTTTTGTATTTATGGCAGAGTGGAGGGGTGAGTGGAAGGGTGAGTGGAGGGGGTCCTTTGCCAGCACAAGAGGTATGAGTTTGATTTTAAAGCAGATGTGTATGGTACTACACGAGCTGTTAATTGGTAACCTAAAGGTCCTCCGAGCTTTCTGTTCAGGACATCTGCATAGCGGAAAGGTCCTAAGTTTCCATGCCCAACACCCACCCCCTCGGGCTTGTGTGGGTTGTGGGTTTCCTCCAGGTATCCTGGGTTCCTCACAGTCAAAAGACTTGCATCTAATGTGATCACATTAGAGGTGCAATAGAAAAAGGACTGGCATCCGCTATATTCTGTGTATTTTGCCATCATATATTTTTTATTCCAATTTTGTTCATGCTAATAACATGCAAATGAAAAGCGAATGACTTGAGAACCGAAAGTGACCAAAACACGACTGATTTTGTGGCAGGAGATTCACCCCTCCCCCCAAAAAAAAAAAAAAATGATCTGAAATCACTCGCAAATTGTCGGGCAACTTCCTCACGATTTCCCTGAGATATGCATATTTAAGCTGCAAAATATTGGCATATGCCATTGCAAAACATGATGTGATGCTCAAAATTCACAAAAAAAATAGTAAAAAAAAATAGTTTACATCAGTTGCTTTGTGAATGCAAAGGTGAGATGTTTAGTAATGACGACAGCTGGGTGAGACGTTCAAGGTGTACCCCACCTTTGCCCAATGTCACTGAGATCGGCTCCAGCCTAGATGTGACCATAGTAGGATTAGGTGGATTGTGAAACAGCTGAGTGAGTGAGCAAGTGAACGAATTACAAAATTTCATTATGTGTGAAGATAACAACAATAAAGACTCTTGACCCTTGACTCCAACTCTTGACTCTTGACCCTTTATTCTGACTCTTGACCTTGACTCTGACTCTTGAACCTTGATTCTGACTCTTGACCTTGACTCTGACTCTTGACCCTTGACTCTTCACCCTTGACCCTTGATTCTGACTCTTGACCCTTGACTCTGACTCTTGACCCTTGACTCTTCACTCTTGACCCTTGACTCTTGACTTGACCCTTGGCTCTTGACTCTTGATTCTTGACTCTTGATCCTTGACTCTGACTCTTGAAAGTCCACTAAGAGATGAAAAACCATGAGTGAGGTCAGGGCGCATAATCAGCTTCTCTCAGGTTACTGAATTGTCAATCGCTGCTGAAGACAAGATGAACAGTACACAGGAAAGAGTAATCAAGGAGAACACAGATCAGCTGAATGTTTTTATTTATTCATCGACATCCAGCAATTTCAGTCGGTTTAAAAAGCATGATGCAGGCACTACAGTCGAGTTGCCCCACGGTTTGCTGATGAGTTGTACGTGGGTCTGAACGTTGAATCAGTTGAGAGGTACTTCATATTCACAGCAATCACAGCAAGGTGCTGAGGCGACAATGCAATCATGCTCATGATCTGTCATTGTTACGCAGGGTGGGAACATCACCCTCTTGTGGTTGTGATGAGTATCTGTGACGATTATTCATGTATGCGGATTCTCTCAGTGCCGAGAAGAGAGGGATCTTTCCTTCTTTATTTTCTGGTTTTGTTTTTCCTTTTGTTTTCATTTGCATCTTTGTTTTTTTTTTTTTATTATTATTCACTTCCTCGTCCCTTCTGCCTGTTGCTTTCTTCATTTTTTTCATTTTCTTTGTTGTACTTCTTTCCTTTTTTTTTTTTTCCATTTTCCATTTTTATTTTGACCTTCCCATAACTATCCCTTTTTTCCTTTTTTGGTTATTTTCCTTTTTATTTTTGCCCTCATTATTCTGTATTTTCTCGCTCCTTTCATCCTTGCTTTCTGCTCTCCTTTCTTTTCTTTAATTCTCTTTCTTTTCCTATTTTTCTTCTTCTGCCATTTTCTCTCTTATTTTTCTTTTGCTCTCTTATTCCCCCTTTCTTTCTCTCTTTTATGTTTTCATTATTGCTTTTATTTTCTCAGTCCATTCCGTTGTTTCTTCTTTCCCCCTCTTTTATTTTCGTCTTTTTATTCTTTAGGTTTTTTTTCTTTCTTGACTTATGTATTGTGTTTTCATTTCTTTTCCTTTTGCTCATCCTTTCTTCACCATCTTCTTTTTTCTTTCTCGCATTATGTTTATTCTTTTTTTATTTTTCTTTCTTCCCCTTTTTATTTATCCTCTCTATTCTTCCTGTTTCTCATTCTTTCTTCTTTTACTCCCATGTTTATTTCACTTCAAGTTGTATTTCTGGTGTAGTGGATTGCACGTCTGCCTCAAAGCAAGAAGATTCTGGGTTCGATTCCCAGGTGTTTCTGTGTGGAGTTTGCATGCTCTCCCGTGTTTGCGTGGGTTTCCTCTGGGTAATCCGTTTTCCCCCCACAGTCCAAAAACATGCACAGATGGCTGATTGGCTGTTCCAAATCTCCACTAGGTGTGAGTGTAAATAGTTGTGTGAGTGTTGGCCCTGCGATGGCCTGGCGAGCTGTCCAGGGTGTACCTGTCCTCACCTAGAGTCGGCCGAGATGGGACCGTAATTGGGATTAAATGGTTCAGAAAATGAATGAGTTCTATTTCCTATTTTTATGATTATTACTTTCTAGTCTGCTATTAGTTCCTGTTTTAATTGGAGTACTGAGTGGCCTTCATTTTTTTAATTTGGCAAAGCAGTTAATCCTCTACTAGGGTGCGGGGGGGGGGGGCGGGGGGGTTCATGCCTATCTCAGCCGGCACTGGACAGAGGTGGGATTCACCATAAACAGTTTGTCAGGCCATAATAAGGTAACACACACAACCATTCTCACTCACAACCACTCCTGGGGAAATTTGGAACAGCCAATAAGCGTCATGTCCTTGTCTTTAGACTGCAGGAGGAAACCAAAGGAACCTGATGAAACTCGCACAAGCACAGGAAGAGCATGCGAACTCCACACAGAAATGTCCCTGTCTGGGAATCAAACCCAGAATCTTCTTACTCTGATGCAGACACGCTAACCACTACCTCACCATGCCGCCCACATTTATTATTATCATTATTATTATCATTATTATTATTATTATTATTACTTTTCCTTTTAATTTAAGGTACATGTATGTATATTGCTAGCAAGGATATAGTGCTGTAAAGCTAAATCAATTGTTCAGCTGCAAAATAAGTTTTTTCCATCAATATGCAAATCATGAAAAGAAACAAGCTGTCCCACTTATCACGAGCACAAGCCTCAGTCTGAGGAGATCAGATTTATTCCTCTAGTGCGGTACGGGACTGCACAGGGAAAGCACAGCTCCTGAATCTCCTGCATAACAAACACACAGTGCCTGAAAGAGTTTGAACCAGACGTACGTGTACGGTCTGCAGCAGGAACTGGAGAGCATCTTTTATTTATAACTGCTGGAAGGAGAGAGAAAAACATCACTGCAGGTTATACAAGCGTCCTGACTTAAAGATCGCCTGCGAGCGCTCCAGCGCCTGAGTGCTACATGCATGCACAGTACACCCAATAACATTTTCCGAAATGGGTTTCCTCTGCGTTCCTTCATTTTTTCCACCTCCTAAAAACATGCTAGATGGTAAACATAATATTCTTTCACTGGTATCATTTAGCGATACATACACACATTCTATGCCTTTTCACTCATTAATTTATTCATTCGTTCATTTTCTAAGCTACTTAATCCTGATTAGAGTTGTAGGGAGGCTGATGCCCATCTCAGCTGACTCTAGGCAACAGTGGGGAACACCCTGAACAGCTCGTGAAACCACTGCAGGATCAATGCACAAGTGTGAGGTGTGAGTTAGAGCAGCCAAACAGCTGTGCATGTTTTGGACTGTGGGAGGAAACCGGAGTACCCGGAGGAAATCCACGCAAGCACGGGGGGAACATGCAAATTCCACACAGAAACTCCCAGGCTGGGAATCGAACCCATGACCTTCTTGCTGTGAGACGGACGTACTATCCACTGTGCCACTGTGCCACCTTCAGGATTCAAACCCTGCCACCCAATTATTAAGAATGTATTTATTTATTCGTGGGCAGCACAGCACGGTGGTGCATTGGTTAGCACATTCATGTCCAAGCAAGAAGGCTATGGGTTCGATTCCAGGACTTGGGGCTGTTTCATGCACAGTAGGCTGATTGGCGGTGAATCGCTCCTGAGTGTGAGAGTGAATGATTGTGTGTGTTGGCCATGCAATGGTCAGGAAAGCTATTCAGGGTGTACCCCACCTTCCCCCAAAGTTGGCTGAGATGGGCACCAGCCTCCCCATGACCCTAATTAAGATTAAATAACTTAGAAAATGAATGAATGAGTGAAGGACTATGTGTGTGTGTGTGTGTGTGTGTTTGTGTGTGTGCGCGTGTGTGTGTGCTGTTACCGCTGCAGTGGTTCAGACTGAATACCTGAGTAAGTAATTTGAAATCAGCTGTCCTCAGGGATTGCTATTGGCTTCCAGTTAGTGTTTGTACTTAAATGAGGAAGAAAACAGATTGTGCATGAGGATTTTTCTATTACAAGCAATAATACTGTAAATTCTCACTCAGGGTGTGTGTGTGTGTGTGTGTGTGTGTGTGTGTGTGTGTGTGTGTGTGTATATATATATATATATATATATATATTGATGTGAATGTGTGCAATTTGCCAGCGCTTATCGGACTCTTATGGAACCAACATCAGCTTTAATCAGCCGTGAATGGAAGCTACAGACCAAATTGTTTTTCCTTTGCACGCCTTCTTTTCTCTGCATCATTAGACTGTGCGTCGTAAGCACAGACCGCACTCAGATAAAAGCCACTCGTTCATTCATTCATCTTCAGTGAGCACTTCATATATAATAACATATTCACACCTAGGGGCACTTTTTTTTGAGGAAGAAACCCAGAAAGCACAGAGTAAACCCACACACACAGTAACCGAAGAGAGTGATCAGAATTGAGGTGTGATAGAAAAGTGATGTTAATTTAAAAAAAAAAAATTGTTTGGCAATTTTAGAAATTCACGTCAAGATGTTTTGCGACTCCACATGTTAGTAAATGTGAATACAGTATTTCAATTATTTAGATAACAGGCAGTGGTGGCCTGGTGGTGAAGGTGCTGGATCACTGATCCCAAGGTTGGGGGTTCGAGCCCGACTCTCAACTCAACCCAACCCCCCCCCCCCCCAACACACACACACACACACACACACACACACCACCACCACCACCACCAGTGCAGCTAACTGGGTTAGCAAAAGCCGGCCATGTCTCTCACTGTCTGTGGTGAGAGGTTCATGTACAAGAACCATTGCTGACTTTTGTCAAGAGGAGCTGCATAGCCGTCAGCATGTTTTTGCCCTGTGATGGCCTGGTGAGCTGTCCAGGGTGTCCTCTGCCCTTGCCTGGAGTCTGCTGAGATTGCTGCCAGCCTCCATGCGACCCTAATTAAGATTAAATGGTTCAGAAAATGAATGATTGAATGAGTCTACTCTAGCTAGAGCCTAGAGCTCATAAACCAAGTGACCTGGCAAATTTTTTCGCGAGACAAATTTGAGAATAAAAAGCAACAGTCGTGAATTGCTATTTGTGTCAATCATTTTTGCATTACAACCGTAGTGCGATCACCCCCTATGCTTTGGATCGAAGATTAGAGGGTGGAGCTAAGGTGAAATCAGATGCTGTCTGTACAATACAATATATAAAAAAAGCCCATCCTAACCGACACCAGGGTTAAGGCAGGGTTCATCCTGTATATCGCTCCAGACCATCATAGGGCCAGCACACACAACCATTTACAGTCATCTAGGGGCAATTTAGAACATGCCAATTGTGCTTGTGCTAATTATGCCTGTCTTTGGACTATGGGAGGACAACCTGGAGGAAACCCAGGGAGCCAGGACATGGAGAACATGCAAACCCCACACAGAAATGCCCAAGCCCAGGATTCGAATCCAGGATCTTCCTGCTGTGACCCGGAAGTGTTAACCAGTATGCCTCGGGGTAATTTAGGCTACCAGTTATCACTCGTATGTGTCTGTATGTATTGGATCACAGTGATTATCACGTCAGCCCCACAGCAAGAAGGTTCTGGGTTCAAGTCCCATCTTCATGCATTTCTGTGTGGAGGTTTCAGGCTGTCCCCTTCCTTGAATGGTTATGCACATTGAACTAAGTAGCTGTTCCAAATTTCCACTGGGTGTGTGCGATTACTTGTGCGTGGATTGGCCCTGCAATGGTCTGGCAAGGTGTACCTTGCCTCCACCCAGTGTCAGCTGACACAGGCTCCAGCCTTCCTACGACCCCAATAGGATTAATCAGTTCAGCAAATGAATGAGAGAGTCATTGAGGTCTGTAATATTTTGTCAAGTAGAACATCCTTATGTTCCACAGCTCCATATGTTCCGTATAAATTGGGACGTAATTGCAAAAGCAGCTTTTGTTGTTTTCAGCAACAGTACCACGTAATGTCACAAACTCATCAGTGTGATTAATTACGCCAGCACGCCACGAAGCATGACCGTTAAAATGAAGAAAACAAATACACAATAATAAAAATAACAAGAAACCCCTTGACAGCGTATACAACAACAACAAAACTGACATTCATTACCTGAACTACTCCATAAGGTCATAACATAAGAAATGTCAGCAAGTCAAAGTGAATGAATAAAAAAGCTGTTATACGTCTCAGGATACACACACACACACACACACACACACACACACACACACACACACACACACACACATACAAAACCCAATTTTCTCTTATGAGGGAAACCAACACCAACAGTTAGTGCACATAAAAAGCACCAGAAAGACAAAGAGAAAGTAACCATAGTGATAAAAGCCTACGGCTACTTTTACAATCCATGAGTCGTCTCATCGATCATAGAAATTTTATTTTAAAGGGGAGTTATTTTGCTTTTTGCACGTTTTTGAACCATAAATGTTGTTACAGTGTAGAATACCTGTGATAGATGGCACTAGACTGTCAGATCGTAAGGTTAGGACATGTTTAGGTTTCTCTTCTGGGCTGTTTGAGCTGCAGGTAAACACAAGTTTTTTTCACTTTTTTTTTTTTTTTTTTTGGCACTGGTGCATCACAGTCTGGTGGACCCTCTGATCAGCTCACTCCCCTCTGCCCATCTTACTTTGCCCTCTAAGTGGCATCAGGTCAAAGTGGATGTCTGCAGACCTGAGAAAGATGACCAATCAGAGCAGAGAAGGCGGAAAGGACATAAATGGGAGGAGGAAGCCAAACAGGCCATTAGTTTACGTGCACTCAGAATCAGGTTGGATTTGGAATCGTACTTTGGTTCTTCACTTCGAAGTTCTTTAAATAGCGTTAACATCTGACCTTTAAGGAAAATCCCATTTGTTTCTTTTCAGTGTTCTCAATAACCTTTTGGTTCTCAGGACACAGTTATACGCTTCCATGGGAAAAAGCAATTGTTCACTCTAGTATTTTCATGGAGAGCATTTATCCTTGATCTCAGCATTTAATTTCCATGGCATTGTTGCTCCGGTTGGTCTGGTCGAGGCTCAGCAACATTAATGTGGCAATAAAATGAAGCAACTGATGATCTGAATGTAGTAAATGCGCAGGTTATCACATCAATGCACTTTTTGTTCCCTGATGGCTAGGATATAAAATTGGTTCCCAAATAATGAAAGAGTGGTTTAGGGAACATGAGGAATCATTTTCCCATATGTATTGGCCCCCCAGAGTCCTGACGTTAACCCTAATGAAAGGTTTTGGAGTGTGCTGGAGAAGACTTTATGGAGTGGTTCAGTTTTTCCCTCTTCGACTCAAGACGTCGAGGAGAAATGAACCCCCTGTAAATAAATGTTATGTTGGTTAGGTTTGTTGAAACACTTGCATGATGGTTATGTGTTGTAAACGGGGCTCAAGGCCAAACAGCATGTTCATGTGTGCGACTTTTATTATGGCCAGGCAGGGTACATTCCATACTACCTCATATACAGTATTTATTGTTGATACAGGTGCGGGGGGCGGTGGTGGTCTAGTGGTATGGGGCGCGGGATCGCTGATCCAAAGGTTGGGGGTTCGAGTCCCACTCTCCACAAGGTTGTCACTGTCCCCCCCAGTGCAGCTAACTGGGTTATCAAAGGCGGGGCATGTCTCTCACTGTCTATGGTGAGAGGCATGTACAAGAACCATTGCTGACATTCGTAAAGAGTAGCTGCAAAGTTGTCAGGGTGTTTCTGTCCCTTGCTAAAAAGGGTTGTGACAGGAAGGGCATCCGACGTAAAAACCTCTGCCAAATCAAACGTGCGAATCAGATGATTCACTGTGGCGACTCCCAAGTAAAAGGGAAAAAGCCGAAAGGAAGACAGAATGTTGATACAGGTGCGCATGGCAATGTACTGGTTAGCACATCTGCATCACAGTAAGGAGGTCCTGGTTTTCATTCCTGGACTCGGGATAGCTTTGGCTGAGATGGGCATCAGCCATCCTGCTTCACTAATTAGAATTAAGCAGCTTTCCAAATGATTAATTCATGATTGTTGATACAAAGGGAAAAAACCATGCATCTTATCAGAAGGAAATACAGTACAATGATGAGACTGATAAAAAGCTTTGTGCCTATACAGTATATCGAGGTCATGAGAGTGAAAGGCATCCAGCTCGACATGTTCAGGCTTACAGGTAGCGAAAGGCACGTGAGAGAAGTGAGATGGCAGTAATCCGTAAACCCGTGATCAGGGAGCTGAAAGGAACGACAGAACAATCTTCACCCTGCCTACTTCTGTCTCTGTGGAGAACAGAGTGACAGGTGCATTATGGGTCGCCATGGGTGGTGTCACTGTGGACGAGAAGGGTGGAAAAGACTCAACGATGATAGATGACATCTCCTGAAATAATTGCAGTCTCCTTCTGTCTTCCTGCTTCTGCCATCTGAAAAAATAAACACAGACGGAAAGTTTCAAAATGTTTTCCTAAAGCGCTGTATGTCTCCGTGGGTACCAGAGATCAGAAGCACACCCCAGGTCAACAATGTCTCGCAGTCGGGTGAAAAGTTTCGGTGGAGCTCCTGTGTGTCGCTTTTTTCCATTTGTTTCCCCTAAACTACATCAGTTTTGGCAGTAGAGTGGTTTCCACATCCACCTTACACCTACAACAAAAATGCCCTGGGTTCACGTTCCAGGCTTGGCAAGGCCACTAAGGGGTGGTGTACTGGTTAGCACATGTGTATCACAGCAAGAAGGTTCTGGGTTCGATACCTGGACTTGGAAAAAGCCATTTTCAGTGGAGTCTCTACTGTCTTGCTATGCGTGTGTGAGTTTCCTCCATGTACTCTGGTTTCCTCCAACAGTGCAAACACATGTATATTAGGTTAACTGACTGTTCCAAATTGCTGTGAATGATAATATTTGTGTGTGTTGGCACTGCAATGGATTGGGAAACTGTTGGGTGTACTCTACCTTCACCCAGAGTTGGCGAAGACAGACTTCAGTCTCTGTGCAATCCTAATGAAAAGATAACGTGGTTTGGCAATTGGATGGATCACTGTAATACTCTTCATTCTACACCACTTTACACCACCCCAGCCCTGTCGAATTCTTAAGTCTGAGTTGTCAGAATGTATTGATTGATTTTCTAGAGCAGCAGCTCTGACCATAGTTTCAACTTCAGGACAAATAGCAGCTCTCCACTTTCTCTAATGCAGCTATATTATTTCTCTACAGCTATATGGTGCACAATCACTGGTACAGTTGCTACTATATAATATACAGTAGATGTATTTAACATTAGTGATTTTTACTCAATCAGTCATTTGACGAACAGCTTACTGACACAAGGGTTGTGGGGAGACTGGAGCCTAACTTAGCCAACAATTGGTGAAGATGGGGTATCAACGTAATCAAGACCATAGCAGGTCTAACATACACAAAACCATTTACCTTCACACTCACACCTAGGGTCACCTAGGGTCAACCAATTAGCCTAAAATGAATGTCTTTAGTAAGGTGCTAGATTACTGAGCCCAGGGTCAGGGGTCCACCCTCAACAGGTTGTCACTGTCCCCCAGTGCAGCTAACTGGGTTATCAAAGGCCGGCCATGTCTCTCACTGTCTGTGGTGTGAGGTTCATGTAAAAGAACCATTGCTGACTTTGTGAAGAGTAGGCTGCATAGCCATCAGTGTGTTTCTGCCCTGTAATGGCCTGGCATGCTGTCCAGGGTGTACTCTGCCCTCGCCCGGAGTCAGCTGAGGTGGGTGCCAACCTCCACGCAACACTAATTAGGATTAAGTAGTTCAGAAAATGAATGACTAAATGAGTCTACTCTGCACTAGAGCCTTGATTTTTGCGTTTGAAATTTTTTAGCGATGAACTTATAAACCAAGTGACCAGGCATGATTTTCATGAGACAAATGGAATGTCTTTGGAATGTGTGAGGAGAACGGAGTACCTGGAGGAAACCTACACAAGCATGAAAAGAGCATGCAAACGCCATGGAGTAAGACTCTTTCCAAGCCTGGGACTCAAACCCAGAACCTTATTTCTATGAGGCACATGTGCTAACCATGATACCCCTCCACTGCCCAATCTTTGTTTGCTTACAGATAACAATTTACAGCCAAATATCCTTCATATTTTTAATTTTTATTTCCTGATTTTCTTTCTAATTTAGTTATCACCAATTCCCACCTGTACAAAAAATACGTTCACACAACCGCATTCTGAGAGCATGGGGTGGCGATTATCTCTTATGTGTTCCCAGCTGTGGATGGTTGAGCGCACCAAGTGAATTTTAGATGGTGCAGCATTCATACCTGAGGGATTATAAGCTGCTGTATACTTCACAGACCAAAGAATATGTGAGTGAGAAGCTCTATATTACATTATAATCTCTATTAATGCATTAATAATAATAATAATAATAATAATAATAATCCATTACTGCTACGTGGCCAATTTAAATGTTATATTGTAAATTTATCACCAGTTCAATTGAGCTGCTGCTAAAATTCATACACCAGAATGAGAGCTCAAGACAAAAATAATCTCAACAGTATAATATTTAAAGTCTTAAAACCTAATACACTAAGTATCCTCAGTAAACCAAATTTCCATCAATATAAATAATTGTTTTGTTTGGTCACACCATTCATGATATTTAGGCTCGGATAGTTTTCTTGAAGTGATCATGACACCGCGCCATTAAACACTGCACTGCTTTGTGCTTAGAACGTTGTTTCCCCCTCATATTACTTGTTCATACATCCATCCAGTTCTGTGTCTCAGATTCTTTCTGAATTCCTCAGTGCCATTACACTGACAGAACATGACTCAAATGTTTGTTTTTTTCAGTCCTGTTCCCCAAATTACAAGAAAACTCTGTGTATCCCTGGAAACCACCTCGGAACAGCCACTCTGGCAGCATGCAGGGTGTGTGTAACAATAAATCATTAGCATCAAGAAATACACTCGGGGTGTGTGTGTGGGGGTGTGCAACCAAAAAAATATTTGTGAATATCTTCACAAGGATATGAACACGCATACACACACACACACACACACACACACACACACACACACACACACACACACACAATTACTAATGAACCATGATTTAACATTTCTGCTCTGTAGTAAGTACAATAAGTATAAAACAGCACTAATGCACCATGTTGAAGTTTCACAAGTCCAGTCATGCTTGTCTAAAACTGTCTAAAACAAAGCATGCATTCTTTGATCTGTACACGTGATTGCGATGCGCAGCAGTGAAAAGATTTATGATTACAGTAATTCATGTTCTGATCATCTGAAATAACACAGTCATTGTTTGACTGTTGTTTTTTTCTTTCAAATATTAATACGTACAATGAATTTCAATCTCTCTCTCTCTCTCTCTCTCTCTCTCTCTCTCTCTCTCTCTCTCTCTCTCTCTCTCTCTTTCTCTCCCTTATGATAAGTGTGGGGCAGTGGTTTAAGTGTCATTATCACGGAGTTGTCACTGCCTGCCCACCACTGCAGCTAACTGGATTATCAAGGCCAGCCATGTCTCTCAGTGTCTGTGGTTAGAGGCGTGTAAAAGAACCACTGCTGTCAGTTGGATAGAACTGTCAGTGCGTTTTTACCCTGCGATGGTCTGGTGAGCTGTCTAGGGGTGTACTCTGCCCTCACCTAGAATTGACAAAGAAGGGTGCCAGCTTCTCCATGACTTTAATTACGATTAAGGTTTAAAAAAAGGAATGAATGAATGAAAGAATGAATACGGAGGTGTGTGTATGTGTGTGTGTGTGTGTGTGTGTGTGTGTGTGTGTGTGCGAGAGAGAGAGAGAGCGAGAGAGAGAGAGAGAGAGACTGCAGTGCTATGGCTTCCTTTCTTTAACTTTTATACTCCCACTTCACTGGAGTGCAGAATGCAATGATCATGGCGGAAAGGCGCAGAATGCAATCTATGGAGGAGCTTTGGCATTTTTACACGGAAAATGGCTCAAAAACCTTCGGAACGTTCACTGAATTTGCGGAAAAGACACGGAAAGACCACGGTACAATGTCTGAATACATGTATAAAAGTGCTAGGATTACCTTTGGAACCAGTGCAGATTGCAAAGGAAGATCTTCGGATAATTCACGGAATGTTCACGGAAAGCAAGGAACACTCGAGGAATGATTACGGCACTACTCCATTTTAGAAGAACGAGCTACGGAATGATTGCGGAACAGGCAGAATGAAGGTGGAACGTTCATGTTCAACATGGATTGACTGAGGAATGACTGAGGACTAACTGAGGAATGACTGAGGAATACTTGGCGTAAGCACGTTTCAACGAGGAAAAATTGGCAAAGATCAAAGGATTTGCTCCTGATTCCATCTATAAATACATGGATTCAACCAAGGATTCTCTCATTCATACTATACGTTTATAATTTATAATATGTTTATAATGCTCAATAAATTTAAAATTTAACATATGTTTCTAATGTGCAATATGTTTATAATTTACAATAAATTTAAAATGTAACATATGTTAATATGTTTAATATCAATAACGTCAATATGTTCCTTTTATTTGCAGCTCAATAAATCATTCCAGACTAAAAACCATGCACACAGGTCCAAACCACAGTGATTATAACTTTAAATCTTTATTACATGAACAGGAAAACAGAAAAAAGAAAGGGAATGAACTGCAATAATTTATAGTGGAAGTGACTTCCTTGAGTGTTCCGCAAGTCTTCCGTGTTATCCGCAACCATTCCGCAAACGTCCCACCTGTATTCCGCAAACCTTCCGTGAGTATTCCATGGGGATTCTGTGGCCGCTTTTGACCATCCGGAAGAGGGGGAAGGGCTCACGGAATGGTCAAGAAACACTGGCGGAATAAAAGGAATGATCACTGAAGGTTTGAGGAAATGACGGAACGTTTGTGGAACGACTACACCTAAGGGAACACTGTCGGAAGATTTTTCAGTGAACGTGCTTTTGAACATGTTCAAAAGTACGTTCTTTGAAGATTTTGGCCTGCTGTAAGCAGAGGAATACATTCGGAAGGATATGGAAGATGACGGAACGACTGAGGAACGTTGGAGGACGTTGGAGGATGACGACATTTTTGCTTCCGCGAGTCTGCCGCGCTCCAGTGGAATGGGCGTATTAAGCACAGTTCATATTCTAATTGTGATTAATTAATTAATTAATTCATTTATTTTCTGAACTGTTTAATCCTAGTTAGGGTCATGTGGAGGCTGGCACCCATCTCAGCCGAATCTGGGAGAGGGCAGAGTACACCCTGGACAGCTTCCCAGGCCAACGCAGGGCAGAAACACGCTGATGGCTATGCAACTCCTCTTGATGAAAGTCAGCAAATGGTTCTTTTACATGAACCTCTCACCATAGACAGTGAGAGACATGGCCGGCCTTTGATAAACCAGTTAGCTTAAGCTTGAACCCCCAACCTTAAGATCAGTGATCCAGCACCTTTACCACCAGACCACCACTGCGATCTATGATCAGATATTACCACATTTTGTTCTGTTTGTATTTGCACTGCTCGTACACTTTTTCCCGGAATGCTCTATCTCAATGTGCATCATAACAGGGATGCTTAATCAAAAATTTAAATATTAGATCAAATTAGTGCTGATAAAGAATACTGCCTGTAATGCAGATAAAAGAAAAGTCAAACAGATGATATCATGCACAAAATAAGCATAGGGTTCAAGTCTTTGATGTGTTGAATAACAAACTGTTTAAATAACTGAGGCAGATGTGTGTGTGTGTGTGCGAGTTTGAACTGCAGGCTGGCACGTTTTCCTCTGGGAAGCCGTTGTTAGGCACAACATATTGAAATAGGGCTTTTTGCAGTCTGTGGCGCTTGGGGCTTTAAACGCCAAGTGAAACCAGGTGACAGGGCTTGGAGAATCTGTCCTCTGACAGTAGTATGGCAGTCAAGCAATCGAAAGTGCAACGATCAGAGGCAAACAGTAGTGCAGTGGGAGCACAAACCTGCAGTGGGACAGGGTGTGTCCCCCTGCTGGTGGGTGACTTGTGCACATATATTGAACAGGACCCAAAAAATAAATAATACTTACTTGCTGAGTCTGTGGGGCAGTGGTGGTCTAGTGGTATAGGGCGCTGGATCGCTGATCCAAAGGTTGGGGGTTCGAGTCCCACTCTCCACAAGGTTGTCACTGTCCCCCCAGTGCGGCAAACTGGGTTATCAAAGGCGGGCCATGTCTCTCACTGTCTATGGTGGGAGGCATGTAAAAGAACCATTGCTGACTTTCGTAAAGAGTAGCTGCAAAGTCGTCAGCGTGTTTCTATCCCTTGCTAAAAAGGGTTGTGACAGGAAGGGCATCCGACGTAAAAAATCTCTGCCAAATTAAACGTGCGAATCAAAATGATTCGCTGTGGCGACTCCTGAGTAAAAGGGAAAAAGCCGAAAGGAAGACAGACTTACTTGCTGAGTCTATGGAAACTTAAGTACAGCAAATTAAGACAAGATTTTTACATGGTTTAGGCTTGTCCAAAGTTTACAAAATGAACAATTTTTAATAGTGTCGCATATTTTCCGGTCCTCAGGGTGCACCAGATTAAAAGGCGCAATATCAGTCAGCGATCTTTCAACAGTCTCTGTCCATACATAAGGTGCACCGGATTATAAGGCACATTAAGTGAAATAAAAGTCAGATGAGTCAAACTTGATTCAACTCTCACAATAACTAAACATTGTTCAGTGATAACAATAAATTCACTTTTTCAGTTCATTCCTCTTCCACAAATCCATCAAATTCTTCATCTTCATTGTCGGAGTTTAACAGTTGCATGAGTTGGACATAAAGCTCGGATCCCGCTATTATTTTTTATTATATTATATTTTATTATCCATTATTCCCTCGCGCGCATGGAGTCGCAGATCAATAGAGATGGATATTTGGCAGAAAAAGTCTTCTGGGGTTGTGACGTAAACTTCTCTCAGCCACTCCTCCTTAAAGCAATGGTGTCATCACAGGAACAAACATGGCGGCGCCCTTTCGCAGAGTGAGTATTGTGTTCATTACAAAACAATTCAAGAAGGTTAATCCGAGGTCTCAGGAGGACACCTGTAGCAGTGCTTTAACCCGGTGATGAACGTGAGACTTATTTAGCCAGCTGAGCATCCTGAGATGCAGAAGCATCCTCATAACAAGACAGATAATCAGGAGAGACAGAGTTTAGGTGGAAAAAGTTTTTCGGTCTTGTGACGTAAATTTCTCTCAGCCACTCACATGTTCCTCAGCGAGTCACTTGAGTACGAAAACAGTAATGCCGGTATTTTAAACATACAGCACGGATCCCTCTAACTTATGATCTGTTGACACCAATATCTAGCGGTTGGAGTTCTTTAGTTAATCCACCAGAATGATGTTAAGCTCTGAATTAGTTTGCTTCACTTGGGTTTTGACGGTATCAGTGAGATGGAGTTGTGCGGCTTCATTCATCCATAAGTCGCACCGGATTATAAGGTGCACTATCAATTTTTTTTGAAGATTGAAGGATTTTAAGTTCGCCTTATGGTCCGAAAAATACAGTATACTGTGTATGAATGTCGCAGTCTGATTGGTTGTATATCTAGGGATAGGATTGGTCCCCTATTTATTTGTGCTTGCTGTAAATTTGAAAAGTTTCCATTATGTATGGCAAACGTATAATTTATGTTTTCTCAATCCCGCAGGGAACAGAGGTACCATGGGCCAGTATATATATATATATATTTTTTATTCATATATTTATAATCAATGCATGGATATGAACCACTGATTTCAAACCAAAATGAATAAGCAGTGAACTTCTGTAGTTAAAAAGTTCAGCCTGTGTAAAGTTGATTAATTGCATATTCCTCTCGCTGAGGAGATTGCAACATAGCAATTTTTCCGCTAGAGTAAATGCTACTACGAGACCAAGCGATTCAGGGAGGGATGCATAGTTTATGGAGACTGGGTTTAAAACACTGTGGTAGGGCTTACTGACAAGATGAGGAAAAATGAGTAAAATCCTTTACTCCAGAGGAAGATATTTTCGGTTTTAGTCTCACGCACAAGTGGTGCAGGGATTGTGTTGCATTGTAGAGGAAATAACAGCCCAATAGCAGTTATAGTCAAATAACACTGCAAATTTAGATGTATTTTGGAAACACAGTTGCTGTCGTCCTTGATAGAAAAATGACTGATAGGGTTTACAAGGTGTATCTGTCCAAAAATCTCTGCAAATAGCAGATTTCCAGGCATCTCACGTAGGTACTGGGACATGCTGTGTTTTACTTTCTGGACCTGTCTCCACCCATTTCGCAGTTTTATTCCTGTTAAATGCTAAACTGTTGATTTGAAAATACAAACTCTGGGGACAGCAGGCATTAATTTTCTAAGCTGCTTCATGCTAATTATGGTCACAGGGAGGCTGGCACCCATCTCAGCCAACTCTGGGCAAGAGCAGGGTACACCCTGGACAGCTCTCGTAGCCATCACAGAGGACATGTGTCATTTTAAAATTTGAACAGGACTCTGCCTACTGCTGTATCTATCGCTGATGCCTACCGGTTACCGTCACCATCAAGTATATTTACACTGTAATAATACAGGGATCCCTCACTTTCTGCAGTTAATTGGGACCGAGATCCCCACGCGACCATCAAAATCCGTGAAGTAGCATAACCTCCCACACCCCACACCCCCAACTGACATATAAGTATATGTATATGTGTATATAATATCAATAAATACATATCCAATGTTATAAATGATTATAATAACAATTAAACATTGAAAAAATAACATGATATAGATTAAATATAAATACAGATGCTCTCCAACTTACCAACATTCGTTTTGCAATCCGGAGATACCAACATGTCCCAGGTCGAACATGTCCCAGGTCGACCGTGAAAGTGAAATGAAATTGAAGAACTAGTAGAAATAGAAATGGAATAAAATCTACAGAAAGATAGATCATAAATATAAGTATGAAATATGATTAAACATTATCCTGAGGTATGCTTAATACTAGGCGCCAGCGGGGTGTGTGTGTGTGTGTGTGTGTGTGTGTGTGTGTGTGTGTGTGTGTGTGTGTGTGTGTGTGTGTGGCTGCACAGACACGCGCACACACAGACGCAATGTATCCAGTTTTGATGGGACATTTTAGGTTGTTTTTTGTTTAGTATTGGTTTAGGGGTTTTTTTTTCATAATTGACCTTGTTTTATTTTTTAATCAGATGAATATCTATTTATTTATTTATTTAAAAAACGCGATGCACTGAAGTCGCATTAATTGAAGGGCAAAGTAGCCCATACTTTCTGCGGTTAATTAGGATCGAGACCCCCGCGACTGCCGAATTCCGCGAAGTAGGATTGACCCCCTGACTGACGTATACGTACATGTATATGTGTATATAATATCAATAAATACATATTTAATGCTATAAATGCTTATAATAACAATTAAACATTTAAAAATAATGCATAAGATGTAAATAAAATATAAATACACACACATACAGATGTGCACCTCACATAAAAATGTAAGTAGTTTTGTTGGAGGGTTTTGGGTTATTTTTTGTTTGTTTGTTTTTTTTTTTGCATAATTGGCCTTGTTTTTGTGGCATTTTCCTTAACTTTTCCGCCCTATTCTTACTTAATTTCCTTATTACGGTAAATTTAAAAAAAAACTCGATGCATTGAAGCCGCATGAATTGAAGCGCGAAGTAGCGAGGGATCCCTGTATTGTATGTCTTGACCTTTTCTTGTTTGTGTTTTTCTGTACCCCTCCCGCTCACACAGCCCCTCACCCCATTTTTCCTAATTTTGGTCATATCCAATTCCCACCCATCAAGTTTTTCCTCCTTGTCATACAACCACCACCAACCACAGAGGGGTGTAAGCATTAACATTCCACCCCCCACCCCCATGATATGCGATCCAGCCACCCGTCTCTTGATGAACTGGTTCGCATGTGTACTGGGGTGTTGGTGCAAGTGCTATCTGCAGCCTTTTACTTTTATCAAGGCAGGAACCAGGCAGTATGTTGCCATAGCTGTTAGCACATCCAACTCATGGCAAGAAGGTCCTGTGTTTGATTCCTAGGCTCAGGGGTTTTTGTGTAGAGTTTGTATGTTCTCCCCGTGTTTGCTTAGGTTTCGTCCAGGTACTCCTGTTTCCACCAACAGTCCAGTGACATGCACAGTAGGCTAAGTGGCTATTTTAGATTGTGAGTGTGAATAATTCCATATATGTGTGTATGTGTGTGTGTGTGTGTGTGTGTGTGTGTGTGTGTGTGTGTGTGTGTGTGTGTGTGTGTGTGTGTGTGTATTGCCGTGCGATGGTCTGGCGATCCATGCATAGCATACTCCACCTTCACCCATTGTCAGCTGACATAGGCTCCAGCATTCTCGCAGTCCTATTAGAATTAAATGGTTTTGCATATGAGAGAGTGAGCAGTTAGAATCCCAGCCAGCCTCATATATTGAAACCGTATTTTTCCAAATAATGAAAATCTAATGTAATGCCTTTTGAGTAAGTGGAGAAATGAGGTTGGTACGAGGTGAGAAAATATTTTAGAGCCATCTTGCATTTATTTCCTTTCCTGCCTACTTGAGATTCGTATTATTGTTTTCTGTAAGAAAAAGAGGTGGGTTATGTATTAGTGCTGAAAAAATAAGCCTTTGCTCAAGGGCCCAGCATTGGCAGGTTGGTGGTCGTGGGGTTTGACTGACCTGCTGATCTTCTGAGCAGTAACCCAGTAACCCTTATTCACGAAGCCACAATTGCTGCACTTGTGGTAAGTAGGATTTATAATAATCACCATGTCAGGTGGTGCATCTGTCTTCCAACCCTTGTCTACTTAATGAACAGATGTCAGGATTGTCAGAGTAACCAAAATGGTGGACCAAGCAATGAAGGAGTTGTTGATGTATTCAATATTGTTCGGTTTATATATTTCTTCTTTTTTTTCTTAAGCAGTCATATTAGCTTATTCTCAGAACCAAGTGTATCAATTAAATAGTATCGCCCATAATAATAATAATAAAAGATAAAGGTGATGCCTTTTATTCAGCAATATCAGCGAATATGCAAATTCACTTCCTACTAGCAGAGTTATTAACACGGATCAGTCACAAGGATCCATTACTGACACCAGCTCCTGCTCATGAGGAAGCAGTCCAACAGGCCATTATATTAAACCACTAAATATTCATTATAATAACATGGACAATGGTGGATTGGGATTCTCACTCCTGTAACAACAAGCAGTCCATTAAAAAACAGTGTACTGTATACGAGACCGAGGTGTAAAATTAAGAGCTGGGTTTCAGGTTGTCGTCAGCAAATCATCTCTTTTAATTGAGTTCTGTTAAATAAAGAGATGGTCACTGGGATTTATTAACAGATGTATCATTCAGTCCAGGCGTCTCTCAGTCATGAGCCTACATTTCCTTTTCCTGTTTACTTCATTCATTCATTTTCTAATACATTTATTCCCAATTAGGGTCACGGGGAGGCTAGCATCCATGTCAGACAAGTCTGGGTGAAGGCGGAATACCCCTGAATAGCTCACCAGGCCTGCTGGGCCTGCAGGGCCAACATGCACACAACTTTACTCACAGACACACACACACACACACACACACACACCTAGGGGTGTTTGGGAGCAGGCAATTATCCTAATGTACATGTTTTTGGACTGCTGATGGAAACCGGAGTCTCTGGAGGAAACCCACGCAAGCACAGGGAGAACTCACAAACTCCTCACAGAAAAGGCGAACCCGGGAATCAAACACAGTCGTTCACCACTGTACCGCCCTTCCTGTTTAGTATTTACTGTTATTATTATTATTATCCATTTACTACCATGCTCATCCGTTCACTGCTAATGCCTCCATGCTTTACTGAGCGATACGGGATGCAGAGACATTCAATCAGGGCAGCTCACATTTGCACAATTGTATTTAAAAACAAAACAAAGCAAAGCGCCGCATCTGTATCATTAAGAACTTTTGACGACCTGTGCTTTCTCCAAGCTGAGCTACATTGTAGTAAAGTATTCATGTTTTTCGCAGCTGCTATGGTGGCACATGTTCTCCACAGAAAGAAGGTCTGGGTTCAATTCCCAGGCTCCCAAAAACATGCATAGTAGACTAATCTGCTGTTCGAAATCACATATTAGGCATGAGAGTAAGAGTGAATGGCTTTGAGTGTGTGTGTGTGTGTGTGTGTGTGTGTGTGTGTGTATGTGTGTGTGTGTGTGTGTGTGTGTGTATATGTGTGTATATGTGTGTGTATGTGTGTATGTGTGTGTGTGTGTGTGTGTGTGTGTATATGTGTGTATATGTGTGTGTATGTGTGTGTGTGTGTGTGAGTGTGTGTGTGTGTGTGTGTGTGTGTGTGTTGGCCATGCAGTGGACTGTTCAGGGTATACCCTGCTCTCACCCTGAGTCTGCTGAGATGGATGTCATCCTACATGCAATTTCTAATTAATTAGAATTAAGTGGTTGAGAATATGGGTGGTACAGTAGCTACCACATTATCATGGGTTCAAGTCCCGGGCTCAACAACAGTGTTTCTGTGCACATGTTCTTCCTGTGCATATGTGGCTCTCATTTGGATATCAGATTTCATTCTACAGTCCAAACACATGCATATTAGACTAACTGGCGGTTTCAGATTTATCCACAGTGTGAGTGTGAATGATTGTGTGTGTGTTGGCCCTCGCTTAATCCTAATTAGGGCCGCGGGGAGGCTGATGTCCATCCCAGCCGACTCTGGGCGAGGGCAGAGTACACCCTGGACAGCTCGCCAGGCCATTGCAGGGCAGAAAGACCCTGAGGCTGTGCAGCTACATTTGTCGAAAGTCAGGAATAGTTCTTTTACATGAACGTCACACCATAGTCAGTGAGAGACACGGCCGGCCTTCGATAACCCAGTTAGCTGCACTGGGGGGACATGGGTAAATATTCCTAAATTAAATAAATATTTTATGTGAAAGATTCTCTCTGTGTATTATCATGCATTCATGCAAGTCTTAAATTCTCTGTCATTTTTTTTTCCCTTTTGAAATATTTGACCATCTGTAGGGTGTAAAAAAATGTATGAATATGAACGAGCTGAAAATCTATCTAATTACTGTTAGACAACCTCTCCACACTTCCTCTCTCTCTCTCTCTCTCTCTCTCTCTCTCTCTCTCTCTCTCTCTCTCTCTCTCTCTCTCTCTCTCTTCCTCTCTCTCTCTCTCTCTCTCTCTCTCTCTCTCTCTCTCTCTCTCTCTCTCTCTCTCTCTCTCTCTCTCTTCTTAGCCTATATAGCACATTCCTATATTGTGTGCTCCACTCCATTAATCTCTGAGTGAAAAGGCTTGAAAAATATGAGCTGCCTCATAAAGACTTCATCATTGCTCGGTGTTTTAGTGATTTGTCTCTCTGAGAATGGAAGGACTAAGACTACCATGGAAAGAAGCGAGTTGGAGCTGAATGCTGGACCATGATTCAGGAATATAACTCAGATTTATTGTTTGGTGTTGAGAACTGGGATTACTCAACTCAACACTGCGGTGATAAATTAAAGCAAACATCCTATTTTCATTATCCATTATCAGCCTTAATAAATCCACCAAGCTCATACTGTTACTGCGTAAATCTGCCTCGCGACAATGACAATTGTAAAAATCACTAGACAGATAAAACGGAATTGAATCGAATTGTTACCAAAACAACGTCTTTACACGAGGATGCATAAACTTGGTGTATTATCAAGTCACGCTGACACTCGCTCCCCAGTGTATGCAGTGACCAACTGAATCAAAACTACTTGGGTTTATTGGCATGAATGATTTGGCTGGCGTGTTTCCACGGTAATCATATAATTTATTCATGCGCTGAATCAAAGCTTCATTGGGTTCTTACCAGGAAGTGGCATATGGTGTCAGTTCTACTTTAAAGCAAGACATTTAACTCTATCCAATGATCTATTTGAATTACGAATTATGGATATTTGCGACCATAATTAGGATTAAGCAGTTCAGGAAATGACTGAATGAATAAATGACTATATAAGGGCAGTACAGTGCCATACTGGGTAGCACAGCCATTTCACAACAATAATGCCAGGTTCGATTCTCAGCTGTGGCGTATGTGTGTGGAACTTGCACGTAGTACCCGTTCTTGCGTGGGTTTCCTCCGGGTACTGCGGTTTCCTCCCACAGTCCAAAAACATGCACAGTAGGCTAATTGTTTCAAATCATCCCAAGATGTGAGTGTGAGTGTGAAACATTGTGTGATTGTTGGCCCTGTGATGGCCTGGTGAGCTGTTGAGTGTGTAACCTGACCTCGACCGGAGTTGTGTGAGATGGACGCCAGCCTTCCCGTTTTACCATTTTAATAAGTGCCCTCCCACTCCAATTTTTTAAGCGCCCTGTGTGCTTATCACGCCGATATGGTATGTGTGTGTGTATACATATATATATATATATATATATATATATATATATATATATATATATATATATATTTATGTGTGTGTGTGTGTGTGTGTGTGTGTGTGTGTGTGTGTGTGTGTGTGTGGGTACAAGGATCCCTCACTTTTCGTGGTTAATTGGGACCCACAGGACCACCAAATTCCGCAAAGTAGGATCACCCCCCCAACCCCCCGACTGACGTATATAATAGCAATAAATACATAGTCAATGCTATAAATTCTTATAATAATAATTAAACATTAAAAAATAAGGCATAAGATGTAAATAAAATATAAATACACACATACAGACGCACACACGCAGATGCGCACCTCATAAAAATATAACTAGTTTGAGTTGGATTTTGTTTTGTGTTGGTTTCGGGTTTTATTTATTTATTTACAATTTTTTTTTTTGCATAATTGGCCTTGTTTTTCTGGCTTTTTCCTCTATTCTTCCTTAATTTCCCTTATTTTTTAATTCGATAAATATTAAAAAACAAAAAAACTGAAGCCGCATGAATTGAAGCGCGAAGTAGCAAGGGATCCCTGTATGTTTATATATGTATATAATATTTATATACTACTGGACTCCAACTACTGGAGTCTGTAGCCAGGAATGAGTTCTGTTAATCCTGTTCTACGTTTCAGCCACGTGTAGACATACCAGTGAGTTATTGCCATTTCAGGAAACGTGATGTGTACTTAATGTTTTCGATCTTTACCTTTTGCTGGTTAGAAGGTTAATATGGAGATGTTTTTGTTCGATCAGGGTAGATAAACGATTTGACTAGAAACTACCAACAGCGACTACAAAGCAAAGAGGACGTGTCACAAACACTAAGCTCCTAGACAGGACGTGTCATGTCAGAGATCAGAAGTACGAGAGACGGCGAACTGCTTGGTCATATCTTCCTTTTGTTGATCTGTTCTTCCTGTCATCCTCACTTCTGCTCTCCTCTTCTCTCTCTCCTCCCACCCTGTCCGGCATCCTTCTATCTGTCTCTATAGTCTCTGCCATCCATCATCATTTTCCCTGTCTTGTTTTGCCTCACAAGGTCAGTCGATCTCTTTTCAGTCATTTACTTTTTTCAACTTCAATCTCTTTTCATCTCTGTGAGAGCCAATCTGGGTTCCTTTTCTTCTTCGTCTTCTTCATCCTTGTCTATTTTCCATTTCTGGCATGCTGCTCTGCCCAGCCAAAAGAAAAGTCCTCTTTCATTTTGTTGGACCCCCTTTGGCCTTGATTACAGCGGGCAATTGCTATGCTGTTATTTTTAACAAACTTAACCAATATAGTCAAATTTATTCCATTCAGAGTTGTTTACATTTCTCATTGATATCTTAAATTGACAATGGGAAATTTAAACACTTCATAAAGTCTTCCCCAGCACATCATAAAGACTTTCAATGGAGATAAGTTCAGGAACCCTGTGGTGCCGGTTCATCAGTGTGAAAAGGATTCCTTATGCTCCCTGACCTACTCTTTCACTATATGAGCCCCAATTTTATACCTGCGCCATCAGGGGGAATAAGTTCATCCATGTGATCACCTGATCAGTACATGCAATATATTCAGATTGTCAGCTGAGTTCATTTTTTTTTACTTCTTTTATATGGTTGCTGGGCCTCTACCTGAACAATTGAAACAGCAATGGATTGTGAATTACAAACAGTGTTTAAGCCTTAAGTTTGTCCTTTATTTGGCCAGGCAGTGTATATATTCATTTTCTGGAACCGCTTAATCCTAATTAGGGTCATGTGGAGGCTGGCACCCATCCCAGCCGACTCTGGGCGAGGGCAGAGTACACCCTGGACAGCTCGCCAGGCCATCGCAAGGCAGAAACACACTGACGGGCTACGCAGCTACTCTTGTCGAAAGTCAGCAATGGTTCTTTTACATGAACCTCATACCATAGACAGTGAGAGACATGGCTGGCCATTGATAACCCAGTTAGCTGCAGTTGCAGTGACAACTCATTGAGACTGGGGCTTCAACCCCCAACCATAGGATCAGTGATCCAGCACCTTTACCAACAGGCTCCCAAAGCAGTGTATATTAGTTGTGTAATAAAAAAATAGTAGGGGCAGTAGTTGCCTGGTGGTAAGGTACTGGCTCACTGATCCCAAGGTTGGGGGGTTTAAGGCCCACCCTCAACAGGTTGCCATTGTTCCCCCCAGTGTAGTTAACTGGGTTATCAAAGGTCAGTGATGTCTCTCACTGTCTATGGTGTGAGGTTCTTGTAAAAGAACCATTGCTGACTTTCATCAAGAGTAGCTGCATAGCCATTAGCGTGTTAATGGCCTGACGAGCTGTCCAGGGTGTACTCTGCCATCGCCTGAAGTTGGCTGAGATGGGTGCCAGACTCCATGTGACTCTAATTAGGATTAAGCGGTTCAGAAAATGAATGAATGAAGAAAATAGTACAGGTATTTTTGTTCATAGTGACAGATGAATGAATGAAGTACATTTCAGACCTAACAATGATTTGATGCAAGTGGTGTGAGATTGCATTGCAGCATTATTGAATGGTTGTTCTAGGGGGTAGGAAATGAATTTCAGTTCAATTCCAAGAACCACAGGATACTGTAAATGCATAAAGCAACATCAAAAGTTACAAATGACAGTCAGGCGGAACAAACCAAATAATTTAATTTACACCATCAAGCAGTTAGAACAATGTTGTAAAAAATAATACTTAGGTGAGATGAAAGTTTGTACCAAATTGAATGCAGGAGTATTCATTCTGACACACTTTCAACCTTATGGAACCACAGTAGGTGTACCTATAACCCCCTAAGACTCAAAATTAATGTTGTGCGTCTTCACATGTCTCCACACCGCTTCTGTTCTTTACCACCAATTGAATGTCTTCAAACAGGAAGAAGTTTTGCAAAAGAGTAAGAATCCCAATGGCCCTTATATAAGGCTCTTTCAAGGGCATACGCATAATGTAGTTCAGAGAAAATGTGATGTCCTCATGTAAGGGAAACTCAATGTCAGGAGTTAGCAAGGTTGTTCTAGTGGACATGATGGAGTAGATTGAAGGGTTGAATAAAGAAAAAAGGAGCTGGAGATATCTAAGAGCAACCTTGTAAACCCATTTGTAGTGGATTTACAATGCACCCCATGTGATCATTGAATTGTCTATATCCCAAGGTTCTCGGTGATAAAATATTGTTGAAGAACTGATCATGATTTTTCCAGATGGATGTCACAATATTATTTGGTAATTGTAATGCCACCTGAAGAAAGAAGAGATATAGACACATTGAGCTTGGTGTTATTGCATAGCAACAAGAGAAGAAGACATGCAAATTTTGGGGAGAAAATACAAGTGGGCCGAGTATAGATCCTTTGGGGATTCCAGGTGTTAACTGATTTGACTTGGTCACATGCCCTGTTCACCTAACTATGCACCTCGATCAAGGATAGTAGTACACAAATTATTATAGCTGTCTTGTTGGAATTCCACAGTCAGCATCAGTGCTGTAATGAGAAGCTGTGTATTTCACACATTATTTGTTTTATTTTTGTAAAACCAGGAGACGACACAGCATACAACAGCAGTGAAAGTTGGTAGCTAATAAAGTCTCTAGAGACTCTGGCCTTATTTTACACACAGTTTGTATTGAAAGCTATTTCACCATTGTAACACAAAGGCTGATCTTTTATAAAAATCTAAAGTGTATTCTTCCACTATGTGCCAAGTGCTCAAAGAATGAGGTTTGGCTTGGAAGTACTGCAAGAAATACACCAGTGATTGATTTTCTATTAGAAAACAACCTCTAGTATCATTAATATATTTATTCATGAGTGCCTTTAAAATGTACTTTATCCCGGTTAGAATTGTGATGGATCCAAAACCTATACTTGGTACCCTGGACGCAGGAAAGGAAGATGATGAGGGGTGCAAGGCCTTCACAAACATCTGAGAACACAACTTGTTAAAACCTCTTTCACGAACATCTTACACTTTATTTATGTATGAATTTTGCAGAGCCGATGGCCTGGCAAGCTGTCCAGGGTGTACTTTGCCTCGCCCAGAATCGGCTGAGATGGGCGCTAGCCTCCTCGCGACCCTAATTAGTGTTAAGTGGTTCAGGAAATGAATGTAATGAATTTTGCAGAGCTAGGACTGAAGGGACTGACATAAGTTTGAGTGAGGTGGATTTTAATACTGTGTAGCTGCATTCACATTTAACCTTCAAGCGACCCAGTGGGGTCATATATAACCCCGGGCATATATATTTGGGGTGCCATTTTTCTAATTTTAATCAGAAAAAAGTTTTCTACCAAGAATTTGTCTATCTATTTGTCCTGCATTTTTTGACAGAATTTTCTAAGGATTAGCCAATCCATGTGGCAAGTATAATCCAAACTTGTGCGGGGTCACTTATGACCCCAGGAAGATCTATGAGATTTTTGAGACTATATCTTCAGATGGTATTGATGGTACTTCATTCTGAGAGTTACATGTTTCAGATAGTTCAGCCATATAATTATTTTTTTCTATTACCATATCTAAATTATCCTACCACATCGTAATACATATTTTATGCAAAGTAATGTTACTTGTTATGATTTGTTTTCATTTTTGATGAAAAGAAAAAAATATATAAAGAAATAAAAGGTAACATGCATATTACAAGATGCAACAGAGAAGGGTTGTCTAAATAATTGTTATATTGTTCTATCATTGTATGTTTTTTCTTTTTTGTAGAACGATATCAAACTCCATACCTTATTACATAAGATGATGGACAAATGTATTAGAAAGTGAAATAAATATGAAGAACCCTAAAACAATCATTTATATTGAAATATTCCTATATAAAGTCAATGTGGTCACAAATGACACCACTCGGTTATATTAGTCGCCGATATAGCTTGGTCGCTTGAGGAATAAAATATGTGTTGTACGACATTCATGGGCTGTGATGGCCTGGTGAGATGTCCAGGATGTACCCCACCCTTGCGTAGAGTCAGCTGAGATGGGCACCAGCCTCCCCGTGACCCTCATTAGGATTAAGAAAATTAATGAATTTGTGAAGTCGTGGGAAAAATACATCAGATCTGTAAGTCAAACTGTAGAATGTTTATGCTGAAGAGATTTAAAAACATTGGTGGTTGATGAATATCTGCTGTACATATTTTTCAAAGAAACACGCTGAGCCTTTTGAAGCGAAACATTTCTAAAGACCCCGTTTTAAAGGTGTAATACCTGTCATTTCATCTGCCACAGCAGTTAAGTAGGAAATTGAGCTTTTTTTCTCCTGCAGGCATGCAACATTTAATTTTGATTTTCTGCTGCATCACTAAAGGGTTGTAACCCGAGTATTATATTGAATATTATGGAGGTGATGAATGCCAATGATGCTGTAATGCCTCGAGGATCTAGAGGGGGGAATCAATATGTCATATTTGTCAAAAGTAATGAAAAGGTTCAAGAAATGTAGTGTTTAGATGTCTCTACTATGGCTTCACCTCTTTCAAAAACCCTTCAAAACTTTCATTGTAGGAATTAAGTTGTTCCAGGCCAGGTCACAGACAGAAGAAGACAAAATCCCCATGCAGTTGTTTGCTGTGGTTGCGAAGGTCCTAAGTGGTGCATCAAAAAGGTGTCTGACTATCAACCCACAGACCGCAGGTTCACATCCGGGGTAACGCAGCCATCCGTAGCCAGTAGTCCATGGGCGCTAACTGGCTGAGCTCTCGCGGAAGGGGTGGATGGCATGTGCTCTCAGTGATCATCTACCTATTGTACAAAGGGACAGATAGCAATTTCCTTCCAAGTGTGTTAGGTTGAGTGTAGTGTTGTGATCATGCTCATGACCCTTAACAGCTTGCCAGGCCACACCCACCCACCACCATTCTTATTTACACCGAGATCAGTTTGGAGCTAACAGTTAGCCTGGTGTGCTTATCTTTGGACTGTCTATGGCAGCTTACATACTTGGAGTAAACCCAAGAAAGCATTGGAAGAACTTGCAAAATGCCCTTGTGGAGTCCAGGGTTCAAACCCAGGAACTTCTTACTGTGAGGTGAACATGCCAACCAATACACCGCCATGTCAGTCTTCTTCTTCTTCTTTTCCTTTCAGCTGTTCCCTTCAGGGGTCGCCACAGCGAATCATCTGCCTCCATCTCACCCTATCCTCTGCATCTTTTCTTACACCAACTGCCTTCATGTCCCCCTTCACCACATCCATAAATCTTCTCTTTGGTCTTCCTCTGGGCCTTCTGCCTGGTAGTTCCAACCTCAGCATCCTACTACCAATATACTCACTATCCCTCCTCTGTACATGTCCAAACCATCTCAATCTAGCCTCTCTGACTTTGTCTCCAAAACATCTAACATGTGCTGTCCCTCTGATGTACTCATTTCTGATTCTATCCATCCTCGTTACTCCCAAAGAGAACCTCAACATTTTCATCTCTGCTACCTCCAGCTCTGACTCCTGTCTTTTCCCCAGGGCCACTGTCTCTAAACCATACAACATCGCTGGCCTCATCACCGTCTTGTACACTTTTCCTTTCATTCTTGCCGATACCCTCCTATCACACATCACACCGGACACTTTTCTCCATCCATTCCAACCTGCCTGCACACGCTTCTTCACCTCTTTTCCACAATCTCCATTGCTCTGGATTGTTGAGCCTAAGTACTTAAAATCCTCCACCTTCTTTATCTCTGCCCCCTGTAACCTCACCGTTCTTGTTGGGTCCTTGTCATTCACACACATGTATTCTGTCTTACTGAGACTAACCTTCGTTCCCCTCCTTTCCAGGGAATACCTCCACCTCTCTAGATTTTCCTCCTCATCGTTTAATAACTTTTAGCAGATATGGTAATTCCATTCATTATTACCGTTGCCAATTGCAGTAGTTTTTCCAGATGCATAAGGACAGGGAGACGCCCATGAAATGTGACACATGAAAAAGTGAAGAATTAATACTGACATGATTCTGATGCAAAATAGCAGCAATACATATATATATATATATATATATATATATATATATATATATATATATATATATATATATATATATATATATATATATATAAAATATCTTTTCCTTGCCTCATTTCTCACTGATTCTATGGCATCTTTAACTTATTCTTTCACCTGTGTGTGATATAAACCCTTGAACACCATCCTGACACATATGCAGTTGTGTCTCAGAGTATTAGTCTGGTGTCATCCGGAAACACTTTCTGCATCTGGATGCGTCATGGTTTATGAATCTCCCAAATCAGCATGAAACTTTTATCTACGGATTCAGGAGGGATCAACAGATTTTAGCATAAATATTAAAACCAGCGTGTGGTAATGTCATCTGATATCACATCTCTTCTTGTTGAAGTTGTTTGTGACATGCACAGTGCTTTATATTTAGAGTCGTAACAGAGCAGTAGAGCTTAGTGATCCCTCTTCCAGCAGCCACCTGATACAAAGCCGTTGAAAATCTAATCTAGAACTGGGTGGTTTGACGGTACGCTATTAAAGGGGCATGAAATTTCACAGGAAATTGAAAAGCTGCTTGGTGATCTACCTTCTTTCTTTCTAAGATCTAAACTAGTTACATTATAAGGCATTTGTCCTACCGTGAAGACAGTCAATGTTCATAATATACTGAACGACAAAGGTTTTTCAAACACAGGCATGAAGGTATGCAATATATTTTTCTTCCTTGTTTGAAATTTTCCGTTAAAGATTCTGGATGAGTTATTCAATTATACAGAAACCTAAAGTTGAGGGTAAAATGTAAAAGGTGAAAACAAGTCCTTAGAAAGTCGTTTAAAAGTCTTCGCAGCTGATCGAAATCAAGGTAGCCGGTTGCTGCCTTTGTGAAGTCTCATCACTTTAGGCTAGTTCTGTCCAGCCTTGGAGGATGATTGAAGACACCCACGATGAGTCGCGCATGAAAAATATGTTGCCAGTGTCAAAAATGTGACAAAAATGAAACCTGAATGGAGAGATTTTAGATTTTTGAAGATTAAAGGTGTCCCGTCTTTTGCGATGAATCACCATTTTTTGACTTTTTTTGTGTGTGTGTGAGATTGGACTGTATCACGTCTCTTCAGTATCCAACCCCAACGCAAAACTAAGGAACAACCCGGGCGGCACGACGCCGTAATCCTCCTCACAGCAAGAAAGTCTTAGATGTGAGCCCTGTACCTGGCGCAGGTGTTCGTTTCTGGACTATTAAAGACGTTTCTCATATTTGTCCCTACACTGGTTTCCTCCAGGTCTTCCTGTTTCCTCCCTCAGTCCAAAGACTGGATGCACTAGGCTCACAGGTTGTTTAAAACTGACCTTAGGTGTGAGTTTAAATGTTGGTGTTTTGGCCCTATAATGGTCTGGCAAGTTGTTCAGGGTGTACCCTACCCTTAACCCCGTTTTGGCTGAGATAGGCTCCAGCCTCCCTGTGAACCTAGTAGGATTAAGGTGTGAATGAATGAATGATTGAACAAACTAGTCAACATGATGGCATAAATGTTTGCACCTCCAACTCACAACATGAAGGTTCTGAGTTCAAGGACCCTCTGTCCAGCAGTGGAATTTGTCAAGAAATCACTTTATTGCCTGTCCCGCTGGTTGCTCCGGTTTCCATCCACAGCTCAAAGAAATGCACATTAGGCTCATTAGATATTTGGGATTTCCGTCATGTGTGAATATGTGTGTGTGTGTGTGTGTGTGTGTGTGTGTGTGTGTGTGTGTGTGTGTGTGTGTGTGTGTGTGTGTGTGTGTGTGCAGATCTTGCGATGGTTCAGAAGCTGTTCAGGATGTACCGAAACTGCATAACTTCTCCCATGATCATCCCCTCATGGCTCTAATAAAGGAAAAAGTGGTTCGAAATATAAAATGAATTAAACCACGAATAAACAAAAAAATAATTTTAAAAAAAGGATCAATCTGGCAACCCAGCACAATTAAAAACTTAAACCAATCAGAGAAACTTTGCTGGATATCGCTGGACATGTTTATTGTGTATTGTACCTCCAGTATATTTCACTCTCGTAGGAGGAACTGCAACTGATTGGTCTGCCGACCAACAAACTCAGGATGTTGATTTGTTCACAGATTCACACACGTGTGTCTATCTATAGTTTTTCCTTTTGTTTATGGCTGCCTATTCTAATTATGAATAAATAAAGGAAGAATAATAAATATAGCTCAGTGTATATAAGCACATTTTATGTAATGATTTAATTTACATTTGGAACAGATGGCTGTTATTCTGTTCGGTGTTCTGCCAGTTCAGTGGATTTTTGCACACTTGTTCTTCGGAGAATTCAGTAAATGTGCCCAAATGGATGTGTTTCTGTAATACAGTATAAGCAAGACATATATTGGTATTGGTAACAGCAGGTCGGTTTCGTTTCCAGTGGGAGTCGGAGTCCGCCAAGGCTGTCCTTTGTCACCGATTCTGTTCATAATTTTTATGGACAGAATTTCTAGGCACAGTTGAGGCGATGAGGGGTTCTGGTTTGGTGGCCATCGGATATCGTCTCTGCTTTTTGCGGATGATGTTGTCCTTTTGGCTTCATCAAGTCGGGACCTCCAGCTCTCATTGGAGCGATTCGCAGCTGAGTGCGAACCAGCCGGGATGAAGATCAGTACCTCCAAGTCCGAGGCCATGGTTCTCAGTCGGACAATGGTGGAATTCACCCTCCGCGTCGGGAATGAGGTCCAGCCCCAAGTGGAGGAGTTTAAGTATCTTCGGGTCTTGTTTACGAGTGAGGGAAAGATGGAGCGAGAGATCGAAAGACGGATCGCTGCAGCCTCTGCTGTTAAGCGGTACCTGTACCGGTCTGTTGTGGTGAAGAAGGAGCTGAGCCGCAAGGCAAAGCTCTCAATTTACCAGTCGATCTACGTTCCAACCCTCACCTATGGTCACGATCTTTGGGTAATGACCGAAAGAACAAGATCACGGATACAAGCGGCTGAAATGAGCTTCCTTCGCCGTGTGGCGGGGTTCTCCCTTAGAGATAAGGTGAGAAGCTCCGCCATCCGGGGAGAGCTCGGAGTAGATCCGCTGCTCCTCCGCATTGAGAGGGGCCAGTTGAGGTGGCTCGGGCATCTGGTCAGAATGCCCCCTGGACGCCTCCCTGGTGTGGTGTTTCGGGCATGTCCAACCGGGAAGAGACCCCGGGGTCGACCTAGAACACGCTGGAGGGACTATGTCTCTCGGCTTGTCTGGGACCGCCTCGGTGTCCCCCCGGGAGAGTTGGAGGAAGTGGCTCGGGAGAGGGATGTCTGGACCTCTTTGCTTAGGTTACTACCCCCGCGACCCGACCCTGGACTAAGCGGAAGATGATGATGATGATGATGATGAGTATAAGCAAGACTTGTGTGTGTGTGTGTGTGCGTGCGTGCATGTGTCCGTGTGTGTCCGTGTGTGCGCGTGTGTGCGCGTGTGTGCGTGTGCGTGCGCGTGTGTGTGTGTGTGTATGTGTGTGTGCGCGTGTGTGTGCATGTGTGCGTGTGTGTGCGTGCGTGTGTGTGTGCGTGTGTGCCTGCGTGTGTGTGCGTGTGTGTGCATGTGTGCGCGAGTGTGTGTGCGCGAGTGTGTGCGCGAGTGTGTGCGCGGGTGTGTGTGTGTGTGTGTGTGTGTGTGTGTGTGGTCTTTCTTTTGTTTTTAAACAACAGTTAGAGAGGGAGCAGATGCCAGAGAAATGGAGGAGAAGTGTGCTAGTGCCCATTTTTAAGAACAAGGGAGATGTGCACAGTTGTGGCAACTACAGAGGGATAAAGTTGATGAGCCATAAGGTGAAGATGGGAAAGAATAGTGGAAGCTAGACTCAGGGCAGAGGTCAGCATTTGTGAACAACAGTTTGGTTTCATGCCAAGAAAGAGCACCACTGATGCAGTGTTTGCTTTGAGGATGTTAAGAGAGAAGTACAGAGAAGGTCAGAAGGAGCTGCATTGTGCCTTTGTGGATCTGGAGAAAGCATATATGACAGGGTGCCAAGAGAGGAACTGTGGTATTGAATGAGAAAGTCTGGAGCGGCAGAGAAGTATGTTAGAGTGGTGCAGGACATGTATGAGAGATGTAAGACAATGGTGAGGACAGTGGTAAGAAGTGCTGTTGGTGTGACAGAAGAGTTCAAGGTGGATGTGGGACTGCATCAACAATCAGCTCTAAGCCCCTTCTTGTTTGCTATGGTGATGGACAGGCTGACAGACGAGATTAGACAAGACTCTCCATGGACTATGATGTTTGCAGATGACATTGTGATCTGTAGTGAGAGCAGAGAACAAGTGCAGGAAAATCTAGAGAGGTGGAGGTATGCCCTGGAAAGGAAGGGAATGAAGGTTAGCTGCAGTAAAACAGAATACATGTGTGTGAACGACAAGGACCCAAGAGGAACTGTGAGGTTACAGGGGGCAGAGATAAAGAAGGTGGAAGATTTTAAGTACTTAGGCTCAACAATCCAGAGCAATGGAAAGTGTGGAAAAGAGGTGAAGAAGCGCGTGCAGGCAGTTTGGAATGCTTGGAGAAAAGTGTGATGTGTGATAGGAGAGTATCGGCAAGAATGAAGGGAAAAGTGTACAAGACAGTGTTGAGGCCAGCGATGTTGTATGGTTTAGAAACAGTAGCACTGAGGAAACGACAGGAGGCAGAGCTGGAGGTACGAGAGATGAGGTTTTGAGGTTCTCTTTGGGAGTAACAAGGATGGATAGGATCAGGAATGAGCACATCAGAGGGACAGCACAAGAGGTTTTGGAGACAAAGTCAAGGAGACTAGATTGAGGTGGTTTGGACATGTACAGAGGAGAGATAGTGAGTATATTGGTAGTAGGATGCTGAGGCTTGAACTACCAGGCAGATGACCTAGAGGAAGACCAAAGAGAAGATTTATGGATGTGGTGAAGGAGGACATGAAGGTAGTTGGAGTAAGAGTAGAAGATGCAGAGGACAGGGTGAGATGGAGGCAGATGATTCGCTGTGGCGACCCCTGACGGGAAAAACCGAAAGGAAAAGAAGTTACATTTTTCTGTTAACATATGCACACTTTGACAAATAAATTTGCAGCAGTTTATAGATATTATAAATCACTAAGGCGCTTGTAGTGCTTTGTGCAACTTTTAATTCTAACCGGGGATAATGACTACAATAGGGGTCTATGGTTTTACTTTATAAACCTGACTAATCTCCTGCTTCAGTAGTATTATATATACAATTTAAATGTTATAATTCTTATATATATATATATATATATATATATATGATGACCTGGCGAGCTGTCCAGGGTGTACTCTACCCTCATACGGAAACTGCTGGGATGGGCACCAGCCTCCCCGTGACCCTAATTAGGATTCAGTGGTTCCAGAAAATGAATAAAGGCTTTCAGCTCGCAAATCAAAGGGAGACTAGAATTTTTCAGACGAGTGGGCTGCAGATAGAAATGCATTGCA
>CM045738.1:28212296-28217296 GCA_024760905.1 Plotosus lineatus
GGTTACTTTTTTTATTCATATTATTACTTTTTCTTCATTCTTCTCTTGCATTTTAATTAAATTGCTTGTAGCCTAGGGCTTTCAGCCTAAAGATAAAAATTAAACTTACTGCAGCACTATGGCTATATGCTCTAAAAGCTTGCGTTATACCTAAGTTGTTTCCTGCAGATAAATTATACTGAAATGTATTTTCTTCAGCGTTATGTGAACAAGCCTTTACATGACAGCTACAAGTAAAACAAGGTCCACCTAAAACAATTCAACTTCTGACAAACTTTCAGCTGAATCATTTTTTGGTGTTTACTGAGGACAATAAATTAATTAATAATAAAATACTGTATATACTTCACAGACAATAATAGTCTAAACCCAGCTCGCCACCTTGATACTTATACTCATGCTTATTAACACTGGGTCATCAACCCAAGATCCATTGCCTTCTAGCTTTGGAGTAACCCAGAGGAGGCACAATCAAGCCCCGGAAGTGACCATGGAAAAGGTAATGGCCTTGGTCTTGCTGAAGGAAGGGAAAGGCAGACCACACTCATACAACATGCCTGCTCTACCATAAGCACCTTTATGCTCAGTGGCAGACGTAGCCTGGGATAGCCACATAAAAAAGAACAGGGAACTGTTGTGGGTGAAGTGATGAGCGTTTTTATTTTTGCAAAACTTTCAGAAGAAAGGAATTCTGTGCCATGGAGGAGTGCTCTCACACACTCTTGTTATAGGCACCTTTGGTTGTTAGGGGAAACAAGTCAATCTCTAAAAAATTCCACCATGGGCCTGACTTGTAGTGACACAAGGTTTTACACCGCCGCTTGGCCTCTAACAACTCCGATCTCAGAAATAAAATATGAGAACAAAAAGTCAGTTCTTTTTGACTGTTTCGGAATTAAATAATGCAGCGCTGTTGAAGTTCACACTGGCATGTCTGTTGTCAAGGCAACCTGGGATCAGTTTTGCTGACAAATTACTTGCTGGATAGGCTAATACTGTATTATCTGTATTATGTCACCAAGCCACCATACAAGTCCCTGTATAAGTTGCCCCAGGAAAAAAAAATCTGTCAGCCGCTGTTGTACAATATTACCTGCAGCCATAGCTGATCTCCATACACCAGCGATAGAAAATGAAAGACATTTTATCATAATTATGTTTTGGTGTATCTGGAATTGGGGACATGGCGGTGTAGCGGTTAGAACACCTGCTTCATAGCAAGAAGCTCTTGGGTTCACGGCTTGGCAAAGGTGATTTTGTGAGGAGTTCACATGTTCTCCTCATGCTTGTGTGAGTTTTCTGTGGTTGGCAAGCTTTTCAGGGTGTATACTGCCTTTGCCCTGTGTTGGCTGAGATAGGATCCTGCATCCTCTGTGATCCCTAATAGGGTTAAGCAGTGCAGGAAATGAATCAATATACAGTCGCCCTCTACTTACGAAATGAATCCGTTCCAGAGCCTTTTTCGTAGCCTGGAGTTTTCGTAAGTAGAGGCACATTTTACATGTAAAACCTGTGATTCGTTCCAAGTCTCCCAAGACTACCCCATAAACCCTTTAAAAATTATAAAAGTACACAAATTTTACATGAAATATGTGTTAAAAGTTAAATAAAATTATTTGTTAAACGATTAAACCATTTTATTAACATATTAAACACACACACACACACACACACACACACACACACAAAACTCTCTCTCTGTCTCTCTGGTGTGTTTTGCGGAATGTGGGCTCCGCCCACATGCAATGCACAGTCAATGGAGCAATTGTATTTAAATGTTTAAATGGATGGAATGTTGTATTTAAGTGGAATTACAGCACCTGTTTGAAAGATCAGAGCTCCTGATTCAATATTAACTTGCTTACTTGCGATTTCGGAGGTCTTGTCCCACGGAGCACTCTGTTTTCATGCTCCTTCTGCTTCAATATCATTCCGAAATAATCACCTCCGTCACTGTATTTCCGCTTTAAGGTCTCCTTCTGCTTCAATATCGTCCCGATTGTAGAGGGGTTTCGGCGATAACGAAATATAACGCTGCAATGATCAATCTCAAAACAATCCAACAGTCCTGTTCAACTCTCCATGCGTGTGACAAACAGGAAGTATGGGTACAGAAAGTATGGGTAAAGCTCCCTCCTGGCCAGTGGGGCGTGATGTTGGGAGACAGCCAATGAGAGAGCAAATCACGCAGTGTTTGAATTTTGAATGGCGCGTTTGAATTTTTGAATGGCGCGTTTGGCGCTTTTCGTAAAAGGAGTTGTTTTCGTAAAAAGAGGACGAAAATTTAGGAAAATGTTTTTCGTAACCTGGATTTTTCGTACTCAGAGGTTTTCGTAAGTAGAGGGCCGACTGTATATCTGGAATAGCTTTAGTTGATAGTTTAAGAAGTGGATGGTCTTATTTTTAATAAAAAAATCACACCCATAAAGCATCAGCCAGATGTGGAAGCTGCTCTGGTATTATAGTAGAAGAGCTAGAAGTACTTTTGGATAAAATATGATCAGTCACTTCTAAGAGAAGGGCATCATTCTGTCCAGTATTAAGTCAGTTCTCCACAATGTCCAATTGATGTGGAAGCCCACCGTGATGAATAGATTGACAGCAGGAAAGGAAATGAGAGCGGGACAGTTTGATTCAGGCAGCAGGAATGAGATTATGTTTAATTTACCAGAACAGATAGAAAAGAAATTGGTGGACACGCTTAAGATAAATCCAAAATGTGAATGGCTCCACTTCTACCTCTCTGATGTTCTCACTTTAGTTCGGTCAGTAATGATGTTATCAGAGAACTCCAAAGTTTGTCAAGTTCATCATGGAGAGAACAATCAGGTATTCAGTGGGGGATTCACTCTCATTCTATTACAGTAACCTGGAGTACTGGGTATGAGGCATGAGTGCACCCGAGTTATGGACAACTGCTCTGCAGGGAACCATGGACACGCATTTCTACATGGAACACTCAGTTCATATCCAGTGATCCTACTTGCATGCTTTAATAAGATAGGAGGACACTAGAGAACACACACACACACACACACACACATATATATATACATACAACTTGAAACTCCATTTCAGATGAATGAGCTTTGGGTTACCGGAGTTATTTACCCATGAGCCATAAACTGGTTCACCAGATTTTTGAAATCTCGAGGCCTGTAATATGCTGTATTAATTAATAGCACATGGGAGATTGAACTCGTCCATGGTAAGCACACACACACACACACACACACACACACACACACACACACACACACACACACACACACGGCGTAGTGGGCTGTCACACAATGCTGCGCCCAGAGAGTAGTTGAGGGTTAGGTGCTTTGATCAAGAGTCCTTCAGTCATGAGGGTGGAGGAAGGGAAGGTTCTGCCAACTCCCCCCATTACCAGCTGGCTCAGGAATCAACTCAGCAACCTCTAGGTCCCAAACCTGCCTCCCCACAGGCATCACATTTTTAGTGGCGATGCTGGGGCTCGAACCCAGGACCTTATTCGTGTAAAGCATTTGCTTCATCACTGAGCTACATCCCCTCATTTGTAACTCATAAAGCTTTATTTTTCTAAAAGCAGAAAATTTTACAATTCTGCTCTTTGTGCCTGTCTCATGTCTTCTGGACCAGGTTGTTATTCATTTCACTGAATGCTGGTCATTACATTATGTCATTCAGGGTCCGTGGTACGTACAAAGGACAGGCAGTTATCAATATTATTGGTTCATGACACACGAGTTATGGACATGATTATAAAAAAAACATTTCTAATATCTGTGTAGGAGGCGATGCAAATGGATTCCTACTACAGAGAACATAAGAACTTTTTATTATGATATTCTAAAAGGAACCTGAACTTTCTGGACTCTGGCTGTATTTTCACGGGTTCTGTGTGCTGTGTGTGCTGAAAATGTGTTTGTTTGTTTGTTTGTGTGCAGGATTGCATAAAATGTTACATATAGATTCTTATGAAATTTCCACCAGAGGTGCTGGCTTGGAAAAGGAAGACTTTGTTAGATTTAGCGTCCACAGGACAAGATGTTCAATGGGCAGTGGTGATCTAGTGGTATAAGGCGCAGGATCACTGATCCAAAGGTTGGGGGTTCGAGTCCCACTCTCCACAAGGTTGTCACTGTCCCCCCCAATGCAGCTAACTGGGTTATCAAAGGCGGGCCATGTCTCTCACTGTCTATGGTGAGAGGCATGTGAAAGAACCATTGCTGACTTTGGTAAAGAGGAGCTGCAAAGTCGTCAGCGTGTTTCTGTCCCTTGCTAAAAAGGGTTGTGACAGGAAGGGCATCCGACGTAAAAACCTCTGCCAAATCAAACGTGCGAATCAGATGATTCGCTGTGGCGACTCCCGAGTAAAAAGGGAAAAAGCCGAACAGAAGACAGACAGGACAAGATGTACAAGACGGTGATGAGGCCAGCGATGTTGTATGGTTTAGAGACAGTGGCACTGAGGAAAAGACAGGAGGCAGAGTTGGAGGTAGCAGAGATGAAAATGTTGAGGTTCTCTTTGGGAGTAACGAGGATAGGATCAGGAATGAGTACATCAGAGGGACAGCACATGTAAGAGGTTTTGGAGACAAAGTCAGAGAGGCTAGATTGAGATGGTTTGGACATGTGCAGAGGAGGGATAGTGAGTATATTGGTAGTAGGATGCTGAGGATGGAACTACCAGGCAGAAGGACTAGAGAAAAACCAAAGAGAAGATTCATGGATGTGGTGAAGGAGGACATGAAGGCAGTTGGTGTAAGAGATGAAGATGCAGAGGATAGGGTGAGATGGAGGCAGATGATTCGCTGTAGCGACCCCTGAAGGGAAAAGCCGAAAAGAAAAGAAGAAGTGGACAAGATATGTCGGTGAGAAAGTGGGCATCAAACATTCTACTTTGGTAAAGGCGACCTGAGATAGTTTGTCTCAACTTAAAGTGAGTTACCCGAGAAGATAAGCCATGTTTTATCAAGTACAGCTTTGTGGTCCTGTCCTGTTTTAACCGA
>CM045738.1:28222296-28262296 GCA_024760905.1 Plotosus lineatus
GTCCAAAAATATTAATAATAACAAAAAAAAAAATACATCTGTTAAATAAAGAACTGATAAAACTCCATAGTGGGCAGTGGTGACGTCCTCCTGTTGTTGTTGTTCATCATTTGAGGTTGAAGATGACCAGGACCATATTTGGTCTGTTGGTAGGGAGCTGGATTATGTCTCCCAAGGTTGGGGGTTCATGTCCCACTATCAATGGGTGTCCCTCCCTCCAGTGCAGTGAGCAAATAAATGAGTAGATTGTTATAAGTTCTTCATCCTAGAAGACACTCCACTGAAACCAGTACTGCTTGACCTACATTATAAACTCCTGGTTCCACCAATGGTCAGTGGAGTGGGAGATATGGAGGTGGAGTCCATCTGTCAATCTGTAAGAATTGTTACTGAGATTAACTTGGAAGGAAATGACACAGGATCACCAAAATTGGTGTATGGGTTCCCCTCAGGATGAATAGCATGGAATTGTACTAGTATATGGGTTGCCTTGACCTTGTATCAAGGTCATAAGGTCACTAGACTGGATTTGTCCGATTATCCTGCTGGCGAGAGGATCTGGAGCCCCATGTAATTTATTTAATTATTTAATTTTTAGGTACATTTCTGAGACTGTTCCCTTTGGTCCCATTGCTGCAACTACCTGCTTGATTACTCCTAACTACAGGTTATTTGGCCTAGAGATCCAGGAGGCTGCTGAGAGTGATTCAGTGCCTTTCTGATAGACCCACCTTGGAAACCCTCCATATTACTGGTCCCTGATCCTCTGCAAGCCAGCCCCTACCAGTTAGAACTAGGGTGGATAATGAGATGCTTCAGAGGTGAAAGCAGTGCTGAATGTATCTGAGAGCCTTTTTTTGTTCAAAACTCACCAAACGAGAACAAAAACATGATACTAGCAGTCATGTGATCCCAAATATCAGGTATCCGGCAAGTATTTGCATCATTAGTTGGTTGGTGTAAGTTATCATTATTTAGTGTACTGCAGGATACCCATCTTCTCACCCCTTGTTAGTCCCCGTTGGCTTTGTTATTTGTGAGCACCCATCATTATTTTATTGTCCTTTGTTTTGTTTTTGGCTGTCTCCACATCTTTCCATTGCTTTCATTGCCTTTTTTTTACTTATTACCGAAATCACCTGTTTATAGCTGGTGCCAAATAATTCTGCTGGTGTATCTGGGGCCCATCTCAGCTGACTCTGAACAAGGGCAGAGTACACCCTGGACAACTTGCCAGGCCATCGCAGGGCTTGTTTGTTTGTTTAAATTATTACTTGGAAATTAATTAATACATTCATAGAGTATATTTAAAAACTATTACTAACAGGTTAGGGCAGTGGTTACCTGGTGGTAAAGGTGCTGGATCACTGAGCCTAAGGTTGGGGGTTCAAGTCCCACTCTCCATGGGATGTCACTGTTCCCCCAGTGCAGATAACTGGGTTATCAAAGGCCGGCCATGTCTCTCACTGTCTATTTCGAGAGGTTCATGTAAAAGAACCATTGTTGACTTTCATAAAGAGTAGCTGCATAGCTGTAAATGTGTTTCTTCCCTGTGATGGCCTGGCAAGCTGTCCAGGGTGTACCCTGTCCTCACCCAGAGTCGGCTGGGATGGGTGCCAGCCTCCCTGCAACCCTGATTAGGATTAAGCGGTTACAAAAAAATGAACGATGAACTAACAGGTTAAAGGTCAGATTTATGCCCATTTCCAGACCTTTATTTTTAATTTCAGGCCGTAGTAAACCACCAAAGTTTGATTACTAATCCAAAAACCTCCATAGTTCTTCAAGAAGCTACTTCCCTTCATTCACCTTGAAACACTAGTTTTGAGCCCTTATACTGAATGACCTGTTTGGCTTCCTCCTCCCATTTATGGTCATGCCACACTTTGGGTATACTAGTCTCTGATTGGTTGCCTTTAAAGCTCTGAAAGCTTCACAGGGTACTGAAATGCAGTGTGATGGAATACACTCAGGAACTCCTATATCCATCGATCATTCCATCCACCCTTCTACCCTTCTTTCCTGATAGATGAAAGATTTGCTTCTACTTCCTTGACTAAATGAGTATTTGGATGGGTTCATGATACCTTTTGAGCTTTAGTTAAGCAACCATAGGCGTGAGTAACCATAGACTTGTTTTCAGGGTTTTTTTCCCCCCAGGCTATATCATTCTCCTCTAATATCTTCAACAAGTTTTCCTGTCTGCTGAATTGCTGCTCATTTTGTCATTGGTAATTTTCCACTCCGTTCCATGTAAACCTTCCCAGAGCAAGTGAAAATCCCAGGAGATCTGCAGTTTCTGAAATACTCGCACCAGCCCATCTGGCCCTACCAGGTGTGTCTGCGTTAATATTTCCTTCAGGAAATGGCAACCCAGCTTTCTTTATTAAATAACAATTATGCACTAAGACATAAAAACAATTATGCACTGTCTCTCTGAATAGTCCTTGAGATAGAACATCAAGGGGATTGCTTACTTCAGCAACATCCACCGAGCTTGACTGAGGGGAATACATATTTTATTTGTAGTTCAATCTTACCTGGGAAAATAAAAAGCAAATGTTCCTCCTCACATCAACAAGAGCTGGCATTTGATTCCCGGGCTCGGGGCATTTGTATGGGAAGTTGGCATGTTTTCTCAGTGTTTGCGTGCTTGTGTGTGTTGGCCATGCAATGATCCGGCGAGCTGTTCATGGTGTACCTCACCCTCGCCGAAAGTTGGCTGAAATAGGCGCCAGCCTCCCTACTATCCTAATTGGAAATAATCAGCTTAGAAATTGAGGGAAGCAATTACACCTATAAACTGAATTTATTTGAAGAGTTTATATGAATAGTACGGGCAGTGGTGGTCTAGTGGTATAGGGCGCTGGATCGCTGATCCAAAGGTTGGGGGTTCGAGTCCCACTCTCCAAAAGGTTGTCACTGCCCCCCCCCCCCCGCCCCCCCAGCCCCCCCCAGTGCGGCTAACTGGGTTATCAAAGGCGGGCCATGTCTCTCACTGTCTATGGTGTGAGGCATGTAAAAGAACTATTGCTGACTTTCGTAAAGAGTAGCTGCAAAGTCGTCAGCGTGTTTCTGTCCCTTGCTAAAAAGGGTTGTGACAGGAAGGGCATCCGACGTAAAAAAAACCTCTGCAACATCAAAACGTGCGAATCAGATGATCCGCTGTGGCGACTCCCAAGTAAAAGGGAAAAAGCCGAAAGGAAGACAGACAGTTTATGAATAGTACATTGACTGTAAAATGTGTCTACACGGCTCAGGGTGGGAAATTTCCCCATGTGTGATTCCCACCAATGACCTTGTGAGATAGACATGGCAAGTCTATCAGGATGTGTGCATTGCTGTAAAGTGTACGTGGACAGATCTGGACCCCACCCCCTTGAACCAGCACCATTCTGTGCATTTTTCTTGACTGATACTATATGTCTACTGTCCATTGTCCCTATTTTTGAATTTTGTATTTATATATTCTATTATTGTTTCTGTACAGTCCTCTTTCTGAAAGGTTTGTCCTTCCATCATCATTTATGTCTTCTATAATTAGTGTGTGTCTCTCTATGGCACACTGAGATGGCTAAAATCTCCAGGTCCAAATAGCATCATCCATAATCCAAATTGTGCCTTTTCCCTTAGAGCAGTGCTTTTCAGTCTTAGCCCTTAATGTTTTCTCGGCTCTAATGCTCTCATTTAACCTCATTAAGAATCTGTCAACTATCTGCTGAGTTGAGAGTAGTGTGTAGTAGTGTGGTAGAGCAGAAAGTCAAGCTAAAGCTTACAGCACACACACAGTCAGACAGATAGGAGGCATATATTCAATGCATGTATAAACAAAGAGTTCATTTTTACATGAGACTTGGGAAAACAATAGCATTATGCCCAACTTGGTGCTTTTGTGGCCAGTCAATTTCCTAACATTTGTAAAGATGTCACTCAATAGACCGACGAGGGAAGAGAACGAGGCTAATACGGCTAATACAGGTTAAGCACTGTGTGTGTGTAATTGGAATGGATTGGAAATGTGTGAGGAAAGTGTTATTTATAAACAAATGAAATGTATAAATAAAGTCACGTTGCATGTTCAGTGGTTAGCAATGTTCCCTCTAATTTTTCATGTGTCTGGGCATACACACAAGCCCTATGAGCACACTGAGGACACTGCACCACGTGTATGGGCGGGGCACATATGTAAGCACTGTCAATGCTTTGATTGGCTGTGTAGCGGAAGTGAACCGTATCGTATCATTGGCTGGACACCTGTCACTCACTAAGTTACATTGCAAAATGGTACAGAAAACAATATTATTGTTCTAATTAATTGGATTAGATTAGGTCTAATATTCGATATTAATTAATATGTTTCTGTTGAATTTTATTTTATGCCCTGCAGAGATTTTCTTGTGCGCTGACAATATGCAAGCAGTGCGTGATTGCCCAAGCACTCAGCTTAGAGGGAACATTGGTGGTCAGCATAACCACCTCATGGCAAAAAGGCCTTCGGTTCAAGTCCCACGCTTGGTAGTTTCTGTGTGAAATTTGCTTGTTCTCTCTGTGTTTGTGTGGGTTTCCTCTAGGTACTCTGGTTTCCTTCCAACGTGCACATTAGGCTAATATGCTGTTGCTTAATTGCCTCTAGGTATAAATGTTTCTGTATGTGTTGGTTCTGTGTATAGTGTGGTGAGCTGTTCAGGGTACACCCTGCTTTTGCTCAGTGTTGGCTAAGGTAGACTCTAGCCTTCCCACAACCCTAATAAGATGAAACATTTTTTTTTCAAACGAGTGGCATGACAACATGTAAGTTTTTGGTTTGGATTAAACACACACACACACACACACACACACACACACACACACACAGAGACACACACACACACACACACACACACACACACACACAAAATTCAAAATGGAATAATGAACCTGGTGATGCACTGTAAACTTAGAGCAGGGGTCACCAACCTTTTTGAAACTGAGAGCTTCTTCTTGGTTACAAATTAATGTGAAGGGCTACCAGGTCGATACACATGTCTGAAATAACAAATTTGCTCAATTTACCTTTAATTATGTGTTATTATTAATAATTAATGATATTCATCTATGTGAAGATATTGATTTTTTTATTTATTTATGTTTTAATAGCAAAAAATGAGATGCAGCTCAATGGAGAGTGGTGCTATGGAGCCGTGGGCCTGTTCTAAAAATAGCAGTGAAAAGGCCCGCGTTGTCCTTGCGGGTGACCTGGTGTGGATTTTAGGGTTTATTTTGTTTAGTTTTTTTGTCCAATCAGATTTGTGATTTGCTTCACAGGGCCAACTTGCAGGCTTACAATAATATTAGCATTTTCATTACTTTGATTGGTTGGTCAGAGTAAAACTAAGTGAATAGTATGTCGTGATCTACACATGATACATTTCATTAATTTTTTTACGCACACAATAACTGACGGAGAAGGAGATATTAACTTGGTGTTGGACATTATTAAAAATCTACTTTCAGGATGACTTATTCAGAAAAGATAGACAACAGAAGGAGAGGTTGAACAACTGGAGGTCAGATCTACTCTTCTTTACTTTTGGCTCAGTGCCAATTTACCGGCAGCCTCCCCTGGTAAATGCCAGTTTAAGTTATGTGATGAGTTACTAGCAATGCACAAAAAAGCCTCCCTGTCTTCAGTGCCACGCCTTGCTATATGTTTTTGTATATTATTGATGGTTTGTATAATTTCAACATTATAATGGTGGCATTAAGTGGTGGATTAAGTCCGTTAAGTCCCACTGAAGGCCCAGGTACCGAATTCATGGCCCCCAACTGATATAACTGCAGGGTGATAGGAGTAACTAGACCAGACTGACTTGTGTGACCAATGAGAAAGTAAAAGACAGGAACCGGGAAAATTATAATCAATACCTTTCTCACCTTTTTTAAATAATGAATACAGCAGTGCAGTGATGCGTCCACTGAGGAAATCGCAGTGAGATATATAAATTAAGATCTACAGTATCAATCCGATTATGCTAACAGGCTAACATACTTCTCTACACTGGGTCGGCTTCTATCGTCATATAAAGCACTTGATTGGCTTCTCTAAGGCGGGGCAGTGGCATAGTGGTTAGCACGTCCGTTTCATAGCAAGAAGGTCCTGGATTTGATTCCCAGCTCGGGTGTTTCTGAGTGGAGTTTGCATGTTCTCTCGTATCGGTGCGGGTTTCCTCCCACAGTCCAAAAACATACACAGTGGGCTAATTGGCTGTTCCAAATCACCCCTAGGTGTGAGTGTGAATATGAATGGCTGTATAAGTGTTGGCCTGGTGAGCTGTCCAGGGTGTACCGTACCCCTATCCAGAGTTGGCTGAGATGGGCGCCATCCTCCCTTTGACCCGAATTAGGATTAGGCAGTTCAGAAAATGAATGAATGGCTGAATCGTTACTGTAAAGGCCATCCATCATACTGCTCTCCAACTGAACAGATCTGAAATTTGTTTTAGATTTAAAAAAGAGTTTCCACTAGTCCTGCATACATCAACTGACAATATGAACCTCTTCCTGTTAAGCTGAGTTGCCCGCCACTATTAAAAAAATAAATAAAATGCAAAGCTTCAGCATACAGCAGCGCTAATCAAATAGTGGGGCGTGCCCCCCTTGGGGGGAACGGTATGATGGGGGGGGGGGTGGAGTGTGTATGACCCTGGGAAACATGTTTTTTGGAATAGTGTACTTTAAGTGTAATTGCACCTCCAGTCCAGTAGTTGGCAGTGGCGCTCTCATTATTGTGCTATGGTGTAGCGGTTTTTCGCATGAGCAAACGATATGAAGTGCAGTAAACAACCCCCAAGAAACAACACAGCAACAAAGAGAAAGGTGGAGAGAGAGAAGGAGATATTAAGACATAAATAAGTTGAATGAGGTTTAATAAGGATGTATTTTTTAAATTCCAGGCATATGAGTGCACTTTAAATCTTTTCTGTTACAGATTAAAAAACAATTAATGAAGTTTTTCTTTATCGTAAGTTGAACTATATTTCTTTCTTTTTTTTTTTTTTAATGTTAATAAAGATACAATGCTATGCCGAGATATACTAATAACAATTACGTATAGACAAATACAGTCATACTATTTATAGTTGCTCGCAATGCGGTGCAGGAGGGGTGGTGGTGTTTTTTTTGGGTTTTTTACTCCTAGAGGAGGCGCCACCGAAAATAATTGAGAAGCACTGGCACACATGGACAGACATGGAGGTGTGAAATAATTTCTTCAAAAATTATAAAATGATATAAAAGTTCAGGAAACGTTGACATGGTAACAGGTAGCCATTGTTGATCATTGTCCTATCACGGCACCCCTCTACCCCTTCCATACTTTATAGCTGGAGTGCTAACTGTAAATTTTAGAAGAGTGAAAATATACAACCGTGATGGATACCTCCGTGACGTATTTATTGCACATGCACCTGCAAATATATGTGAGGAAATGATGTCAGGATGATATGAACTCACACACAGATTGCACCATCATAAGACACACACACACACACACACACACACACACACACACACACACACAGAAACAAATGAATGGATGTGCAAAAAAGCATTGTACGCTTATCTCAGTCCTCTGCAGCTGCCATTAATCTTAGTATATTCTAATAAATACCATTATTCATAGGATTATTCCTTCATATCCTGGGCTCAGATGGTTACTCTCCATCCCTCGCTATCTCCGTCTCTTCTGCATTCATTTTTTGTCTTTGCCATTTCCATTGTTCTTTCTTTGTTTACTCTGGAATTGATATAGCACCTTAGCATTCGCAGCATGCACACGGTGATGATGATAACACCTTGCTGTCGGAGTGACTGATCACTGTCCCACAGAGCATGAGACAGCTGTGCTTCATGAAGACATGCGGACAAGCTCCGGGCTGTTTATCGACTGTAAATACAATTCCGGTGTCCTTTAGTAAATATGAGCATTGTTTCATTCATTCATGCATTTGCCAAACGATTTAGCTTATGAAAACTGTGGGTAGGATGGAGTCTATCTTAGTAGAGTATGAATGAGGGCAGATAACACCCTGAACAGCTTTCCAGTCCATCACAGGGCCAGCATACACATGTGCGCACACACACACACACGCACACACACCTAGGGGCAATATGGAACAGCCAGTTAGTCCAGTGTGCATGTCTTTGGGCTGTAAAAAAAAAAAAACTGGAGTATTCAAAGAAAACACACACAAGCACGGAGAGAGCGAGAAAAGTCTACTTGCTGAGACAGGAACTTCTTCCTGTAATGCAGACATAAGAACCACTATTCTACCCAACCATGGCTATACATTGGGGAAGAATGTCTGTGATTTCTGCAATTTAAGGGAACTTGGTGGATTTGTGATGATTCATTCATTTTCTGTAACTGTTTAATACTTGCAAACAGGCTGGCGCCCATCTCAGCCGACTCCAGGCGAAGATAGAGTACACCCTGGACAGCTCACGAGGCCATCGCAGGGCAGAAATATGCTGACGGCTATGCAGCTACGCTTGTCGAAAGTCAGCAATAGTTCTTTTACATGAGCCTCTCACCATAGACAGTGAGAGACATGGCCAGCCTTTGGACTCAGCTGCACTGGGGGGGGGGTGACAACCCATTGAGAGTGGGACTTGAACCCCAACCTTAGGATCAGTGATCCAGCACCTTTACCACCAGGCCACCACTGCCTTTGGATTTATGATGATCTTGATGGAACTTGGTGAATTCATGATGATCTAGATGTAATTTGGTGCATTTGTAATCTTGATGGATCCTGGTGGATTTGTGATGATCATGGTGGATTTGTGATGATGATGATGATGATGATGATGATCATCATCATCATCGTTTTCCCTACACTGGAGCCTTTGCTCCTCAGGGTGCACTCATTGGGTCCATTGATCAATGAAGTGCAGAAAGTTCTCCCTGTCCATCATCATTCTCCTGAGCTGCTGGGCATCTGTCCCTAGCAGTCCCTCCAATTTCTTCCAAGTTTTAGATCGCTCATCAAAAAGGACCTATTTTCGCATATCCCCGTTACTCATCGAACAGATATGAGCAGGTACTTTAACTGCTGTGTTCTACAGAATGTCTCAATGGGTTCAGTTCCAGTCATACAACGTAGGTCAGCATTTGAGTACTTGAACCTCCAGCACTCCTGTCCATCTTCACTCACACTAGCGATTCCGCTATCCCCTCTTTGCTTATACCCGGCCTTCACCATCCTTTCTAAGGAAACTGTTCCAGACCACCTCGATCTTTGCTATGTCCTTTGAGGTAATTTCCCAGGCCTGCACATTATATAAGAGCCAGGATCTTACACAGGCTTTTAGAAATGTCACCCTCTAGTAGATAGATGTATCTGGTTGTCTGTTAACACATGCTTGAGCTCAGTCCACTTTTCATATGTAGATCCCATTCGATAGTAGAGATTCTCTGTGTTGTCACTTGAGTTTTAAATGGTGTACCCTAGATATCGAAACTTCCTCACATTCTTCAACTTCATTCCCCCAACGTCCACCAGACTATCTTGGCTCCTAACAGCGTCATCAACATTAAAGGCTATCGTCTCTGTTTTTGTATAAGACATCTTCAGACCAAAGCGGGAAAAAGTGTCATCATATATTTGGAGGACGGTTTGTAATTCCTCTATCGATTCCGCAAATATTGCTTGATCGTCAGCATAAAGAAGTTCCGAAATTCTAGCTTCCCCTCTTGCTCTTACGTTTTTCCGGAGTTCTCTTGGTGATACCGCATTGGGAATACAATACTTGATCTTAAATCCTGCCCACAGATACACTTTCTCCACTTCGTGTTTAGCAATTCTGACTACGAAGTCCATATATATATATATATATTGAATAAAATCGGGGCCTCCAAGGCACCCTGTCTGCATCTGACCTTTGTGTCAAACAGCTTGTTAGAACCTTTGATGTACGCACATGTATTGGTGTATAGAGATTTAAGAATAGCTACAATATGAGGACGCTTTAATCTGATTTCAAGACACTTCATTAGAGCTTCTTGTGGTATCCAATCGTATGCCGCTCTTAGATCAATAAAAACAACATAGAGTGGAATTCCAGATTATTTGGCTTTCTCAAGCACTTGGCGTATTATGAAGACTGCATCATTAGTTGACCGGTTGGCACGAAAACCAAATTGTGATGGTAGCAAAATATACTCGTACGCCTCCTGGGTTCTATCTACTATGATTGCCGAAATGGTCTTTGACAAAGTTGCGATAATACTAAGCCCCCTGTAATTCTCGGCGCAGGATCTGAGGCCACGCTTGTAAAGACAGGTGATGCTGGCAGTGAGACACAGGGTCGGTACTCGCAGGCAAGTCCATATCAAACTGACTAAAAACACAAAATACTCTAACAGATGGCTTTATGATGAGTATTTTAGGTGTTCAGAGTTGATCTTATCTATTCCCATGCATTTCCCGTTTTGAGTTTCTTCATCCCTGCTTTAATTTCTGGGTCGTCTGGGACCGTGGTATCAATGTTTGGGATATCAATTGGTGGTAGTACATGTGGATATTCATCAGGCTTTTCTAACTCTGGTTGAGGCTCATATGGTCTTGTGCCGAAATGCTGAGCGAAATGATCTTCTGGCTTAGGTAGAGGTATCACCAATCTGTTGGATTTCTCTGGTGATGTGTGTTTTTTCATTAATCTGAATTCATCATCAGCATTTCGATTCTCACTTGCTGTATTTATCGCATCTGCCTTGGTTTTGAAGTAGGTGTTCTTAAGTCGGGTACGAAGTTTCTTAACGTCATCTCCAATGGCTCTTCGTTTTTGGGGGTCTTTTTCATGACGTTGTTTTGATAGGAGCTCTTGGTAGTCCTGATTTACCCAGGGTTTTTGAATTTTGTTCTTTACCAGTGAAGGAATTGTCTCCTTTGAAGCTTGCTTGACCATGTCGACAATGAACTCGTCAACGTCATCCACATCCTGCAAGTCTGGCTTGTGCTACATGAGTTGATCAAGCCTGGCGCTATATTTAGTCTGCACAGAATGGTCATCTTTGAGCTGCCAGACATCTTGAAAGGCTTCACATTTGGGTTTGTTAGAGAATATTTGCTTTGCCTTCTTTTTTGTTGGAAATCTGGCCTGCATTACAACCAACCAATGATCAGAATCAAAGATCTGGCTCTGCATGGGGTACACCTTGCAATTCTGTGTCGCCCATTTTACATACCATTTTGATATGATGTAGTCAAGCCGTAGTTTGTAACCTAAATTGGATACAAAAGACCATCTGTGTTCATCGGATTTTGTGTCAAACATCGTGTTCAGTAAGAAAAGGCTATTGGTTTCTGCTGTTTCCAGCAATCTTTCACCATTATAGCTTGTAGGGTTGGTGTCATGGACTCGCCCAACACAGCACCATTTACTTGGATCACAGTCCATCCCTATAGTGGCATTAAAGTCACCAGCAATAATTAACTTGTATGACGGATGTTTTGTTTTGGCCTATTGTATTGCTTTATGCAGTGTTTGATAGAATGCTTGTTTGGTGGTTTCAGCATATTCTTCAGTTGGGCAATAACAAGTGAAGACCGACAACTTAATTCCACATACTTTTACTCGTACCACGCTTATACGTCCCTCGATCACATGATCTACGTCCTTTAGAATAACATGAGAGGCGAGAGAGATAGCCACACCCACTTTAGCTGTTTTCATGTCATTATAAATAACGCGCCATCCTTTCAAAATGGGGTCATCAAACATTGAAGGAACGTGGAGGATTCAAGGTGATCTTTCGAGAACTTGATAGATCCGTGATTATTGCGCTGATTATCACAATATATTATGATTAGACTCCATTTATGATAGAACATGGGGATCATAGTAGTTCCCAGTAGAACTTAACAAACCTTACCAGAGCATAATAGAACACAATGCGCCGCTGTAGGGGCTCGTGATGAGCTTGGAAATATGATTCCTTCAAATTTTATATTTGAGATGCATCCTGCCTCCTTTTTATAGCCCAACCGTGCTCCAAGCAAAAATAAACCGTAGCATACCACGCTTTTTTGAATCACAGAGATTGCTCACATCATGCGCCAGTGTAAACCCAGGATAAGGAAATGTTTGAAACTGTCTCAAGAAACTGCAACGCTAGAATATTAACCAAATTATACTTGAGCATTTTTCATATTTAATGAGAGTTTGGGCAGCAAAACCAATCTATAGACTATTTTTTTTTAATAATCTTACGGGTTAAGTATAATAAATTTGAAATTAAATCTAATCATGCGTGTAGAGGTTAGGGTTGTTCTGGGATTTTATTGGGCACGCACCTGATAAGCCTTTCCAAAGTTTGCAGCATCAGTCTCAGTGGAATAGTTAAAACTTATCTAGGCTTGCTGGAACCACTTGAGGTTTGAGTTTGAGGTTTGCCTATCTCAGCCAGTGCTGGATGAAGGCAGGGTACATCCTGAACAGCTCACCAAACTATTACAGTGCAACATACATAACCATTCACACTCAAACCTAGGGTCTGTTTGGGACACCCAGTTAGCCTCATGTCTTTCTCTGGACTCCCAGTTAGACCCCCCACCGTGCTAAGACCCCTGGGTACTGTCTCAACCACAAGTGTGCCTCTGTTCACCCAGCAGTATAAATGGGTACCAGTAAAAATATACTGGGAAGGTAACATGCGATGGACTAGTGTCCCATCCAGGAGGAGTTGAACTCCTGGTCGCTTCACGCTATGGAAACCAGGGATAAGCACCGGCCTGATGAGCCATTATGGCTGTGGTGTAAAAAGCCCAAAGGACTTCACCTGTCTTTGGACTGAGGGAAGGAAACTGGGATACCGCAGAGAAAACAGGCAGGCAGGGAGAATGAGAGTGAAGTAAAAGTTCTGAAACAGGTGCCTCTCTTTCTAGGTTTTAATGGTGTGTAAGAGATAAAAACAACACTCTGCATCCACAACCCAAAGCCCCTCGTTCTTCTAAGGCAGCTTTAATAGCTTCCTAACAACATTACATTACATTTTATTATTACACCTCGTTTCATGGATACGTTCCAAGAAAACAGTTGCATGTATAATCTTACTCAGTGTTCTGGACACAGTGATAATTTACATTCATGGATTACCACCGGCTACAAACCGGATGCTTTGGGATAGCAAATCGGCTGAATTCTTTCATTTTAGGATCATTTTCGGCATTCTGCAGATACGGGAAGGGTGCATTCGCAAAGCTGAAGACATGAATGAATTTTCTTACAAATTTACTTCAATCAGTTTTTGTGGCCGAGGCCGTTTCCTTTCTTCAGAATGCATTTGATAATATTTGATGGCTTGTCAGACCTGCAATTTTCAAATGGCATTTAGTTTGGGTTATTTACGAAGTAGTGTGTGAGCAATTGCTCTGACATGTTCTTTCTTTGAGGGGAAAGCAAAAAGTACATTTTTATTTATTGTGCTTATGAGACCTTTAACTACAAGAGCATGGACTGAATGGTTGACAAAAGATATTCACTGTCTACCGGAGTCGTGATGAAGACAGCCTTCACCTCACTACACAGATGAAACTCATTCATTCATTCATTCATTTTGTAATCCTGGAAATAGACCACAGTGGTCCAGACATTCCTTTTGAAAGGATCATTACATGACTGTCTTCCTTTCGGCTTTTTCCCCTTTTACTGGGGAGTCGCCACAGCGAATCATCTGATTTGCACGTTTGATTTGTGCTTCAGTTTCTGCGGCTTCTGTGCATCGCAGGTTTTTCAAAAATATTCATTGAAAAATTTTAAAAATAACGAAAAATAGGGAAAAGTTAAGGAAAACAAGGCCAATTATGCAAAAAAAACACCCCAACCCCAAACAAACAAAAACAAAAAACAACCCCAAACCCCCAACAAAACTACAGTCGACCCCCGACTTACGAAATTAATCCGTTCCAGCGCCTTTTTCGTAACTCGCGAGTTTCGTCAGTAGGGGTCGCATTTTACATGTTAAACGCCTGATTCGTTCCAAGGCTCCAAAGACCCTTTAAAAATGATAAAAGTACACCAATATTGTATGAAATATGTGTTAAAGGTAAAAGAAAATTATTTATTAAATCATTTAAACATCTTATTAACATATTAAACCATTTTATTAACATATTTATTAATTAAACCATTATTAAACATTTTTTATTAACACACACACAGACACACACACACACACACACACACACACCTGTCTCTCTCTCTCTTTCTCTCTCTCACATACACATTAAATGTGTATTGTATACAAATTAAATGTTTATTGTAGCCCACAAGACATGGAATTCAAAGTGCATTCTCTACTTGATAGATCGGAGGTCCAAACTCAACTTTAACTTGATTCCTTGAGGGATCGGAATTCCAGATGAGCTCAGATGCACCACATTTATTTAACATTTACTAAATTAAACAACTTAAAAAACTAAACTAAAAACTAAAGTTAAGCTTTCTTCTCTCTCTCTCTCTCTCTCTCTCTCTCTCTCTCTCTCTCACACACACACACACACACACACACACACACACACACACACACAAAGATGAACAGGATGTTTTATTCAAAGCGGAATTATTGTACCTGTTTGAAAGATCAGAGGTCCTCACTGTATTTCCGCTTTAAGGTCTCCTTCTGGTTCTACGTCATCCCTCCTGGCCAATGGAAGGCCAGCGGGGCGGGATGTTGAGAGACAGTTAATGAGAGAGCAACTCGTGCATCGTGTGAAATTTTGATTTGCGCGTTTGAATTTTGAATTTCTTTTTGTAAGAGGGGGTTGTTTTCGTATCCTGGGGACAAAAACTTTGGAAAATGTTTTTCGTAACCTGGGATTTTCGTACCCAGGGGGCTTGCATTTGTGTGTGTGTGTGTGTGCGCGCGTCTGTATGTGTGTGTGTATTTGTGTGTGTATTTATATTTTATGTATGCATTATATTTTAATGTTTATTTGTTATTATACGCATTTATAGCATTGAATATATATTTATTGATGTTATATACACATATACATGTACATATACGTCAATCGGGGGGTTGATCCTACTTTGCAGAAATCAACAGTCACAGGGGGTCTCAGTCCCCATTAACCGGCCGCAGACCAAGTTTGAAAGCCAAAGCTTTAGCCCAAGTAAATATCTAAGTGTGATACACAGATAATCAAATCAGCCCAATTTCTATAACTTTCATTGGGACAGAGTTAATTATGCTCGTGGGGAGGCTGTCGCCCATCTTATTCGATTCTATGTGAGGATGGGGTAGACCCTGAACAGCTCACCACATCATTGCAGAGTCAACACACATACCACCATTCACACTCAACCTCACACCTCGGGGCAAGTTGGAACAGCCAATCAGCCTACTGTGTCTGTTTTTGGACTGTGCGAGAAAACTGGAGTACTTGGATGGAAGCATGTTGATAACATGCAAACTCCATATAGAAATGCCCCGAACCTGGGCATCGAACCCAGGCCTTTTTGCTGTGAGGTAAATGTGCTAACCACCATGTCCTGTGCCACCAGGAAGCTCAGTAAATAGGTATTTGTTTATGTGGAGCAGGCACAAGGGATAATAGCTAATAATATTTCCAGCAGAGATAAAACCTCTGTATTCTATACAGTGCTGCAAGCTCACATCTTTCCTGTGCACAGAAAAAGCTTGCAGCAGCAGAGTGTGTAAAGCAGAGTATTTATTTATTTAATCCTCAGGGAAGTGACAGTAAGCTGTGGTTAAGATGCGTTGGTGGTGTAGCATCAGGTAAAGTCTATTGTACGATCCCAGCAGTGGTGCAAGTCTGTGTTATTAATAGAAAAACAGATTTATTTTCTCTTAATATCATGTTTTTTAAAGACCTCTGACAATTTCCTGTTGCTCCTTGAAATATCAAAAAAAAAAAAAATGCATCCATCCACCGAACAGTCTGCTCTCTCCAGCGTCCCAGGTAGACTGAAGCCAGTGTCAGCTGACTATGTGCAAAGGCATCTTACACCCTTAACAGCTTGCCAATCTACAGCAGGGCCATCAAACCCATGCAGCCACTTATATTCACATCAAGGGCAATTTGAAACAGCCACTTAACCTATATGAATGTCTTTGGATTGAGGGAGGAAACCAGAGTACACAAAGAAATCCCATGCAAGCATGTGGCGAACATGCAGATTCCACAGAGAAATATCTGAGCTAAGCCCAGATCTCAAACACAGGATCATCTTGTTGTGAGGTTGGCATGGTATCTGCTATGCCCCCAATATCAGGGTGATATGAATCAATAGTATATACAAGCTTAATGGTATAATTTGGTGTAATCAGTGAATGCATGTATGTATGTATGCATCCACATTTATATTGCCGCATATTTGCTTTCAGGCATTTGAAAGCCTCAAGGTCTCACTGCATATTGTTGTTTTGCAAACTATTGACAAGCAATTGAATCAAAACATTTTTTTGTTTTTTTAATTTAGCATTACAGTCGGCCCTCTACTTACGAAATTAATCTGTTCCAGTGCCTTTTCCGTAACCTGGAGTTTTTGTAAGTAGAGGTGCATTTTACATGTCTGATTCGTTCCAAGGCTCCCAAGACTACCCCATAAACCCTTTAAAAATTATAAAAGTACACCAATTTTGTATGAAATAGGTTTTAAAAGTAAAAGAAAATTATTTACCTTTTTAAAAATCTCTCGAACCACCCATGTGACACTTTAAAGTCTTCGGGTTGCTGGTCTGAAGAACCCTCACCCCCACCCTCTTTCACGAGGTCCTTAAATATGGCGGTTGCTTTTTCTGAAAAAATCGCCTCCATCACTGTATCTCCGCTTTTAAAGTCTCCTTCTGCTTCAATATCATCCCGATTGTAGAGGGGTTTCGGCCATACTCCTTTGCGATTTCGTTCAACCGCATCCCACTTTCATATATTTTTTTTTTATTATCTCCTGCTTCACTTCGATTGATAACGGAGCCCGCTTCTTCTTTTCGGTGTCACCGGGAATCACTTTCTTGGGGTCCATGATGGATAATGAACTATAACGCTGCAATGATCAGTCTCAAAAAACTCACGAGCCAACAGTCTTGTTCAATTCTCCTTCACGCGTGTGACAAGCAGGAAGTATAAGTACAGGAAGTATCGGTACAGTTCAGTTCCCTCCTGGCCAATGGGAGGCCAGCAGGGCGGGATGTTGGGAGACAGCCGATGAGAGAGCAACTCGCGCATTGTTTGAAATTTTGACTGGCACGTTTGGCGCTTTTCGTAAGAAGAGGTTGCTTCGTTTACAGAGGGTGGAAATTTAGGAAAATGTTTTTCATAACCTGGATTTTTCGTATTCAAAGGTTTTCGTAAGTAGAGGGCCGACTGTACTATGAAGAGGGATGTAGTGGCAGGTAGGTAGTAGGTAGAGTCGCTCCTTTGCTCCTGAGCTTGAGTGCCCTAAGCGCCATCAGATTTTGCAAAAGATATCAAATCTAGTCACCCACCTGTCAGATGACTGATGATGATGAGGATGATGCTGGTTTAGTTACACCAAATTGCTCATATATGCATGTATGATGGACTGGCATTTTTATGTAATTCCATCTCTTTTCCTGCATACCTGGGATAGGCTCCTGATGTTTGACACCTCGAGTCTGTATGCTCTTTTTATCATTAAATGTTTCGTTAAAAGGAAAAGAATAAAGCTGTATACATTGCCTCATGACAATTCTTATTAATTTGAGCTCCCTGCAAACACTAGTTCCACTTTGATCATAGATATCCCTAATTCAAGCACCTTGAAACATGTTTGGACCTTTATGCAGCTTTATGTGACTTTGAATTGTGATAATTTTGTCACAACAGAACTGGTTGGAGAGCAGGGACATGCACTTACAGATAAAAAAGCTTAAGACAGAGATAGGCAAGGCAATGGTAAAGGAAGATCAGGAGAGCATTGTTCAAGGTCGCGTTTAAATATCTATAGCCAGAGTACAAACATAGGTCAGAATACAGGTGTAAAATGGAAACAGGTGAGATTTAAAAACATTGGTAATTTGGTATATAGCATGTGCAAATTCAAGGTGACGATGATAAATTAACAGTGGCCAGTAAATGACCTCACAAAATACACAACAAACAATCTTCTTTTCATGTGTGTGCCTGGTGAGCTACATATTTGAATGTGTGATTAGGTGTGAGGTCAATGGTGTAGTGGTCAGGATGCTGGGCTCATGATTGACAGATTGTGGTTTTGAAGCCCCTTTCGACCCCCACTGTGCTGAGACCCATCTGCATGGTTTTAACCACAAGTGTTACTCTGTCTGTCCAGCAGTATAAATGAGTATAAGTAAAAAAAAAAAAAAAAAAAACGCTGTGAAGGGAACCTTCGAAGGACTAACGTCCCATCCAGGAGGAGTTGAACTCCTAGTCAGGGATAAGGTCCAGAATGAGGAGTCTGTAACCTTGGATGTAAAAAGACCAACAAAAAAAGAGATGATGTGATGTGTTGATTAAAGTCTTTTTGAGAGAACATGAAGCATCATTATCAGTCAGGACCGATAAGGCCACCTTTCTGAATCTTGCACTGACTCGTGGATCAGCAACGCTGAGATTGACTTAATCGGCTTCACCGCATGTTGGGATTAGATGGATTTAGACACACCGGAGCTCAGTCTCTTCTCTTTCACTTGTTCACTGACATTTTTTCAGACAGCTTTCAAATTCCATATTCCTTAAGGTTAAGGACGTTCTTTCCACATGAAGTAGTTCTGAAGAATCCTTCTTAAGCTTTACATAGCAAGTCTATTTTCAGCACTGAGGATGATGCAATACGGACAAAACAGTCAGAGCTAATAGCAGACCATCTTGGGTTGCGGTTAATCAGCAATCATACATTCATTCATTCATTTTCTGAACTCTTTACTAATAATTATGGTCACGGGCGGCTCGCGCCCATCTCAGTCGACTCTTTGCGAGGGCAGAGTACACCCTGGATAGCTCTCCAGGCCACCACGGAGCAGGAACACGCTCACTATGCGGCTACTCTTGACAAAAGTCAGCAATGGTTCTTTTCCAGCGTCTCACCATGGACAGCGAGAGGCATGAGCAGCTTTTGATGACCCGGTTAGCTGCACTGGGGGGTTAATTAACATGTTTTAACAAATTTGCAAGTAGATTTTTTTTTCTAGTTGTATATCAGGTGACGGCTGACATGTTTGTTTACTCGTCCTCACAGGTTTCATGGAGAATGCACCTCTTTCTTTGCCTGCAAAAGCACATAACTTAGTTTTCCTTTAGAAACAATCCATCAGTACCATAATGTTGTTGTTTGCCCCTCTGTGTAGCAGGAAATCGACATTATATTTACAGAAATTCTCTCAAAGTGCTGACTAGTGACAGAGCCACTGTGCTGTTGGGAGTTTTATGAGCAGCGTATGCCAGGAAGCTGTAACAGAGGTGCACTTTCCAGCAAGGTCAAAAAAATTCTTTAGGTTTATTCGGCTTTAGTCTTTTCCTGTTTTGTCCACCTGAATGGAAAATATGCATTTCAAACACCAACGTAAAACAGCACAGTGGTGCTGTGGTTAGCTTGTCCATCTCACAGCAAGAAAGTCCTGGGTTCGATTCCCAGGCTTGAGCATTTCTGTATGGGGTTTGATTTGGACTGACAGGCCAAAAACATGCACAGTTAACTGATTGGTTGTTCAAAATCTCCCCAAGGTGTGAATGTGAAAGTGAGGGTGAATTAATGTATGTGTGTTGGCTCTGGGAGGGATTGGGAAAGCTGTACGGGTTGTACCCCGCCTTCGCCAGCCTTTCCATGACTCTAATTAGGATAAAGTGGGTTAGAAAATGAATGAATGGATCAACATTAAGAAACCACCCATTTACAGGTCCTGGTATATAAACGGTGCTTGTATATAATAACGATGACTCATAACGCAATGTTATATAATAATAATAATAATAATAATAATAATAATAATAATAATAATAATAATAATAATTATTATTATTATTATTATTATTATTATAATGACTCATAACACAATGCTATATAATAATAATAATAATAATAATAATAATAATAATAATAATAATGATATGATAAGCATGATACAAATATGATAAATATTTAAGGATAATGGTTTTTGGCCGATGAAATTTTTCCAGATTTATTTTTTATTTGTAAATAGTATTTTTCTTCATGAACTTAACTTGAAGAAATGCCATCTTTTTTTTTTTTCAGCTGACCATAATCAAGTCCTGGTTTTGTGCTTAGGAGTCCAACACTGCCCTGCGATGGCCTGAAGAGCTGTACAGGGTACAGCTGTACTCTGCCCTCGCCCCCAAGTTGGCTGAGCTGGGCACCAGCCTCCCTGTGGTCCTAATTAGGATTAAGTGGTTCAGAAAATGAATGAATGAAGGAATCCAACAAATTAATGGATATTTATACAACTTTTAGGAAGGCACAGCTCTAAATCCAAAGCTTTGACCATAACAAGGATCAAACTCAGCTTTTCGATTTTACCAGATAGAAATAAAGACGTTCCACATGGCCACGGGAACACGTTTGAAAAATCCAGGAAACATCAGCATTAAAACCTGTCATTAAAACTCAAATTAGATTCCTGGAACAGGAAATTAGTAGTAATGGTCCACTATCCTCACCCACTCAGGCTTTATGGTGATTTTAACGTAATAAAAACCACGTCCTTTTGAATGTACGTGAAATATTTTACAGTTGAGGTGAGATTGCATGTGTAAAGAATATTCGGAAAGTGCAATTACATTTTAAAAGTTACATCAGGCGATATGAGAATGCTGTGGCAATGACTCACATTCAGACTCACTGCAAGAGCTTAAACTAATTCATCAAGGCGCTTTCAATTACCTGACTTTTCTTATTTCTCATTATCAAGATTTTTTTGTTTGTTTGTTTCTAACAAATCCAAACAATGTGAATGCAAATTATTGTATGTGTTTATAAATGGAAGGGAATAGCAATGTCTGTGTGTGTGTGTGTGTGTGTGTGTGTTCGTGTGTGCGTTTGTTCTCGTGTGTATGTGTGTTATGTATGTATGTATATGTGTGTGTGTGCGTGTGTGCACGTGTGTGCGTGTGTGTTTGTGTTCGTGTGTGTTTGTGTTCATGCGTCTGTGTGTGCTTGTGTGTGTGTGTGTGTGTGTGTGTGTGTGTGTGTGTGTGTGTGTGTGTGTGTGTGTGTGTGTGTGGTGTGTGTGTGTCTGCGTATGTGTGTGTGTGTGTTCGTGTTTGTGCGTGTGGACATACATGTGTGTGTGTGTGCGTGTGTGTGTGTGCGTGTGTGTGCGTGTGTGCGTGTCTGTGTGTGTGTGTGTGTGTGTGTGCGTGTGTGCGTGCATGTGTGCGTGTGTGTGTGTGTGTGTGTACTTGAAGAACATGAAAGTGTTAAAAGTGGCTACAGAAAGTATGAGCACTATGTAGCATCTGCAGTAGAGGGGTCACTGAACACTTATTTAGTCAGCTGTGCATAGGTTTGTACATGCAGCGTTTTATTATTATTATTATTATTATTATTATTATTATTAATATTATTATTATTATTAATATCTTCATGCTCATTTAATTTTAAGTAACTGTGTGCTGAATTCTGAATGGTAATGAAACACCACCTGAAATATCCTCCTGTTCAAATCGGAGTCTGAAAAGATTTGTACCTTGGGTTTGTTTGCATTTCTCAGCAGTTATTGAGGTTTAATGAATGCTACATTAGCAAGTTTAGCCATATAATAAATAACCACCCATCAGGGGCTCTGCGAGCAGAAATCCATCATACCCCTAAACTCCAGTTGTGTGTGTGTGTGAGTTATGTTTGTTTTTTTGCACAGAGCAAAATGCAGGCTAAATGAGTGTGACCTCCTCATCTCTCAGTGGTGATGTTGATGTTGCCTTATCAGTGTGAGCCAACACTGCAGAGATCACACGGTGCTCTGGCATTTCAGTCAACTGGCTGCATGCCCTGGACTGGCACACAACTTACAACTTACTGGCACACACACACACACACACACACACACACACACACACACACACACACACACACACACACACACACATATATATATATATATATATATATATATATATATATATATATATATATATATCTTCTTCTTCTTTTCCTTTCGGCTGTTCCCTTCAGGGGTCACCACAGCGAATCATCTGCTTCCATCTCACCCTATCCTCTGCATCTTCTTCTCTAACACCAATTGCCTTCATGTCCTCCTTTACCACGTCCATGAAAGATATAAGATCTTCTTCTTTTCCTTTCGGCTGTTCCCTTCAGGGGTCGCCACAGCAAATGATCTGCCTCCATCTCTCCCTATCCTCTGCATCTTCTACTCTTACTCCAACGACCTTCATGTCCGCCTTCACCGCATCCATAAATCTTCTCTTTGGTCTTCCTCTGGGCCTTTTGCCTGGTAGTTCCAACCTCAGCATCCTACGACCAATATACTCACTATCCCTCCTCTGTACATGTCCAAACCATCTCAATCTAGCCTCTCTGACTTTGTCTCCAAAACATCTAACATGTGCTGTCCCTCTGATGTACTCATTTCTGATCCTATCCATCCTCGTTACTCCCAAAGAGAACCTCAACATTTTCATCTCTGCTACCTCCAACTCTGACTCCTGTCTTTTCCCCAGGGCCACTGTCTCTAAACCATACAACATTGCTGGCCTCATCACCGTCTTGTACACTTTTCCCTTCATTCTTGCCGATACTCTCCTATCACACATCACACCGACACTTTTCTCCATCCATTCCAACCTGCCTGCACGCGCTTCTTCACCTCTTTTCCACACTCTCCATTGCTCTGGATTGTTGAGCCTAAGTACTTAAAATCCTCCACCTTCTTTATCTCTGCCCCTGTAACCTCAAAGTTCCTCTTGGGTCCTTGTCGTTCACACACATGTATTCTGTCTTACTAAGACTAACCTTCAATCCCCTCCTTTCCAGGGCATACCTCCACCTCTCTAGATTTTCCTCCACTTGGTCTCTGCTCTCACTACAGATCACGATGTCATCTGCAAACATCATAGTCCATGGAGATTCTTGTCTAACCTCGTCTGTTAGCCTGTCCATCACCATAGCAAACAAGAAGGGGCTGAGAGCTGACCCTTGATGCAGTCCCACCTCCACCTTGAACTCTTCTGTCACACCAACAGCACACCTCACCACTGTCTTACATCTCTCATACATGTCCTGCACCACTCTAACATACTTCTCTGTCACTCCAGACTTCCTCATACAATTCCACAGTTCTTCTCTCGGCACCCTGTCATATGCTTTCTCCAGATCCACAAAGGCACAATGCAGCTCCCTCTGACCTTCTCTGTACTTCTCTATTAACATCCTCAAAGCAAACACTGCATCTGTGGTGCTCTTTCTTGGCATGAAACCAAACTGTTGTTCACAAATGCTGACCTCTGCCCTTAGTCTTGCTTCCACTATTCTTTCCCATAGCTTCATTGTATGGCTCATCAACTTTATCCCTCTGTAGTTGCCACAACTCTGTACATCTCCCTTGTTCTTAAAGATGGGCACAAGCACACTTCTCCTCCATTCCTCTGGCATCTGCTCACTTTCTAAGACCTTGTTGAATATTCTTGTCAGAAAATCTACTGCTACCTCCCTAGACACTTCCATACCTCAACTGGTATGTCATCAGGGCCCACTGCCTTTCCACTCTTCATCCTCTTCAATGCCCTCCTCACTTCTCCCTTACTAATCTTTGCTACTTCCTGCTCCTCAACGGTCACCCCTTCTACTCTTTTTTTCTCTCTCATTTTCTTCGTTCATCAGCTCTTCAAAGTACTCTTTCCATCTTCCCAGCACACTTCTGTCATCAGTCAATACATTTCCCTCTCTGTCCTTTATCACTCTAATTTGCTGCATGTCTTTCCCATCTCTATTTCTCTGCTGTGCTAACCTGTATAGATCATTTTCTCCCTCCTGACTGTTCAACCTATCATACAAGTCATCATACGCCCTCTGTTTGGCCTTTGACACTGCTACCTTCGCCTTACGCTGTGTCTCCCTGTACTCCTGTTTACTCTCTTCGGTCCTGTCAATGTCCCACTTCTTTTTGGCTAACCTCTTCTTTTGTACACACTCCTGCACTTCCTCATTCCACCACCAAGTTTCCTTATCGACTTTCCTTCCAGAGGACACACCAAGTACTCTCCTACCGGTCTCCCTGATCACATTGGCTGTGGTTGTCCAGTTCTCTGGAAGCACTTCCTGACTACCCAAAGCCTGTTTCAACTCCTCCTTGAAGACAACACGACACTTCCTTTTTCAGCTTCCACCACTTTGTCTTCTGCTCTGCCTTTGCCTTTTTCACTTTTCTCACCATCAGTGTCATCCTGCACACCACCATCCTATGCTGTTTGGCAACACTCTCACCAACTACTACTTTGCAGTCACTGACTTCCTTCAAATTACATCGCCTGCACAAGATGTAGTCTACCTGTGTGCTCTTACCTCTGCTTTCATAAGTCACCCTATGCTTCTGTTTCTTCTTGAAGAAAGTATTCACCACAGCCATTTCCATCCTTTTTGCAAAATCGATCAACATCTGTCCTTCTGTGTTCCTGTCCTGGATACCAATCCTGCCCATCACTTCCTCGTCCCCTCTGTTGTCTGCACCAACATGTCCATTGAAGTCTGCTCCAATGACCACTCTTTCACCTCTGGGGGTATTCTGCATCACTTCATCTAAATCACTCCAGAATCTCTCCTTCTCTTCTAGCTTACATCCTGCCTGTGGGGCATAAGCACTAACAACATTGACCATCACGCCTTCAATTTCTAACTTGAGACTCATCACTCTGTCTGACACTCTTTTCACGTCTAGAACATTCCTGACAAACCCCTCCTTCAAGATGACTCCTACTCCATTTCTCTTCCCATCCACACCATGATAAAACAGTTTAAACCCTGCTCCTAAGCTTCTAGCCTTTCTACCTTTCCACCTTGTCTCCTGAACACACGGTATGTCCACCTTCCTCCTCTGCATCATGTCAGCCAGCTCCCTATCTTTTCCTTGCATAGTTCCAACATTCAAAGTCCCTACTCTCAGTCCTAGGCTCACACATTTCCTCTTCTCTCTCTGCCTACGGACACGCCTCCCGCCTCTCCTCCTCGACGTCTTCGACCAACAGTAGTCCAATTTCCATCAGCACCCTGTTGGTTGACAGCACTGATGGCGGTCGTTGTTAACCCGAGCCTCGACCGATCCGGTATGAATTTCTTATTGATCATTTGCATTTTTTAAATGTGGCAGAAGTTTTACGCCGTATGCCCTTCCTGTCGCAACCCTCTGCATTTATCCGGGCTTGGGACCGGCATAAGGGGGAGAGACACTGGTTCGTGCCCCCCCCGCCTCATGGCTGCATTTATATATGCATATATATATATATATATATATATAGAGAGAGAGAGAGAGAGAGAGAATTTTCTGAGTAGATCCTTCCGTAAGAGAGTGCTCAAAACTTTTTGGTAGAGCAAATATATATATATATATATATATATATATATATATATATATATATATATATATATATATATATATATATATATATATATATATATATATATCTGCATACACAAAAACACACACACATATGCACACACACATGCATACACACAGACAGAGTGACAGAGCGAGTGAGGGGGAGAGAGAGAGAGAGAGAGAGAGAGAGAGAGATAGAGAGAGACTTTTAATAATAGTATAAGCTCTCTGTCCACAAGGTAAAACACATAAATAAGCTACACCTGTGCAGACTTCGGTAGTGCAGTATTATAGTGCTTTGTATATCTGGCTCACAGCAAGAAGGTAATTTCTCTGTGGAGTCTGCATGTCCTTCTTGTGCCGGGACGAGTTCCTTCTGGGTACTCTTGTTTCCTCCCCAGAGTCCGAAGACATATACATTAAGCTGATTGTGTGGTCCAACCTACTGCTAGGTGGAAGTGTGAATGTATGTGTTTTGTTCGTGCAATGGTCTGGCATGCTATTCTGCATCAATCCCACCTTTGCTTAGTGTCAACTGAGATAGTCTCCAACCTTCCTGCGACCCCACAAAAAATTGACCAGTTTGGCAAATTAAGGAGACTTTCCACAAATATAATTTTTAATTTAAGGCCAATTAATATACAAAGCTTTAGATCTTTTTTTTTTCACACCAGTGGAGCACCAAAGTAGGATTCTTTACTCAAAAAACCTGGACAGCTCATTTGGCTTCCTCCTCCCATCTATTGTCTTCCTGCTCTGAGCGTACTCTGCCCTGTTTGGTTTCCTGAAAGCTTCAAGCTCAGTAAACTGGAAGGCAGATGGGGATAAGCAATGGCTGTACATGTCCCTGTGTTCCATGACACGTTGGTGTGGCCACAAATAAATAAATAAATAAATAATGACTCATTCAACTCATACAGCCCCGAGAAAGAAGTTAAACCTGCGCTAATAGTAATAGTATTATTTTACACTGTGATATCATCTGCCATGGCTTTTTAAAATGTATGGGTCAGAAAAGTGGAAAAGTGTAATGCTTCCCCTTCCACATAAATAGAAATCTATCCAATGCTTCAGTGAATAAAATAGGCAGTTTTGAACTCTTAATTAAAAATAGAAGTGCATATACATTGGTAAAACAAACAGCAATAGCTGTCAGAACACCAAATATTTTTGAGCTTGCTGAGGCCAACCAACGTTCCTCACGGTCAAATATTCCCATCCTCATTGGGGGCATACATCATTTCTTCCTGTAGAATGTAAAACCTATACAGACACACATGCACAGAAATCTTTCCCCATCTGTTCTACTTCATGTAACTGTCAATCGATGCTGTGTTATGAATTTTAATGCATATATTCTATCTGTATCCCGCCATTGGTTTTAGCTCGCCATCTGTCCTGTTTTCTATGACGATTACTGAGAAAGTTAAAAAGAGAAAGTGGCATCAAAAAAATGTTGATAATTTCTAAAATCCATTACCTTACTCAGGGCACACACCCCCCTGAAAGGAACAAAACTCACAGCGAGCCCCGTGAAAAAGCAATTTAATGATATTTAATTTTTTTTTTTTCCCTAATTCCTTTCCGCAGCTCATTTATCTTTTAATGGCCAGAGTTGAAACTTGTGAGCTGAAAACAGGGAAAGGGGGAATGGGGGTTAAAGAAAGACTAAAGAAAGGAAGAAAAGTTTCTCTGATTAGCTTCACTATATCACGGCTTGGAATTCACTTAGCTAAGCTATCCGAACCTCATTAATGGATAACTGACGATGCCAGTTGCAATAGCATAATAAATGGTTTGTTTAATCTCTCTAAAACAGTGAGAGTAATAATACAGAACCCTGTAACTAACATTTAGATTTTTTTCTATTTTATGGTTGCTTGCATTTCAGAAATTGAATTGCTTTAGCTTAAGTTAACAGGCAATAAGAGATATGCCCTTAGCGGAAATTAACTGACCGCTATAATCTCAGCAATAAGCCAGAAGTCCTAGCAGGTACCATGATGTTTATTTGTATGTATTAATGTGTTGTGAACAGATTTAATCAGTAGGATGTTATTATTAGCCTTGTTATAGACAGAATTTTGCTCTTATGAATTTATTTATTTATTTAATAATTTTAAGCGATAACCAGTATTCCTATAAGAGGAATATGTAGCTTTAAAATTTATAAGAACAAAATGTGATCTGTTTCTGTTTCAATACCTCAATACCCTAAAACCTGGGCTCTTCTCCTCCACTATTACAGTTCAGTACAAATTTCATCTGTGTAAATCCTACCTGGGTGGCTTAGAGTAGTGTATTTGCCCTGCTGACATGCAAAAAGCAATATATGACAACGAATATGTGAACATATGACTATTACACCTTTTATTTAAACCTTGCTGGGCATCCCGTTGTCACAGAAGAGGGGTGAGGATGCAATATCTAAGTAGAAGTATACAAATCTAAAAACACAACTCGAGTTCAATAAACAGTAAACAGGTAAAGTTGCATGATCCGGCATACAATGCAATAGAGATAATCCAAATACAAGATCAAGAAATCAGGCAGAAATTATGCACTAATAGAGTGTGGTAGAGACAAAGCAAATAGACGACAGCAGGAGACCAAAACAGTTCATAAACAATAACACCAGCACCATGCTAACAGCTGAGTAATGACTGACATTTCACAAAGTGCAAACACAAAATGTAAGTGGTGAATAGGTGTGAAAGGATCATGTGGTGCATGAGTCAAAAGTCATGTGGTGAAGTGGCTAATGGAAAGTTTATTGTGTGTCCTGAGAGTGTAAGTGGGCCGATGACCTGCCAGATATTCTAAAACAGTGGTTCCCAACCTGGGTTCGATCGAACCTTAGGGGTTCGGTGAGTCGGCCTCAGGGGTTCGGCGGAGCCTCTGCCACAGAGGTCAGGACACACCCGACTCATCATGTCAATTAGTGATGACATGCCCTGCTTGGCCATCACTGGCTGCAGATGATCACATTACATTGCTTGGCCAATCAGTGCCGTGGGGAATTTAGTGCGCTCAGTAGTCAATGTGTGAAGTCGTGAGATTTTTTTCGGAATATTTTAATCCATACTAACTATGTCGAGCAAATAAAGAGAGTGGTCGGACGAATATGTACAACATGGATTCACATGCATCACGGAACGTGATGGGACTCAGCATCCTATCTGAATGATTTGCGATGCCAAGTTGAGCAACTCTAGTCTCACACCAGCAAAACTAAAGGAACACTTCGTGAAACTGCATGGAGATTGGGAATACAAGAACACAACAGTACCTATGTCTTGAATTTGTAAAAAATCATATTTTTATTTTTCACTGATGAAGGGTTCGGTGAATGTGCATATGAAACTGGGGGGGTTCGGTACCTCCAACAAGGTTAAGAACCACTGTTCTAAAACCATGGGCATGAGTATGAGGTTACCAACCGCCACTCTTTCGGGAAGGCTTTCTCCAGAAATTTGGAATACATACACAGGAATTCAAGTCTGAGAAATCAGAAAAAGCATTTGTGAAGGAAGCCTTAGATGTTTCGGTGAAAAGATCTGGCTGATCATGACCATTCCAATTTATGTGTTCAACGGGTGGTTGAGGTGTTCAACGGGGTTGGGGTCAGGACACTGTGAAGACAGTAGCATATGAAGCATACAGTTATAGTCTATAATGTATTTGTGTATAATAACAATAAAATTAATGCTCACCCGGTGGTAAAGGTGCTGGATCACTGATCCTTAGGTTGCGGGGTTCGAGCCGCACTCTCAACGGGTTGTCACTGTCCCCTCAGTGCAGCTAACTGGGTTATCAAAGGCCAGCCATGTCTCTCACTGTCTATGGTGAGAGGCTCCTGTCAAAGAACCATTGCTGACTTTCGTAAAGAATAGCTGCATAGCGGTCAGCGTGTTTCTGCCCTACAATGGCTTGGCCAGCTGTCCAGGGTGTACTCTGCCCTCACGCAGAGTCAACTGGGATGGGCACCAGCCTCCCTGCAACCCTAGTTAGGATTAAGCAGTTATAGAAAATGAATGAATAGTCATTCATTCATTCATTCATTCATTCACCTAGACAGTCAGTCAGTCACGATTCATTTGCAAACTGATTTAATCCTACTAAGGTCACAGAGAGGCTGTGTTGAAGGTGGAGTACACCCTGAACAGCACCGCACGGCCAACACACGCTCACAATCATTTACATTTACACTCACAACTCAAAGCAATTTGAAATACCTCGTGCATGTCTGTGCTGTAGGAAGAAACAATAGTACCCTGAGGAACCCCTCACAGGCAAACGACACACAGAAATGCTCTTGCCGAGCACGAGACTCGAACCCATGACCTTTTTTTTTTTTTTTTTTTTTTTTTATTGGTAATCGCTACGCCACCTTGCTGCTCCCTTCAGAAAACATACTTTAACTATTTTCAAACTCTGGTGTCTGCATGCTTTACACCTCTTCACTCACTGCTTGTCATTGCACCTAGTAATCTAAAGCCTGTGTGCATCTGCTCGCTCAATTAAAAACTCATTTCATGAAACTCTGGTGTGCAGCTCCCAGTTTGCTGTTGCTTCAAGAGGCAGTTTAAAACATTTCAGTGTGCCATGCAGAGAACAAGGCTTCTTTACATGTCACAATTCTACTTATTTGTTCGTCCCACTTAGCTGACCAAAACTCGGTTTAGCCGAGACCAAAGCAATCAGCTTAGAAATGTGAGAGTCTGATGAATGGCAAAGGGCGAATGCTACGCTATGACAGTGCTATGTTTAAAACCCAAGGTCTTGCAGAGGAAGTTTGTCCATGGTGGCCCAGCAGTTAGCATGTATGCTACTTCAGGGGTGTCCTCCGCTGTCACCTGTGGCACGACCTAGTAGCTAACTCACCCTCAACAGCCAATCCAGGCCTCATTGTGCTCTATTCTTTCACTGGTATTCTGCTCTCGACTATTTTCCTTTTGTTTATTTTTTATTCCACTCCACTGTTTACTTTGTTACTCTATTTAACTGCGTATTCTACACCTGTTGTTTACAATTGTTGTTTATAATTGTATTGAATACAGGTAGTCACTCAGTAGTGAAGAAAGGTCAGTGTGTACATGGAAGGAAATAAAAGAATCTTTCTCTCTCTCTCTCTCTCTCTCTCTCACACGCACACACACACACACTTTGTCTTTCTCTCTCTCTCTCTCTCTCTCTCTCTCTCTCTCTCTCTCTCTCTCTTCCTGTCTCTCAATCTCCATCTATTTTTTCACACTCTCTCACTTTCTCTCACTCTAAATCTATTTATCCTGTGCACACATACTCTCTCGCTCTCGCTCTCATTTTGTAGCTCTCCCTTACACACAGCTGTATTCATGCCCATTGACTCTCTGATGCATTTGAGCGTTGATATTGGGGGTCTTCCTCTCTTTCTTTTCCTCTCGTTCATTTTTCCGGTGATGACCGTTCGCTCCAGCCGTTCATAACGACACAGATAACCAAATAATTGGCGTCTTTGCTTCAGGATGCTTTTCCAAAGCATTAATCCATGGCCGATCTGCTTTATCCACAAAATGTGGGTTTTCCTTTCTATCCAAGACCCACGACTCACTCTATTCAAGACCCACGACTCACTTCATCCAAGACCCATGACTCACTCCATCCAAGACACGACTCACTCCATTCAATACCCATGACTCACTCCATCCAAGACACACGACTCACTCTATCCAAGACACACGACTCACTCCATCCAAGACCCATAACTCACTCCATCCAAGACCCACGACTCACTCCATCCAAGACATGACTCACTCCATCCAAGACACGACTCACTCCATCCAAGACCCACAACTCACTCCATCCAAGACACACGGCCCACTTTATCCAAGACCCACAACTCACTCCATCCAAGACACATGGCCCACTCTATCCAAGACCCGCAACTCACTCCATCCAAGACCCATGACTCACTCCATCCAAGACCCATGACTCACTCCATCAAGACCCACGACTCACTCCATCCAAGACACGACTCACTCCATTCAAGACACGACTCACTCCATCCAAGACCCACAACTCACTCCATCCAAGACACGACTCACTCCATCCAAGACATGACTCACTCCATCCAAGACCCACAACTCACTCCATCCAAGACACACGGCCCACTCTATCCAAGACCCACGACTCACTCTATCCAAGACCCACAACTCACTCCATCCAAGACCCATGACTCACTCCATCCAAGACCCACGACTCACTCCATCCAAGACACGACTCACTCCATTCAAGACCCATGACTCACTCCATCCAAGACATGACTCACTCCATCCAAGACCCACAACTCACTCCATCCAAGACACGACTCACTCCATCCAAGACCCACGACTCACTCCATCCAAGACCCATGACTCACTCCATCCAACACCCACGACTCACTCCATCCAAGACACGACTCACTCCATTCAAGACCCATGACTCACTCCATCCAAGACACGACTCACTTCATCCAAGACCCACAACTCACTCCATCCAAGACACACGGCCCACTCTATCCAAGACCCACAACTCACTCCATCCAAGACACATGACCCACTCTATCCAACACCCACGACTGACTATCCAAGACCCGCAACTCACTCCATCCAAGACCCATGACTCACTCCATCCAAGACCCATGACTCACTCCATCCAAGACACGACTCACTCCATTCAAGACCCATGACTCACTCCATCCAAGACACGACTCACTCCATCCAAGACCCACAACTCACTCCATCCAAGACACACGGCCCACTCTATCCAAGACCCACAACTCACTCCATCCAAGACACACGGCCCACTCTATCCAAGACCCACAACTCACTCCATCCAAGACACGACTCACTCCATCCAAGACATGACTCACTCCATCCAAGACCCACAACTCACTCCATCCAAGACACACGGCCCACTCTATCCAAGACCCACGACTCACTCTATCCAAGACCCGCAACTCACTCCATCCAAGACCCATGACTCACTCCATCCAAGACCCACGACTCACTCCATCCAAGACACGACTCACTCCATTCAAGACCCATGACTCACTCCATCCAAGACATGACTCACTCCATCCAAGACCCACAACTCACTCCATCCAAGACACGACTCACTCCATCCAAGACCCACGACTCACTCCATCCAAGACCCATGACTCACTCCATCCAACACCCACGACTCACTCCATCCAAGACACGACTCACTCCATTCAAGACCCATGACTCACTCCATCCAAGACACGACTCACTTCATCCAAGACCCACAACTCACTCCATCCAAGACACACGGCCCACTCTATCCAAGACCCACAACTCACTCCATCCAAGACACATGACCCACTCTATCCAACACCCACGACTGACTATCCAAGACCCGCAACTCACTCCATCCAAGACCCATGACTCACTCCATCCAAGACCCATGACTCACTCCATCCAAGACACGACTCACTCCATTCAAGACCCATGACTCACTCCATCCAAGACACGACTCACTCCATCCAAGACCCACAACTCACTCCATCCAAGACACACGGCCCACTCTATCCAAGACCCACAACTCACTCCATCCAAGACACACGACCCACTCCATCCAAGACACATGACTCACTCGATCCAAGATCCACAACTTCAGTACAAGCTTTACTCTGTGACCTCTCTATATGGCCGCTGATTTGAACTGCTTCCCTATTCACTGTGAGACGTCTGTGGATCTCCTGTGTGCGGCCTCTGTACATAAGTACACAAATCGATCACGGATGATATAATCACCATAGATCATACAGTTGAGGCTCATGTCTCTCTCCTGATTGGGTTTCATAGTGATATTGTGGAACATATTAACGGAGAGTTAAGCAAGTATGTTTTATGGATGGTTCATTTTAATGAAGACAAAGAACACAAACATACAGCCCAATAAATAAATACATAAATAAATGGAGGTCTTGCATGACCGAGCTGAGCTGCTGACCCGGGTATTGTTTAAAATCTATTGAGGGTAATAATTGGATGTTGATCAGTTAAACATATGCGACCCTGTGGAATAGGTCAGTGGTGGCTTAGTGGTTAAAGGTGATGTTACTGATCCGAAGGCCAGGGTGCTAATCCCTGCAATCACCATTGGTGGGCCCTTGAGCAAGGCCCTTAGTTATCAATTGCTCAGTTGTATGGAAAGTTATAATTGTAAGTCGCTCTGGATAAGAGTGTCTGCCAAACTCCGTAAATGAAATCAAAGTGGATTTTCCAGAAGAAATGGATCGGACCCCGAATATAATGCTGCACAAAGTGATTTTCTTCTCACTGCAGAGATCTCTCAGCCGCAATTTACAACAGCAGCCGAACAACAGAGTATGAGTGATGGTAATGTCTGGTGTTTAAAGACTTTCTCTGGTGGATGAGAACTGTCAGACCTTTACTTTTTCCTTCATTCATAATAAAAAAACAAATCAGTAAATCATATTTGCATCATTTGTCACACTGCTGTAATATACACAAAATGCATCATGGGAAGGATATTGTTTGACACTGTGTGAGGGGTTTTTGTTTTTGTTTTTTTTTTAAACGATTTCTGTCCTGCTTGTCTTTTAGTTGCTATCTTTGTTCCTTGGCATACAGACACGCCCACTGCTCCTCCTCTCCTCCGCCTCCTGAGACACCTTGACATGCAATCAATTCTTGGATCAATGCTACAGGAGAAACATATTGGCATATAAAATTAAATAAATAAAATAGCTGGCTTTACAAAGCATTAGTTTGATCCAAGTCTCAGCTGTTGTTGCTGAAACGCTCGTGTGTTGGAATTAATTGGAGTACATGGGTGCGTTAGGTGGCGTTTAGATCCTGGCTCACTGTGGAGACGTCATCATACTGATTACCTCTAACTCATATGAGCTCCGCATTCTAGTACGCTTCTGCTTTACTGAAATCACAACTTTCCAGAGTTCCCGGTTCTGTCGTGAGTCTGAGTTGGCGTCAGCATGGAGTTGCACATGCTGGTCTCTGTTGTTTCCTTTGGGGTCTCAGCTTTTCTCCAACATTTCAAAACACACACTAGAAAGTGAACTGGCTTCATTTTTTTTTGTTAGAACACCTGCATATGTGTATGCAATGGAGCTGAATGCAATGTGTATTCCTGCTTCACACCCAGTGCCTGAATGAATTGCCTTGCTGAAGCCCCAGCAGTGCTGATAGTGGGGAAGGATTATTAACCCATCGCCTTAACCTCTACACCACCACCGCCCTACATCTGCACATGACAGTCATTTCACCTCCAATATTTTAGACAAGGGCAGTGGTGGCCCGGTGGGAAGCTGCTGGATTGCCGATCCTAAGGTTCGGGGTTCAAAGCCCACTGTCAACGGTTGTCACTGCTGTCCCACCAGTACAGCTAACTGGGTTATCAAAGGCTGGCCATGTCTCTCACTGTCTATGGTGAGAGGTTCATGTACAAGAACCATTGCTGACTTTCGACAAGAGGAGCTGCGTAGCTGTCAGCATGTTGATGGCCTGGTGAGCCGTCTAGGGTATACGCTGCCCTCGCCCAGAGTCAGCTGGGACGGGTGCCAGCCTCCCCACGACACTAATTAGGATTAAGCGGTTACAGACAATGAATGATTGAATGACTCAGAGTTAAAGAGACACAACTCAGAATTTGCCAGTCATGTTTGGACTAAAGAAAGGGGTATCGGTGGTGTAGTGGTTAGCACGTTTGCTTCACACCAACATGGGCCTGGGTTCAAGTCCCACACTTGGCAACAGTGTTTTCTCATATAGAGTTTACGTGTTTTCTCTGTGTTTGCATTAGTTTCTTCTGGGTAGTTTGGGTTCCTCATACAGTCCACAAACATACACATTTACTGGCCAACTGGGTATTATTTGATTGCCCCAAGTGTGAATGCTTATGTGTGTGTGTTTGTTGCCCTGTGATGTACTGGTGAGCTGTTCATGGTGTACCCCACCTTGGCCATGATTGGATTGGATGAGCTCCAGTTTCCCTCCAACCACAATATCAGCGAAAACAATTCAAATGAAATGAAATGATGCAAACCCTATAATATTATTTTTGTGAGCTTCTATGTTATGTTCTTGTGAAGTATATACTAAAGCATATATGTCCCAAGTGATGGTCTGGCGATCGATCCAGGGTGTACTCTGCCCTCAATGAGGGTTGGCCAAGATGGACTCCAGCCTCCCCGTGACCCTAATTAGGATTAAAGTGTTTCTGAAAATGAATGACTTAATAATACACCTCAGACTTAGTGACCGTCGCTGAATTAAACAGCCTCCTCCTGATGTTCCATCGCTCAGTGACATCCACCTCATCTTCTGCGCGCGATTGTTAATTAGTATTGTATCTGTGATATTTTCTCTTCTTCAGTTTGATTAAGAAAGTCATTAAAGAGATATGGTTGAAGGATAAAATCAATAATGTTTGTAAATGCTTGATCGAATCTGAGCTAGTTTGGACAGGTTTTTAATGAGGGACGATTATTAGTCACGTTTATTACTTCTGTAGGGCCGGTGGCGTAGTGGTCAGGGTGCTGCGCTCATGATCGGGAGGTTGTGTGTTCAAATCCCAGGTAGACCCCCACTGTGCTAAGACCCCTGGGCAACGGCTTAACCACAAGTGTGCCTCTGGTCACCCAGCAATATAAATGGGTACCAGTAAAAATATACTCAAAAAGGTAACCTGCATCCCTAGCGTCCCATCCAGGAGGAGTTGAGCTCCTGGTAGCTTCATGCTATGGAAACCGGGGATAAGCACCGGCATGATGAGCCACTCGGCTTGGGTGGAAAAAGCCAACATTATTACTTCTGGTGTCTTTAACGGGATGAGGTTGTAGTACTGTAAAACCTTTCCTGCCTCAAAGTATATGGATGACATCATAGAAAACAGACCATGATGATGCGTGCTACAAAATCTTTTATTTGAGCAAAATTAAAGATTTGTTAAATCTCATATCTTGGACTTCTTGGACTTCTATTTACATTCGTATTTGAGATGAAGTGCAAAGGTGCCCATGTTTCATAGTCCTGTTCAGATAGTGTTGTTTAATCAGTGGGACATCAGGACAACGGACAGCAATAGATGACCATAGATGGAGTAATGGAGTTATTTTTTTTCAGCGGTTGTATTTTCTAAGAATGTGCATGTTTTATCATGTTGCATCATGCAATCACACCTCACATGATGGCATCCAAGTTTCTAAAAAAGTCTGAAAGTCTAGATAAGACTGACTGTTATTTCAGTTTGAGGCAAACCAAATTTCCTCTAGCGATTTGCACATATATTGAAAAGAGTCAGTTGTGGTGGTTCGGATCAGATTGTCTAAAGGTCACATCACGTTAGAGGCATTCTGTGCATGTTCAACTTGGAGGAGACCTAGACGTCACCGGAGGGATTATATGTCCTGTCTGACCTCAGGATTCTCTGAGGAGAAAGAGGCAAAGCGTTATGGTTTATTGTTCTTTATTGGCTATTAGTGATAGAGGGCTGCAGCATCAATGAGACTCAAACCCATGATCATTTTCATACCAGGCCATTTCAGGGCAGAAACATGTTCACGGCTATGCAGTCTACGTTTGATGAGAGTCAGAAATGGTTCTCACAGACAGTGAGAGACATGGCCTGCCTGTGATAAGGCAATTAGCTGCACTGAAAGGACAGCGGTGACAACTATTGACAGTTGGGCTTGAACCCCCAACCTTGGGCTCAGTAATCCAGCACCTTACCACCAGGCCACCACTGCTCCCCTGTGAGCTCAAGTTTTTTAATGTCTTACAGCAAGAGGCGTCCGGGTTCAGTTCCCAGGCTCAGGTGTTTGCATGCTCTCCCTGTCCTGACATGGGTTTTCTCCAAATACTCTGCTTTTCTCCCACATTATACAGTAGGGGTCTTCAACCCTATCCCTGAAGATCTATCTTCTTGAAGACTTTGGCTCCAACCTTAACCATGCACTCCTGAGTACCTGATTATTGCCTTGAAGTTTTTAAAAAGGTCAAAAATGTATGTTAAATTTTGTTTGGAGGTCAAACCTGCTGCAAGGTGGCTGCCCAACATTGATCCTAGCTGCGGGTGTGAGTATGAAACGTGATGGTCTGTAATGGCCCGCAATTGTCTGGTAGCCTTTTCAGGTGCACCCCTCCTTTGCCTAGTGTTGGCTGGGATTGACCTCCCAGCAACACGAGCAGGATTAAATGAAAATAAGTGAGTGAGGGATTACACCACATGGAAGTAAAACACAACCTTTTGCTTGATAGTCCATATCTGGACGAATACTGTGGCACTGACACATTAAGTCATTCAGAAAAAAAAAAAATTATATATATATATATATATATATATATATATATATATATATATATATATATATATATATATATATATATATATATATATTTACTCCATTTCAACTTTTTCAAGGGTTCTTACAGGAAAGGTTTTTATGTCTTTTATTATATAATAATATTCACTACTTGTCCTTGATGTAATCAGGTTTGATTAGCACTAGCTGTTTTGTTGAATGTCCATCACCACTCCTCACTTCCCTTCCTCAATTTCCACTAGATCTTTTCTCTCTCAAATTCAATATGGTGTGACTTGAAGCTCGATGGAGTGATTACTTTTGAAAGAGTGTAGAACTGATGATAAAGTGTTCATGCGGAAGCACGTTCAGCCTCTAGCCCAACCCACCATGAACACCCCCACCACAACCACCATCGTGATCTCCAAGCCAAATAAATACACATGCTACTGGGTCATAGAAGGCGGTGGTGGTCTGGTGGTAAAAGGTGCTGGATCGCTGATGGTTAGGGGTTTAAGTCCTACACTCCACAACATTGTCACTGTCCCCCCAGTGCAGGCAACTGGGTTATCAAAAGCCGGCCATGTCTCTCACTGTCTATGTTGAGAGGATCATGTAAAAGAACCATTGCTGACTTTCAACAAGAGTAGCTGCATAGCCGTCAGCGTGTTTCCACCCCTTGCTAAAGGGTTGTGTCAGAAAGGGCATCCGATGTAAAAATCAATGCCAAATCGAATATGTGAACCATTAATATGACTTCCATGAAGATGGAGGCAGATGATTCGCTGTGGCGACACCTGAAGGGAATAGCTGAAAGGAAAAGAAGACTGGGTCATCGAGGTGCTCAAACACTTGCAGCTGGATGGAGATGCAGATAGAGGGCGATACCTGTTGTTAGCCTCCAGTTCTGGCAGTGTATCCAGGAGGTTTGATTACCAAATAAAAAGTAAAGTGAATGCATCCTTTCATCTTTTTCTGCAGATGAAACATGTCTTTGAGATTGGTGTCCAACCAAAGGCTCCTCCAAGCACACAGATTCCTAAAACCCCAGCTATATAGACCCGGACCACTATTATACTGTACAGTATTAACAAAGGCTGGACCTGGGAAAACTGGATATTTTTTCCCAAGGTAGATCCGTCCCTACCTTCAGTTTACTTATAAACAATTCTCACACATCCAGTATTGCCTTCCAATCACGTGGTACCACCAGCCAAGGAGGGGCTTATGTAAGCAGGTCCCATGACACATGAAGCTGCTCCTCACATCTTTATGAACCGCTCATGCATGTATTTTCAGGGGCAAGCGAACACCCTTTGAGGAAATACACTGACTGGCCCTTGTATACATTGGCTGGTAAGTGCTTTGAGCAACTGAGCAATGGTAACATATGCCATCTCGTTCTGTCATGACAGCTCGTCCAGTTAACTCCCCTGGATGCCGAGCCATGGATGGCAGCGTGCTTCAAGACTGGAAAGTGACACTTAAGTCTTCTATGGATGGGATTCTTTATACATGGGGTCCTGAACAAGTTTCCTATTTTTCCAGGTTGCGATTTATTCCTTTCCACATCATGCACATTACCGTTTTTCCCAGACCTCCTGTCGGGAAATTACAGGCTGAATTGCCTCCCACTGAAAGCTTCATATGAAAATTTTAGTCTCATGCACAAGTGTGATTTACGTCCCAGATGTTGCCTCATAACGTGGAAGGAAAAAAAAACCCTGACTGATGCTACTTACTGTAAACAACCTCGTAGTGTGTATATCAGTGACTCACAGGCGCTCAACACTTTATGATAACGTTGGGTAATTGTTTAGGTCTTTCAGCTCATCTGTGTGGAAATAGCTAGATAGGGCTTTCCTCCTGGAGTATTACACAGCTCTGTGATCCAGTCTGAACAGGCTGGTGGCTTGTAAATCTGAGTACCAGGTGCAAGACGAGCAGGAGAGCATTATTCTGATAATGTGGTTTTACACTTGATGAAAAACTCTTTTTCAGAGCATCGACAAAATGTGCCGCTTACATCCATGCGCTTGAGTTCACTTCCTGCTTGATACACCCAGCCATCAGCCAGAAGTCCACGGGAGCTCATCTTCTGAGTCCTCTGGGAAGGACAGCATACA
>CM045738.1:28267296-28277296 GCA_024760905.1 Plotosus lineatus
TGAATGAGCTTAAATCATCGTTCATTTACTGAACCACTTAAATATAATTAGGGTCGCGTGGAATTTGGTGCCCATCACAGCTAACTCGGGGTGAGGGCAGAGTACACCCTGGAGAGCTCACCAGGCCTTTGCAGGGCATGAATGAACTTAAGAACTGAAATTTAAAGGCACAGCAGCACTCTGGTCCGATTTTATTGCAAAATCTTATTTGGAGCAAGATTGCCCCCCCAATGCACCTGACTGGGTTATCAAAGGCCAGCCATGTCTCTCACTGTCTATGGTGTGAGGTTCATGCAAAAGAACCATTGCTGACTTTCGTCAAGAGTACCTGCATAGCCATCAACATGTTTCCGCCCTGTGATGGCCTTGCGAGCCATCCAGGGTGTACTCTGCCCTCACCTGGATGATTTGGCTGGGATGAGCTCCAGCCTCCATACACCCTAATTAGGATTAAGCGGCTAGAGAAAATGGATGAATGAATATTCCTCTCATATGTCTGGTCATGGGGGCAGTGGTGCTGGATGGCTGATCCTAAGGTTGGGGGTTCAAGCCCCACTCTCCATGGCTTGTCACTGTCCCCCCAGTGCAGCTAACTGGGTTGTCAAAGGCCAGCCATGTCTCTCACTGTCTATGGTGAGAGGTTCATGTAAAAGAACCATTGCTGACTTTCAACAAGAGCAGCTGCAAGGACGTCAACGTGTTTCCACCCTGCGATGGCCTGGCAAGCCGTCCAGATTGTACTCTGCCATCGCCCTGGAGTCAGCTAGGATGGGAGCCAGCCTCCCAGAGACCCTAACTAGGATGAAGCGGTTACAGATAATGAATGTCTGGTCATGTCTTATCTGTCTCACTGTCTTTATTTTTGTCTCACACTCTCAATCCTACCGAGTATTGACCTCCAGATGGTGCATCCCTCACTTTAGGCTTGAGATGTAGCCCACGATTGCTAAAGCCACGGGTATTATATGTAGAATACATTCAAGGAAAGTGGAATATTTGGGTGGGGTGACCTGTACACTTCCTGTAGTTGTGTGGTGTTGCATTATTACCCAGTTATTCCCTATTCGCTGTCATTCCGCTTACGTTACAGGTTTCACACTCGTGCACGTGACCTTGTTCTATTCTATTAAAATACGTACTGTATACATGAATGTGAAAAGCCAGACATTACTTTCGACGTCTTTCTATCGAACTTGGCAGTGTGTATATATATATATATATGTATGCGCGGCACGGTGGCGTAGTGGTTAGCACGTCCGCCTCACAGCAAGAAGGCCTGGGTTCGATTCCCGGCCTGGGCGTTTCTGTGTGGAGTTTGCATGTTCTCCCAGTGCTTGTGCGGGTTTCCTCCGGGTGCTCCGGTTTCCTCCCGCAGTCCAAAGATGTGCACTGTAGGTTAATTGGCTGTTCTAAATTGACCGTAGATTCTCTCCTGCAGCGGCACTGGAACCCAGTCGTATCAGCATTTGCCCTTCCATTGGATCCTTCCGGAGGCGCCGAGAGAGGGGGGGACTTGCTGCTTGAGTAACAGCCTGTCCCTCATTACTCCCTACCCAGGCTCTGCGCACTGGGGCGTATCACCAGCTGGGGTACCAGCCAGAGCGCAGCCATAGTCCTTCGGGACTAACGGAGGCCTACCATATATATATATATATATATATATATATATATATATATATATAGTGCCTGAGTCTTGGGCGACCATTGGCGACCCACCATGAAGGATAACACCCTGGTTATCATCTTCATGGAGGTTTTCTTGGCAGGATTAGTGCAGTGGTTTGCCATTGCCTTCTGCACGATGCGAACCTATGGGCAATTTAGAATGGCCAATTAACCTACTGTGCATGTCTTTGGATTGTGGGAGGAAACTGGAGCACCCGGAGGAAACCCACGCGTGCACGGGGAGAACATGCAAAGTCCACTCATATATATATATATATATATTGGCAGACGTTTCTGTGTGGAGTTTGCATGTAGAGCATTTATATCTTCTTCTTTTCCTTTCGGCTTTTCCCTTCAGGGGTCGCCACAGCGAATCATCTGCCTCCATCTCACCCTATCCTTTACATCTTCTTCTCTTACACCAACGACCTTCATGTCCTCCTTTACCACATCCATAAATCGTCTCTTTGGTCTTCCTCTAGGCCTTTTGCCTGGTAGTTCCAGCCTCAGCATCCTATTACCAATATACTCACTATCCCTCCTCTGTACATGTCCAAACCATCTCAATCTAGCCTCTCTGACTTTGTCTCCAAAACGTCTTACATGTGCTGTCCCTCTGACGTGCTCATTCCTAATCCTATCCATCCTCGTTACTCCCAAAGAGAACCTCAACATTTTCATCTCTGCTACCTCCAACTCTGCCTCCTGTCTTTTCCCCAGGGCCACTGTTTCTAACCCATACAGCATCGTTGGCCTCAACACCGTCTTGTACACTTTTCCTTTCATTTTTGCTGATACCCTCCTATCACACATCACACCGGACACTTTTCTCCAACCATTCCAACCTGCCTGCACACGCTTCTTGACCTCTTTTCCACACTCTCCATTGCTCTGGATTGTTGAGCCTAAGTACTTAAAATCCTCCACCTTTCTTATCTCTGCTCCCTGTAAGCTCACCGTTCCTCTTTGGTCCTTGTCATTCATGCACATGTATTCTGTCTTACTGAGGCTAATCTTCATTCCCCTCCTTTCCAGGGCATACCTCCAGCTCTCTAGATTTTCCTGCACTTGTTCTCTGCTCTCACTACAGATTACAATGTCATCTGCAAACATCATAGTCCATGGGGAATCTTGTCTAACCTCGTCTGTCAGCCTGCCCATCACCATAGCGAACAAGAAGGGGCTGAGAGCTGACCCTTGATGCAGTCCCACCTCCACCTTGAACTCTTCTGTCACACCAACAGCACACCTCACCACTGTCTTACATCTCTCATACATGTCCTGCACCACTCTAACATACTTCTCTGCCACTCCAGACTTCCTCATGCAATACCACAGTTCTTCTCTCGGCACCCTGTCATATGCTTTCTCCAGATCCACAAAGGCACAATGCAGCTCCGTCTGACCTTCTCTGTACTTCTCCATTAACGTCCTCAAGGCAAACACTGCATCTGTGGTGCTCTTTCTGGGCATGAAACCAAACTGTTGTTCACAAATGCTGACTTCTGCCCTTAGTCTAGCTTCCACTATTCTTTCCCATAACTTCATCGTATGGCTCATCAACTTTATCCCTCTGTAGTTGCCACAACTCTGCACGTCTCCTTGTTCTTAAAAATGGGCACCAGCACACTTCTCCTCCATTCCTCTGGCATCCTCTCGCTCTCTAAGACCTTGTTAAATGTTCTTGTCAGAAAATCTACTGCTACCTCTCCTAGACACTTCCATACCTCCACCGGTATGTCATCAGGACCAACTGCCTTTCCATTCTTCATCCTCTTCAATGCCCTCCTCACTTCACCCTTACTAATCTTTGCTACTTCCTGGTCCTCAACAGTCACCTCTTCTACTCCTTTTTCTCTCTCATTTTCCTCATTCATCAGCTCTTCAAAGTACTCTTTCCATCTTCCCAGCACGCTTCTGTCATCAGTCAGTACATTTCCCTGTCTGTCCTTTATCAATCTAACTTGCTGCACGTCCTTCCCATCTCTATTTCTCTGCTGTGCCAACCTGGATAAATCATTTTCTCCTCCTTACTTTCCAACCGAGCATACAAGTCATCAAACGCGCTCTGTTTGGCCTTTGACACTGCTACCTTTGCCTTACGCTGTGTCTCCCTGTACTCCTGTTTACTCTCTTCGGTTTTGTCAATGTCCCACTTCTTCTTAGCTAATCTCTTCCTTTGTACACACTCCTGCACTTCCTCATTCCACCACCAAGTCTCCTTATCTACTTTCCTTCCAGATGACACACCAAGTATTCTCCTACCTGTCTCCCTGATCACATTCGCTGTAGTTGTCCAGTCATCTGGAAGCACTTCCTGACCACCCAAAGCCTGTTTCAACTCCTCCTTGAAGACAACCCGACACAACTTCCACCACTTTGTCTTCTGCTCTGCCTTTGCCTTCTTCGCCTTCCTCACCATCAGCATCATCCTGCACACCACCATCCTATGCTGTTTGGCAACACTCTCACCCGCTACTACTTTGCAGTCACTGACTTCCTTTAAATTACATCGCCTGCACAAGATGTAGTCTACCTGTGTGCTCCTACCTCCACTTTTATAAGTCACCCTATGCTCCTCTCTCTTCTGGAAGAAAGTATTCACCACAGCCATTTCCATCCTTTTTGCAAAATCTACCAACGTCTGTCCTTCTGCGTTCCTGTCCTGGATACCAAACCTACCCATCACTTCCTCGTCCCTCTGTTTCCTGCACCAACATGTCCATTGAAGTCTGCCCCAATGACCACTCTTTCACCTCTGGGGGTACTCTGCATCACTTCATCTAACTCCCTCCAGAATCTCTCCTTCTCTTCTCGCTCACATCCTGTCTGTGGGGCATAAGCACTAACAACATTGACCATCACACCTTTAATTTCTAACTTGAGACTCATCACTCTGTCTGACACTCTTTTCACTTCTAGAACATTCCTGGCAAACTCCTCCTTCAAGATGACTCCGACTCCATTTCTCTTCCCATCCACACCGTGATAAAACAGCTTAAACCCTGCTCCTATGCTTCTAGCCTTGCGACCTTTCCACCTGGTCTCCTGAACACACAGTATGTCCACCTTCCTCCTCTGCATCATGTCAGCCAGCTCTCTACCTTTTCCTGTCATAGTTCCAATATTCAAAGTCCCTACTTTCAGTCCTAGACTCATGCCTTTCCTCTTCTCTCTCTGGCAACGGACGCACCTCCCGCCTCTCCTTCTTCGACGTCTTCGACCAACAGTAGTCCAATTTCCATCAGCACCCTGTTGGTTGACGGCACTGATGGCGGTCGTTGTTAACCCGGGCCTCGACCGATCCGGTATGTCATTCTTTCTTGTGATTCGCATAGTTTATTTGGCATTTGTTTTACGCCGGATGCCCTTCCTGACGCAACCCTCTGCATTTATCCGGGCTTGGGACCGGCGTGAGGGAGAGACACTGGTTTGTGCCCCCCCCTCACGGCTGCATTATGTAGAGCATTTATATATACTGTATTATATATTCTCTTGAATATATATATATATATATATATATATATATATATATATATATATATATATATAACTTCTCTTTTTTAAACTTCCGTGCTGACTTATATGATCTTCAGTAATTTATAGCCATGTCCACTCACCATAAAAAAAAAAGAAGGTGGTGATTTTTATTGAATATTTTAAGGTAGATAATTAGCAACGTTAATGCTAATGACGTCTCTGGCACAATGACTGGATAATAAATGTCACGCCATGTGAAGATGGAGAAGGTGACTACATAACTCCCAGTCAAGTCAAATATTATTATATAAGCAATAAAATATGATGAGGTGTGCTCTGCCGTCCAGCAGGGATCATTCCCCGAGTGATGTAATATCACCGGCATCACGCAGCATCACTTTTACTGCAACAGATTACGATCACGTTTTTATTCTTCTTGAAATCCTCCTTTACAAATGAATTCTGATGCCATTGCTTCAACACACTGAGGCTGGCGTTTATCTCAGCCGACACAGGGCACAGGCTGGGAACACCCTGAAAAGCTTACCAGACCACTGCAAGGCCACCACAGAACCATTCACACTCACAATCCCATGTAGAATCAAGCTGGACAATGGAAGAGAACCAGAGCACCCACAGGAACCCTATAAAAAACACAGGGGGGCAAACCCAGAAATACCTGTGTGAGGGAATTAGACCTAGATAAGCTCTCTCTCTCTCTCTCTCTCTCTCTCTCTCTCTCTCTCTCTCTCTCTCTCCATCCTCTCTCTCTCTCCATCCTCTCTCTCTCTCTCCACCCGCCTCTCTCTCTCCACCCCTCTCTCTCCATACTCTCTCTCTTTCTCTCCATTTTCTCTCTCTCTCTCTCTCTCTCTCTCCACCCCCCCCCCTCTCTTTCTGTGTGTGTGTGTGTGTGTGTGTGTGTGTGTGTGTGTGATTTTAAAAGGTTTAAACTTTGATGATTAAATGCACTCTTTTTTTGTCCTTTACCTTTTACTGCTTTTTACGGCAGCGGTAATACTCTTTTTTCTTCTTTTCCAACACAAATATGCAGATTTGTAACATCTAAATGTGCTATGAATTGTTGTGTGCTATGAAAGCGTTGTATTCACTTTCCTTGCATTTTTGGTTTGAGAACGTAGAACCCACTGTCAGGAAAAATACATGAAACTCGCACAGCAGACAAGCCGTTAAAGATGATGCTAGACGGAGGATGATTTCAGATCAGGCTTAAAGCGGTGCGATAGAAACGCAACTGGCGTCAACATTCACAGAGCTGTTGCTTTTCATACTAAAAGTCTGTAAATGTCACCAAACAAGTCTCTGTGTTGCTGTCGTGTCAAACTGTATCAAAGACAGTCTGCTCACGCCGCGAGAAGGTCACAAAGTTATCGGTTATCTCGCCGATTATTCGTTTTTAACCCGCAAGGAAAATGACAAGTTGGAGACTTCCATGAGAACACGGCTTCAGTGCATCACGGATTTTTCAAAAATGTTCATCGAAAAATAAGGAAATTAAGGAAAAATAGAGAGAAGTTAAGGAAAATGCCGCAAAACAAGGCCAATTATGCAAAAAACCCCAAACAAACAAAAACAAAAAACCAACCCAAACCCCCCAACAAAACTACTTACATTTTTATGTGAGGTGCGCATCTGTGTGAGCACGCGCACGTGTCTGTATGTGTGTGTATTTATATTTTATTTACATCTTATGCATTATTTTTTAATGTTTAATTGATATTATAAGCATTTATAGCATTGAATATGTATTTATTAAATGTATTTATTGATATTATATACTGTACACATACATGTATATATATGTCAGTCAGGGGGGGGGTCGGTCCCCATTAACCGCAGAAAGCAAGGGATCCCTATACAGTGATCCCTCTGCTCACGAACATAATTGGTTCCCAGAAAGTGTGTGTAAGGCGAAAAGTTCGTCTTCCGAACATTTATTTCCCATAAGAAACCATTAAAATGAGAATAATCCGTTCCCAGGTCCCCATAAAACATAATTTTCTACTAAATAAGCCTTAAAACTACACAAAAATATACCTTATTTTATGTATAATAAATGTGCTATTGTATTGTAATTAAAGAAATAAACTGTACTGTATAATAAAGTCGTTTTATTTACCTTTCTGATGGTAGTTGATGGCTTGATGGAATGGAGTGGAGGAGGAGGGAGGGAGGGACTTACTGTTTGGAAGGAGAGTTTGGAAACGCCTACTGTTTGGAAACACCCTTAGCCACACACGCACCCTTAATAGCTTCCTTGTTCTTAAGGATGGTAGCAATGGTAGACTTAGTGTACTGGTACTGGGACGCTGAGTCACACAAACGCACACCTCGTTCGTGTTTTTCAATGATCTCCGCCTGTGGTGGGGTCTTTTTCAGTCCCATAATAGCAAAAGTACACTCAATATGGTCCAAAATGTCTATCAAACACAAACCACTTCCGCACTCAAAGAAAGGGGGTGACGAACTGGGACCCCATGAGCGTGCGTCAGCTTCTCGTGGCCGCCGCCATGGCGCTGTTCGACCGTGTGGTTTGGTTCGTCCGCCGAAAACTAGTTCGTCAGCAGAGACTATATGCTCGCAAATTTAATGTTCTTGAGGCGAAAAGTTCGTGAGCTTAAGCGTTCGTCAGCGGAGGTTTTACTGTATATATATATATATATATATATATATATATATATATATATATATATATATATATATATATATATATATATACATACCGTATTCGACGTAATAAGCGCCCTGCTCCAATAAGGCCCCCATGTGTTTTTGATCTTACGTCTAATAACTGCCCGTGTGTACTGGGAGCAAAATGGTAGCTCAAACTTACCAATTTTATTCAATCAGTCTCTGTAATGGTAAAATGAGGTGTTCACTGCCTGTAAAAGTGAGTTTACACAGTATTTTAAGACCCCCTGCCACTGGGGAATGTCCATAATGTTCATCAGTAACATCAGTGCTTTAAAAAACAGGAAAATATTTTGCTAAATATGGTAAATGTCCAACAACAGATGAACCATTAGAAACTGCTACAGCAAAACTATGGGATGCTCTGAATGAATGGAGCGATGAGCCAGATATGGATTATCAGAAAGTGATGATGAGTATTTTTCACCCGATTCTCCTGCTCAATAACTTCATACATTTAAAGAAGTTCCTGGCCATGTGCTTTTCAATGTGCCATGTGCTAAAGTTGACATTCATGTTGATTGGCTCGATTTTACATCGGGGGAAAACATTTAAAGGAACAACACCGGGAGGGAAATGTCTTTTTTTTTTTTTTATTATGCTGTTTTCTGTTTATTTTCAGCTCTCATGTAAATAATTCGGTTGATACCTCAAAATGAATAACACAAATCCAGTAAAACTCTTTTATTGTTTTGTTATTATTCATGTTTTCCACCTCTATGGTAATAAGCACTTACCGTTCCATTCTGCTGGTAACCATTTTAAGAAGCGCCCACCCACTCCAATTTTTTCAGCGCCCTGGGCGCTTATCACATCTTATACGGTATGTCTTTATTTTGTCTGGAATAATGTGCAAATAAAAACACAACCGATTTACGAGATTCGCTTTTTTCTCGGCAAACATCCGCAAACTACTCACAAATCAGTCGCATATATTGTTGTGTGGATCTTGAATTACTTTTACATAATACGTATTTGGTAGGCCTCCGTCAGTCCCGAAGGACTATGGCTGCGCTCTGGCTGGTATCCCGACTGGTGATACTCCCCAGTGCGCAGAGCCCGGGTAGGGAGTAATGAGGGACAGGCTGTTACCCAAGCAGCAAGTCCCCCGTCTCGGCGCCACCGGAAGGATCCAATGGAAGGGCAAATGCCGATACGACTGGGTTCCGGTGTCGTTGCAGGAGAGAATCTACGGTCAATTTAGAACGGCCAATTAACCTACAGTGCACGTCTTTGGATTGCGGGAGGAAACCGGAGCACCCGGAGGAAACCCGCACAAGCACGGGGAGAACATGCAGACTCCACACAGAAACGCCCAGGCCGGGAATCGAACCCAGGCCTTCTTGCTGTGAGGCGGACGTGCTAACCACTACGCCACCGTGCCGCCATAATAAATACGTATTTAAACAGCAAAATATTCGGTTCCATGAGGCATCGCAAAACATCTTGCCGCAAATTGCAAAATTTGCAAAAACAATCAGTTTGATTCGGTCGCTTCTCTATTTTTTTGTGTCATCACCACCATAAAGAGTCTCAAGCGGCATAGAAAATGAATGAATGATAAATGAGTCTGATACAATCTGGCTTTTTGCAGAAAGAACATCAATGACTTGAGATGTTTTCAGGGAAGAAAGCCAAATCGTCGCATTGTGAGATTCGGCCGAACGATCTAATCAACCGGTTAACCAGAACCGTGCAGAGGCTTGTCACTGAAATGTTGTGCTGACATTATTATTTTCAAAATTTGATGCTATCACTCATGTTCCACGTGTCATACATCATTTACTTTATAGGTTCTTCCGTATTCGCTGCTCAGACATACAGAGGAGAACTTTCATGGATTGGATCCAAAAGCAGAATGCAACAGATATCGTTGGTCTTTTGGTTATTTTCTCCTCATTCCACAAGTTCATTAAAAACTGACCAATAGGGACCAGAGTTTTATTTGCTACGTTAAATAGCTTTTACTGCTTTGCATTCTGGTCCAGGGAGAGTAAGGTTCGCCGCCTCACATCAGTTTGAAAAATCATGATTTATGAACCCCAAATTATAAGATATGCTTTGATACAGTCGGAATTGAAGCCAGAATGCTCCATGCATCTCATATGAGGGTGAGAGATGAAGCAGAGCTTGTTTAAAAAAA
>CM045738.1:28282296-28362296 GCA_024760905.1 Plotosus lineatus
AGGAATGAAAATCTCTGCAATGGTCTGGCAAGCTGTTCAGGGTGTATCCTGCCATCGCTGAGCCAGCTGAAATGGGCGTGAACCATTCTGCAAATCAGGATTAAATGTTAATTAGGATTATGTGACAAGAAAATTACACAAGCAACCTGAGGGTGGAAACTGCCACTATGCATTATTATTATTATTATTATTATTATTATTATTATTATTATTACAAAATGCTTCACCATTCATCAGCTTTTGATTGAACTTGGTTCTTGGGCTCCTGAGTGGCTCATTGACAAGGTGCGTGACTATGGGAGGGAAGGTATATGCTCCCTTCCCTGTCACTCACACAAATCGGCAGCCAATCATGGGCGTCTGTGAGCTCATTCATATGAGGGAGCGGATAACATTTTCCCCTCCGAGTATGTTAGACCGCCTCCAAAATACACATGCTGAAAATACACTGCAGTTCAAAAGGAGCCAGGTGGCTAGCATTACATGTCAGTGCGGGGCTGTGTCTTTCACCCCTCCCTGGTCGGCGGTGGTCATGTGATAAGGAAGGTAATATCTGATGGGTGGGAATCAGATGCAACTAGATTAGGGAGAAAATGGGGGGGGGGGGGGGTAGGTTCTTAATATTTGGATACCTACTTTTACTTGCTGTCCAGGGTGTACCCGTCATTGCCCGGAGTTGGCTGAGATGGGCCTCCCCGCGAGCCTAATTAGGATTCAGCAGTTCAGTAATGAATGAATGAATGAATGTATTGTTATTTATTGTTATTACTAATGTAGAACAGTGCAGGAAATTAATACATCAAAACTAATTAAGAAAGCTAATTATCGACTAATTTGTTTTTTAATAAGACATTTTTAAAGCTTTATAATTAATCTTAACGAAGAAAAACACTTCCTTTTTTACAATTTGACGGTTGAGGATCAAAGCACTGGAGGATTTATTAACTGAACCAAAGTGCAGTCCAAAAAACAGAGCAATAAATTGAGCAAAGTGTCAAACACAGAGAGGCACAATTTAATGAAACAAAGGCCAAGTCCAAAAGAATTCTTCACGGGCGAGGCGGGGCGAGCGCCCGATGATATTAATCAGTTAAACTCGGCTCACTGATCAGATTCGCGTTCCGGAATTGGAAAGACTTGGGAAAGCTACTGTAGCAGAAATGCATGCGCTACATTTTTATACCTTGCAATGAAGTATAAAAGTTAAAAGGAAGTGATGAGCTAGCAGCAGGGTGAACACACGAATACAAATAAGTAACCGATCGATGTTGAGCACTCACCCTGAACTTTTATCCATGTCTTTGTTTCGAAAACCGTACAAACATTACAAGCATACAATAATATGACGCATCAGTAATTACAGGAGTCTGACATTCATTTTATGAACCACTTCATGGGTTCTCATGACTCGGGTCATGAGAAGGTTGGTGCCCATTTCAACCGAATCTTGACGGGGGCAAAGTACACCATGGACAATTCGCCTGGCCATCACAGGGCAGAAACCCAACCACCGGGCCTGAGAGATGTCACCGGATTGAATATATAATTTCAATGAGAGCATTTAATCGTGAGAGTAAAGTTTACAGGGGTCATAAAATATGGAAATGAAAAGTGAAATGCAGCAGTGGTGGCCTGGTGCTAAAGGTGCTATATCACTGATCCTAAGGTTGGGGGTTCAAGTCCCACTCTCAAGAGGTTGCCACTGCCCCCCAACCCCCACAATGCAGGCTGGCCAGGTCTCTCACTGTCCATAGTCTGAGGTTCATGTACAACAACCATTGCTGACTTTCATCAAGAGTCGCTGCATAGATGTCAGCTTGTTTATGCCCTGTAATGTCCTGGAGAGACGTCCAGGGTGTACTCTGCCCTCACCCAGAGTCAGCTGGGATGGGTGCCAGCCTCCCCGCGACCCTAATTGGGATTAATCGGTTCAGAAAATGAATGAACAAATTAAAAGTGAAATGCAAAATGAGAAAAAAAGATAATATACAGTAAATGCCATACATTTTAGTTTTGTTTGTCGTTCATTACTGCATATATTATCGTCATGAATTTATTTGGGAAGTCAGGTAATATTTACACATTTTTAGTGGAAGGACCTTCAGAGTGTCGTTGGGGGAAATGTTTTATTATTACTCTGTGTTTAATGTTTCGTGTTGAACCTTTTAAACCGGGTTCTCACAGGCTGGTGGGTTTCCATCTTACCTCTGTAATACTTTGTGTTCAACAAGTCCAAACCATGTTAGAACTTGTGAGCATATGAGTCGATGCAACCTGGCCTCAAGCCCTGCCCCTCTCTCAACACTCCTCCTCACTGAGATGTGGGTACAGACCAGACACAGATCAAGAGTAGATGTGTGTGTGTGTGTGTGTGTGTGTGTGTGTGTGTGTGTGTGTGTGTGTGTGTATGTTGAGATCATTGTGATGCCAATACTTTTTTGTCAATAATGCATCAGGTCAGGGAAAAAAAAAGCAGCCACTCTGGTATCAGCACAGAAATATATTTTGAAAATAGTTTGGTCAGACAGAGATGAGTGAAATTCTTCTCTGTTCTTTTTTAGTGCTGTCACAACTGCTTAATCCAGGCGTGGGCAAACTTTTTTGGCTCAGGGGCCACTTTGACTTTTGAAATTTAACAGATGGACCAGGCCAGCACCAGATGCATACATATCAAATATCACAGGCCATTAAAGGACAAGGTCAATTGAATGCAGTAATAATTATACGGTTTGATTTGGGCTTCGGCGGCCCAGATTAAAAAAGGCCTGGATGTGACCCGCTGGCCGTCGTTTAACACCCCTGGCTTAATCTTATAAGGCAGGGGTCCCTAGTCACCAGTCCGCAGACCGGTACCGGTCCGCGGCTCAATTGGTACCGGTCCGCAGAAGATATACAAGCAGGCCCTCGACTATTCGTGGTTTTGCACCCACGGTTTGAGTATTCACTGACTGCCGAGCAATCACGTGAATCAAATTCAGCCAATGGCTATCCTCCTTTCTCCTGATTGGTTGAGCTGATGTCCCGTCCCTTTTCCCTCATTCATGCACAAGTTGTCAATGAGCCTCATTTCTATGTGTGTTTTAATTACCAGTTGAGCTCTATGATACCACTCAAACGCTATGCATCTTCTCACGCTAAGCGATAGAAAAACGCTGGATGTCTCTTCTGAAGAAATAAGACTTTCTCCTGAGAAACGACGGTTTTCTCTGAACTGTTGTATTAAAGTTTCTTTCTTTCTTCATTTTGGCTTTTTCCCTTTAAAGTCTTTTTCAATTATCATTCCAGTACAGTATCTAAGTTCATGTTTATGCGTGAGATTTTATGTTCTATAGCTTGGTTAACAAACGATACCAAAAGGATACACTTTATTACAGTACTCTTCATGTCCTTTTACATTGAACTTAGAGTGACGTCTCCAAGATGGCGCTGTCCAGAGGGCGACGTCGCGGCATTCTCAAAGTCAAATTGTTTCTTGGTTCGTTTTAATTTGTTTTATTTGTTGTTTTGTTTGTTCATGTTATGCACTATGCTTGTCTACGACTGCTCGACTCTACTATAGCTATAAGATCGGAGTAACTTCGTGAGTGTATAACTAAGCATGCTCAACTGGGCTTCTTGTTAGCCGGGGTGCGGCTAGCACTGAGCTAATATGCTATGGTAGCTCAATGCTAGCCGCACCCCAGCTAAAAGAAGCCCAGGTGGGAAGGGGCCGAACGACGACTCCAGCGCTTGGGATTGCAGGGGATGAAGGCCGTGTAGCCGGCTGGTGCAATCGCCTCGTCAGGTGTACTCTCCTCGAGCCATGTTTCACAGAAACACAGCAGATCCTCTGCGCTGCAATCTGAGCATGAAGCTCGTCCATCTTGTTTCACAGGGACTGAACATTTTCAAGCAGTATGACCAGAAGCGCTAACCAAGCTCCGGAGACTCTGAGAACTCTGCCTGGGCTTCTTGTTAGCAAACAAGCCCAGTTGAGCGTACTTAGTTATACACACCCGAAGACACGCCGATCTTATAGCTGTAGTATGGTCGACCGGTCATAGACAAGCATAGTGCAAAACATGAACAAACAAAACAACAAATAAAACAAATTAAAATGAACAAAGAAACAATTTGACTCTGAGAACTCTGCGACGTCGCCCTCTAGGCAGCGCCATCTTGGCGACGTTACTCCAAGACGTCACTCCAAGTTCAGTGTCAAAGGACATGAAGCGTAATAAAGTTTTTCCTTTTAGTATCATTTGTTAAACATGCTACAGAACATAAAATCTCACGCGCAAACATTCTAAATATTAACTTAGATACTGTACTGGAATAATAATTGAAAAAGACTTTAATACTGGTGCTTTACAACAGTATATGTTATATAATGTTTATATTTTATCATCAATAAATATAACAGTAAAAATTGAAAACTTTTTCTTAATCATTACTACATTTTACTACATTAATACTGTATTAATGAATAAGACTGTCTATAGAATGTGTTTAAGAAGCATATTTTAGCGCATGTAATAGATACGCAGTATTTTACTTTCGTTTGCTCATTCGCGCCTGTGACATGATACATGGGATTTTACTTCGGGGTACAGAACTCGCGGATTATCTTGATTTGCGGGAGGGCCCGGAACCGAACCCCCGCAAATGTTGAGGGCCTACTGTAATTAATTATTTCCGTTTTATTTATTATCTGAGTCTAAACGATCTTTATTTTTTTAAAAACTTTTATTTTGAAAAATGACCGGATTCTCTCGGTTACATGTCGGTCATTTGAGCGCTAAAATGTAACCCACAAGGGGACGGCACATGAACAGAGGCGAGTTGGACATGTTTAAAACAATAGCGGGAGTTTTAGGTGAGACTGAGCCTGAGCCTTTATTCTCCCCGCTGGTGCACCATCACCTGTTTTTTTTTTTTTTGGAAAAGTTCAAGCTCTACTTCCCAACCAACTTTATTTCAGCCGTTGAAAAATAATATTAATGGAGTGCTTATTATTATTATTATTATTATTATTATTATTATTATTATTATTATTATTATTATTAATAATAATAATAATAATAATAATAATAATAAATAAATAAATTGTTTTACATTATATTTACAATATAAACCAGGGGTCACCAACCTTTTTGAAACTGAGAGCTACTTCATGGGTACCAATTAATGCGAAGGGCTACTAGGTCGATACACACCTCTGAAATTACAAATTTGCTCAATTTACATTTAATTAGATTTAATTAGATGTTATTATTAATAATTAATGATATTCATCTATGTGAAGATATTGACTTGATTTAAAAATATATTCAAAAAAATTATATGCAGCTCAATGGAGAGTGGCGCTGTCCTAAAAATGGGCCTGTCCTAAAAATAGCAGTGAACAGGTCCGCGGGCAACTTATATTGTCCTTGCGGGCTACCTGGTGCCCACGGGCACCACGTTGGTGATCCCTGATATAAACAATCTATGAAGGAGGAAACACGAGTACCCAGAGAAAACCCACACAAGCAGTTAGTTAGCATAGTCAGCATTATTGAACTGATGGCAATTAAAGGTGATATTTACAAGAACAGCCATGCGATGGCCTGGTGAGCTGTTCAGGGTGTACTCTGCCCTCTCACGGAGTCAGCTGGAATAGGCACCAGCCTCCCCATGACCCTAATTAGGATTAAATAGGTACAGAAAATGAATGATGAATGAATAATTTAAAAGAATAAACACAAGACACCCTGGTAAATTCCTTAGTTATTATTTTCAGGAACTGATGTAAGGAGGAAGTTCTGGTCCATGGATCATGTAATATTTTACAGAATAAAGCTAATTGAATCATATTAAGTGTGCAAATGAGGGTGTGAATAAATACCCAGTGACTTGTGCCATCAGTGTAGTGTGGAGTAGAAATGCTTAATTAGATAATGATGTAGTATGAGATCATCTGTGTCACACATACACTTCCTCTGCTTGTTTGTCCTTGTAAAAACCAACAGTAGGGTTCGATCTCCCTGGAGACACAAAAACAGAAATAGAGACAGAGAGACAAACAGGAAGTAGTGAGTTTTAAACCTGCAGCCCTGCTTTAATGATTTAAGTGCATTGCACACACCTCAAAAACTGGCATTCGTGTGAGTGAATGTGTCTGAAATGTAGTCAGATTTCTTTATTGTTATGAAAAAAACCAAATAAACCAAATTTCATTCATTTGTTCATTTATTCAGCCGATTAAACCTAACTAGGGTGGCGGGAAGGCTGGCACCCATCTCAGCCAACTCTGAGAGAGGGCAGGGAACACCCTGGACTGCTTGTCAGGCCGACACAGGGTCAGCACACACACACACACACACACACACACACACACACACACACACACACACACACACACACACACCTAGGGGCAAATTGGAATCACCAATCTGTCTACTTACTGTGCATGTTTTTGGACTGCTGGAGGAAACCGGAGTACCCAGAGAAAACTCAAGCTAGCACAAAAACAACAGGAACAGTTGTTTCAGTTGACACAGAAATACCTGATCCCAGGAATCAAACCCATTCCTTCCTGCTGTGAGCCTGACGTACCAACCACTGTGCCAGCATGGTGTCATAATCACATTTAACCCTTTAACGCCCTGCAAGACCATATGGTCCTCTTTCGAAAATGCGAACTATTAGATGCATTCTATACTTGTTGTGGCGTCGCCTGATGCAACACAGCTTTGTCCCACGTGCCTCAAGCAGCTCTGGGGCGACCTTGAGTGTGTAGAAGTGTGTTGGTCATGAATTTGTGGGAGTGTTATTATTATTATTATTATTATTATTATTATTGGTGTTGTTCTAATTTTGTTGAAAGAAATGTGTTCAGGGTGTTTCCTTAGGCCTTTTTGATGACAAAAAACTAGTGATAATTTTGTTTTTAACTGCAAAAAATAATTCAGCCGTTATAGGGTGAAGGTTATGAAAACTACTGGGCATGTTTACTTTGCTACATTATTTCAACTGGTTATTTGTTTCCATATCCAGATACCATGCTGCTTCTTAGTCTTTTATCCCATGCTTGTTGCCTGCCACATTGATGTAGTGGCTATCGTTTTCACTTCTGTCAGTTTGCGCTTTTGGATTGTTATTGACTTGTTTATTTACTTTTAGGCCATGCATGCCTGGACATAAAGAACTCCTTGATATTTCACTGTCAAATTTTCAGGTTAGCAACTTGGGACCAAAGGCTGAACCAGGTTTACAGTATAGCTCCAGTTCAAGGTTCGAAATATGGCCGCCAGTTGTTTACAATGCCTGGATGCGGTTGGTGTGATTCCCCAATCAGGAGCTTTGAGTTTTTAAGGTGGTTTCACTGCTTCTGATTAATAATAACCTTTTTTTTTTTTGTGATGCCATCTATCACACTGATAACAACACATCAAGAGGTCAGAGGTTCGACACTTAGAGAGCACAATTCCCACATGCTGTCTGGGTGACAGTGATGGTGTATCTCACCTGTCAGTGAGAGAGGCTCAACAATCTCAAGCGAAGGTGGATAGTATTTACCTCGAAGTGTGTTTATCCGCAGTGGATTGAAAAGACACACTGGATGGATTCTCTTGGATTTAATCACATGCTAGCCGTGAAGGGTGCTAGAGAAGGTTCGGATGATGGGAGGGCCTACATCAAATGTTGGGGTCTTAAGGGCGGTAGTTACTGTTGTACTCTACATATACTCCATAATAAACCTGTAGCTGTTTCAAATGTGTCAACTAAACACCTGCAGTGACTGAAGCGGTCTGCAATCAATGTGTTTTGGCTGAGTAAAATAATTTACCCTATTCAGAGAGGCTGGCAATCACTATGGCAAGCCGACTACAATTGCCTCTGAAATTGAGGGAGAAAAAAAGTTTTTTTTTTAAATTCGTGTGCTGTTTGTGTGTTTGGGGGAGCCTCGATAATGCACACCACTTACAATCTCATAAAAAAAAATAATAATAATTAAAAAAAACAGAAAGAAGAGGAGAGAGTCAAAACTTTATATTTTGTTCATCTTCTTCTTCTTTTCCTTTCGGCCGCTCCCTTCAGGGGTCGCCATAGCAAATCATCCGCCTCCATCTCACCCTGTCCTCTGCATCTTCTTTTTTGTGTGTGTGTGTATATATATATATATATATATATATATATATATATATATATATATATACACTCCTACTATCCCCCAGTGCGGCTAACTGGGTTATCAAAGGCGGGCCATGTCTCTCACTGTCTATGGTGAGAGGCATGTAAAAGAACCACTGCTGACTTTCGTAAAGAGTAGGCTGCAAAGTTGTCTGCGTGTTTCTGTCCCTTGCTAAAAGGGTTGTGATAGGAAGGGCATCCGACGTAAAAAAAAAAAACCTCTGCCAAATGAAAAAATGTGCGAATCAGATGATTTGCTGTGGCGACTCCCGAGTAAAAGGGAAAAAGCCAAAAGGAAGACAGATATATATATATATATATATATATATATATATATATATATATACACACACACATATATTTCTTCTTTTCCTTTCGGCTTCTCCCTTCAGGGGTCGCCACAGCGACCATCATCTGCCTCCATCTCACCCTATCTTTTGCATCTTCTTCTCTTACACCAACTACCTTCATGTCCTCCTTCACCACATCTATGAATCGTCTCTTTGGTCTTCCTCTCGCCCTTCTGCCTGGTAGTTCCAACCTCAGCATCCTACTACCAATATACTCACGATCCCTCTTCTGTACATGTCCAAACCATCTCAATCTGGCCTCTCTGACTTTGTCTCCAAAACGTCTTACATGTGCTGTCCCGCTGATGTGCTCATTCTTGATCCTATCCATCCTCGTTACTCCCAAAGAGAACCTCAACATTTTCATCTCTGCTACCTCCAGCTCTGCCTCCTGTCTTTTCCCCAGGGCCACTGTTTCTAAGCCATACAACATTGCTGGCCTCAACACCGTCTTTTACACTTTTCCCTTCATTCTTGCCGATACCCTCCTGTCACACATCACACCGGACACTTTTATCCAACCATTCCAACCTGCCTGCACACACTTCTTCACCTCTTTTCCACACTTTCCACTGCTCTGGATTGTTTTGCCGAAGTACTTAAAATCCTCCACCTTCCTTATCTCTGCTCCCTGTAACCTCACCGTTCCTCTTGGGTCCTTATCAATCATACACATGTATTCTGTCTTACTGAGGCTAACCTTCATTCCTCTCCTTTCCAGGGCATACCTCCACCTCTTTAGATTTTCCTGCACTTGTTCTCTGCTCTCATTACAGATCACAATGTCATCTGCAAACATCATAGTCCATGGGGAATCTTATCTAACCTCATCTGTCAACCTGTCCATCACCATAGCAAACAAGAAGGGGCTCAGAGCTGACCCTTGATGCAGTCCTACCTCCACCTTGAACTCTTCTGTCACACCGACAGCACACCTCACCACTGTCTTACATCTCTTATACATGTCCTGCACCACTCTAACATACTTCTCTGCCACTCCAGACTTCCTCATGCAATATTACAGTTCCTCTCTCGGCACCCTTTCATATGCTTTCTTCAGATCCACAAAGGCACAATGCAGCTCCTTCTGACCTTCTCTGTACTTCTCTATTAACATCCTTAAGGCAAACACTGCATCTGTGGTGCTCTTTCTTGGCATGAAACCAAACTGTTCACAAATTCTGACCTCTGCCCTTAGTCTAGCTTCCACTATTCTTTCCCATAACTTCATTGTATGGCTCATCAACTTTATCCTTCTGTAGCTGCCACAACTCTGCACGTCTCCCTTGTTCTTAAAAATGTGCACCATCACACTTCTCCTCCATTCCTCTTGCATCCTCTCACTCTCTAAGACCTTGTTGAATGTTCTTGTCAGGAAATCTACTGCTACCTCTCCTAGACACTTTCATACCCCCACCGGTATGTCATCAGGACCAACTGCCTTTCCATTCTTCATCCTCTTCAATGTCCTCCTCGCTTCACCCTTAATTATCTCTGCTACTTCCTGGTCCTCAACAGTCACCGCTTCTACTCTTTTTTCTCTCTTATTTTCCTCATTCATCAGCTCTTCAAAGTACTCTTTCCATCTTTCCAGTACACTGCTGTCATCAGTCAATACATTTCCCTCTCTGTCCTTAATCACTCTAACTTGCTGCACGTCTTTCCCTTCTCTCTTTCTCTGCTGTGCCAACCTGTATAAATCATTTTCTCCTTCTTTACTTTCCAACCGAGCATACAAGTCATCATACACTCTCTGTTTGGCCTTTGACAACGCAACCTTCGCCTTACGCTGTGTCTCCCTGTACTCCTGGTTACTCTCTTCGGCCCTCTCAATATCCCACTTCTTCTTAGCTAACCTCTTCCTTTGTACACACTCCTGCACCTCCTCATATCCACCACCAAGTCTCCTTATCTACTCTCCTTCCAGATGACACACCAAGTACTTTCCTACCTGTCTCCCTGATTCCATTAGCTGTAGTTGTCCAGTCAGCACTTCCTGACCACCCAACGTCTGTTTCAACTCCTCCTTGAAGACAACCCGTCACTATTCCTTTTTCAGCTTCCACCACTTTGTCTTCTGCTCTGCCTTCATCACCTTCCTCACCATCAGCGTCATCCTGCACACCACCATCCTATGCTGTTTGGCAACACTCTCACCCACTACTACTTTGCACTCACTGACTTCCTTCAAATTACATCGTCTACACAAGATGTAGTCTACCTGTGTGCTCCTACCTCCGCTTTTATAAGTCACCCAATGCTCCTGTCTCTTCTGAAAGAAAGTATTCACCACAGCCATTTCCATCCTTTTTGCAAAATCTACCAACATCTGTCCTTTTGAAAACCTGTCCTGGATACCAAACCTGCCCATCACTTCCTCGTCCCCTCTGTTGCCTGCACCAACATGTCCATTGAAGTCTGCCCCAATGACCACTCTTTCACCTCTGGGGGTACTCTGCATCACTTCATCTAACTCACTCCAGAATCTCTCCTTCTCTTCTAGCTCACATCCTGCCTGTGGGGCATAAGCACTAACAACACTGAACACTACGCTTTAAATTTTTAACTTCAGACTCATCACTCTGTCTGACACTCTTTTCACTTCTAGAACATTCCTGAGAAACTCCTTCTTTAAGCACCCTGGGTGCTTATCATGTCAATTATTTCTCTTCTCTTCCACACCATGAAAAAACAGCTTAAACCCTGCTGCTAAGTTTCTAGCCTTGCTACTTTTCCACCTGGTCTCCTGAACACACAATATGTCCACCTTCCTCCTCTGCATCATGTCAGCCAGCTCTCTACCTTTTCCTTTCATAGTTCCAACATTCCTACTTTCATTCCTAGACTCATGCCTTTCCTCTTCTCTCTCTCTCTGCCTACGGACACGCCTCCCGCCTCTCCTTCTTCGATGTCTTCGACCAACAGTAGTCCAATTTCCACCAGCACCCTGTTGGTTAACAGCACTGATGGCGGTCGTTGTTAACCCGGGCCTCGACCGATCCAGTATGAGATTCTTTCTTGTGATTCGCATATTTTATTTGGCATTTGTTTTACGCCGGCTGCCCTTCCTGACGCACCCCTCTGCATTTATCCGGGCTTGGGACCGGCGTAAGGGAGAGACACTGGTTTGTGCCCCCCTCTTACAGCTGCATATATATAGATGCCCACCCACTCCATTTTTAAGCACCCTGGGTGCTTATCATGTCAATTATGGTGTGTGTATGTGTGTGTGTGTGTGTGTGTATATATATATATATATATATATATATATATATATATATATATATATATATATTTGGGGAAGTGGTGGTCTAGTGGTATAGGGCGCTGGATTGCTGATCCTAAGGTTGGGGGTTCGAGTCCCCACAAGGTTGTCACTGTCCCACCCAGTGCAGTGTACACCCAGTGTATATATATATATATATATATATATATATACACTCCTACTATCCCCCAGTGCGGCTAACTGGGTTATCAAAGGCGGGCCATGTCTCTCGCTGTCTATGGTAAGAGGCATGTAAAAGAACCGTTGCGGACTTTTGTAAAGAGTAGCTGCAAAGCTGTCAGCGTGTTTCTGTCCCTTGCTAAAAGTGTTGTGTCAGAAAGGCCGTCCGATGTAAAAACCTATGCCAAATCAAACGTGCGAATCATTCGCTCTGGCGACCCCTGATAAAGGGACAAATCCAAAAGGAAATCTCTCTCATATATAATTCATAATATGTATCCTTTATATCATTATATATATTTATTTAAAGTATAATTACATATCATTTATATTTTTATATATTTTTCTCCTGTAATTTTCAACATATCCAGTTCCCAGCCCTCAAATATTGGCTCCTTATCATATACGATCTCGACCAATAAGCAATATTGCAATAAGCATGCACACGCCCCCTCTGTGACATGCAATGCTGGTGCCCACCTCTTTACGAACTGTTGCTCATGAGCATTTGAATGAGGTCTAACATGCTAAGAGGGCTTTTTTTGTATGAATAAGCTCATAGATGTCCATGGATTGGCTCATGATTGTTTTGAGTGACAGGGAAGTGTATGCCATCAGTCCCTCCCTTAAGAACACTGCCAAATAGCTTCCATGGACTACTGGTTGTCTGTTTGCTGGTCTGTCTTTCTGTCTCTCCCATGCTTTCTCTCTCTCTCTCTCTCTCTCTCTCTCTCTCTCTCTCTCTCTCTCTCTCTCTCTCTCTCTCTCTCTCTCTCTCTCTCTCTCTCTCTCTCTCTCTCTCTCTCTCTCTCTCTCTGTGTGTGTGTGTGTGTGTGTGTGTGTGTGTGTTCTCCCTTTGATGGCCTGAAGAGCTGTTCAGCATGTACTCCACCTTCACCCACAGTCGCCTGGGATATGCTGACAGCCTTCGCGTGACTCTAATAAATAATATAGTGATTTGAAAAATAAAATGAGATTAAATGAAATGCTGCTCACATACAGTGTATTGGACAACTATGGCACAAACACTGTACAGCTACTGAAAATGCCCTGGAGGATGTTTTATTTAGAGTGGTGGAGGAAAGCAAGGTGTTAGCTGGGTCAGACGTGCCAGGAAAGTAAAAGGTCTCATGAGTGTACGCTCTTCATGGAAAGGCTGCTCAGCATGTCAGGGTGAGGCAGTAACAGGCAAAGACAGGGTTTATCATCAGTCAGAGATAATGTGCGTGTGTATGTGTGTGTGTGTGTGTGTGTGTGTGTGTGTGTGTGTGTGTGTGTGTGTGTGTGTGTGTGTGTGTGTGAGGGAGACAGAGAGAGAGAGAGAGAGGGAGAGACAGTGAGGCTGTGTACAACGGCAAAATGTAGCGGAAATGGGCTAACATGCTGTAATACAGTGATTCATTTCTGGATGGAGATGTTTATTTAATGCTGATTATGGAGGTTTTCTTTCCTTTAATTGATCCTAATTAGGGCTGACGAGAGGCTGGCGCCCATCTCAACCATTTCTGAGCAAGGAACGAGTACACCCTGGACAGCTCACTCGGCTATCGCACGGCAGGAGGACACCGACAGCTACACAGCCTACTCTTGATGAAAGTGAGCAATGGTTCTTTTACATGAACCGCTCACCATAGACAGTGAGGGACATGGCTGGCCTTTGATAACCCAGTTATCATCACTGGGGGGACAGTATTGACAAACCATTGATCATGTGACTTGAACTCCCATCCTTGGAGTGAGTAATCCAGCACTACCACAGTACTGACCTTATACTTAGTTAAATAATATTGAATTATTTACAGCTTCATGCATACTGATAAAAGGAGAAGGAGGAAGATATCATATTATCAATTGTCATGATGATGATAATGATGATGTGACAGTTTCCTCCTCTTGTCCTGTTTCTACTTTTTCTTTTTATTGGGATCTTTAAAGGGGTGAAACACCAGTTTGCTAATCTTTGGTGTGCTGTGCTGGAAGCTGTTCAGTGTGCCTGGTTCATACATGTTACCGCTCATTCAATTCATCAAAGTCCTTTGGTCTGGAATTTCCTGGTACTGACCTCACATCCTCTCTGTTAACAGAATTTGATTTTAATGAAAGGTTGGATCATGTCAAGCTTCCTGAAACCAAAGTCAGACAAACAATAAAATCCACAGTATAGGCTCAAAATCCCCCCCCCCCCCACACACACACACACACCTCCCCATCCTGAAACAAACGAACAAAAAATTCAAACTATGTTTACTAAATCCATAACATGTTCTTACTGTGTCTAACACATTTCCACTGAGTTCTTACCGGGCTAATGATCAAGTTTATTGCATGTCCAATGATTTCTTACTATGACCAATCAGATTGCACCATATGCTTACTATGCGCTCACTATCTGGTCCTAATAAATACTGGAGCACACGCTGCACTTCCTTCATATGTTTTATAAGTATTCTTGTGTGAACTTTTTGGTTCATGTTACTTTTGGCCACCATCACTGAAGTCCTACATTTTAATTATGTTGTTACAATATCAATGTATCATTACTCCGCCCTTATTAAGATCTTACGGCATCCTGATTCCATCACATCTGCACTCTTTTTTTAACATATGCAAGCATATCCTCAATGTCTGTGGGGTCCATATCACACCTTTATCGGTTTTTACTATTGTCCACGCACACTGTACAAGTTCTTACTGTGTCCACCCACATTACTGTATACACATTGGGATAATGGCTGTTTCAAATTGCTCCCAGTGTGAGTGTGAAACATGGAATGCAACAGAACCCGTGACATCACCCCATGGGTGCACAATGGGCAGTGAAACGGTGGGCATGGAGCTAAGTACAATTTATGTACGTACATACACACACACACACACACACACACACACACACACACTCAGAGCACACATTGGGGTGCTCGGACAGGAGTTGGGGATTCGGTGCCTTAAAGGGCACTTTATCCATTTATGCGGATGAAGGGAAGGTTCTGGTCATACTTGGGAATTGAACCAGCGACCTTTCACTGCCAAAGCGGCTTCAATAAAAATTAGGCTTCAGCTGCCCCTTTTTGATGCAGGGTGAGGTTTTCAAAATAGACATGGAGCACATGTGTCTCTGAGAGAGCATGAGAGTTTGAGAATGAGAAAGATTATTCATTCATTTTCTGAACTGTTTAATCCTGAGGTAAACCCAAGGTCACAGACTGGTGCCCATTTATTAGCCTACTCTGGGCAAGGGTAGACATCGCAGGGCTGAGAGAGATTAATAGTGAGTAAATGGTGTGTGTGTGTCTGTCTGTCTGTGTGTGTGTGTGTGAGTGTCTTTGTGTGTGTCTGTGTGTGAGTGTGTGTGCGTGTGTGAGTGTGAGTCTGTGTCTGTGTGCATGTCTGTGTGTGTGTGTGTGTGTGTGTGTGTGTGTGTGTGTGTGTGTGTGTGTGTGTGTGTGTGTGTGAGTGTCTTTGTGTGTGTCTGTGTGTGAGTGTGTGTGCGTGTGTGAGTGTGAGTCTGTGTCTGTGTACATGTCTGTGTGTGTGTGTGTGTGTGTGTGTGTGTGTCTTTCTGTGCGTGCGTGTGTGTGTGTGTGTGTGTGTGTGTGTGTGTGTGTGTGTGTGTGTGTGCGTCTGTTAGTGTGTGTCTGTGTCTGTGTGCATGTCTGTGTGTCTGTGTGTGTGTGTGTGTGTGTGTGTGTGTGTGTGTGTGTGTGTCTCTGTCTGTGCGTGTGTGTGTGTGGGCGTGTGTGAGTGTGAGTCTGTGTCTGTGTGCATGTCGGTGTGTCTGTGTGTGTCTGTCTGTGCGCGTGTGTGTGTGTGTGTGTGTGTGTGTGTGTGTGTGTGTGTGTGTGTGTGTGTGTGCGTGTGTGTGTGCGCGCGCGTGCGGATATGAGAGTTCTTTATTTGTCTCTCGTCCCCACTCTTGTCTCTTTGATCAGGCTGAGTCTCATCATTACCCCACAGTGTCACACAGAGTTCACTGGGTCTTCAGTGCTCACTTTTTGATCATTTTAAATATATGATTAGGTGTATCACAGTCTGTTATCTGTAATCAGGAACCTCTGCTTGGGTTAGAGCAGGTACTGAAGACTCACTGAATGTTGGTTCGGTGTGTGGGGATGGTGAGGCAGTTCAAACTTTTTCACCAGAAATACTCCAACTCATTCAGACCGGAGAACAGATGAAAAACAAATCAGGTCCTTTTCTAAGAATTGCTAACATGTAGCTCACTCAGGTAGTCATTTTCTGAACCACTTAATCCTAATTAGGGTTGCTGGGAGGTTGGCACCCATCCCAGCCGACTCCGGCCGAGGGCAGAGGTCACCTTGGACAGCTCGCCGGGCCATCGCCAGGCACAAACACGCTGATGGCTATGCAGCTACTCTTATCAAAAGTCAGCAATGGTTCTTTTACATGAACCTCATACTATAGACAGTGAGAGACATGACCGGCCTTTGATAACCCAGTTAGTGCACTGTGGGGAGTGGGGGTGGGAGCAGTGGCAACCTCTTGAGAGTGGGACTTGAACCCCCAACCTTGGGATCAGTGCCCATGGTAGGTAGTCAATCATCTTAAATGGTATTATAGTCTTGATGAGTTTGGATGGCTACACATCTGTCTGTCTGCAATCATGATGCCGATTGGTTTCTTATAACTTCGCAAAAACTTGATGAGTGCCAACAAAAAGTAGAAGAATGATGATGATGATGAAGAAGATGATGATGGTAATGATGATGATGGTGGGGGTGTGGGGGTCAGAGAAGACCACTTATTCACACTCATTATAAATACACTACAGTTGTGCATGCAGTTTGCTTTATCTCTCATTTTATAAAGCTGCTGATGAAACCCGCTGGATCCTGCGCGTCTTCCAGCGGCAATCTGTCCCCCTGTGAGTTTGGCTCCACGTCAGTCTGTGCATTGGCAAATAGTTTACTCCCTGGTTTTATTGGCTGAGCTCCATTTGTGTCAATTGGATTCTCATTTTTTAGGAAAACACATTTGTACTTGATGAGTTTGGTAAATGTTCACATCCATTTTAGTTTGTTTATGATTGGTCCGTGTGCTTATGTTACTCCGCCATGCCATTTTCCCAATGAATATTTTTGTATGAGCTTGTAAAATGTACGTAACTGTGCATAAAGTTCCTGATTCATGTGTTTAATATTTTCACTTCCTGGCCTACAAAAAAAAAAAAAAAAAGACAAAGTCACACACACAGACACACCAGCATGTGGTTGTTTCACCTTTAGTCGTCTTACACCACAAAATCATTCTGCAATTGTTTCAACAACCTAAAGATTCCCATCATTTCCTTTTTCATCACCATCATCATCATCATCATCATCATCTCTCTGCAAGCTTCATGATCTATACCAGTACATCACCTGATGCCACTGGTACTCTCCTCATGTTATCTGGAAATGATCTTACTTTTTAATCTTGTCACTGGAGCCCTGACATTCAGTGGATCGCTTTAAGCTCCTCCACACTCTCAGACCCTCCCTCTGTCTCAGAGACGTCCCGAGAGTGTTAAATATCTCGCATTGCTCTTTTACTACGATACGCACCACTGTATTATAGTGTATGTATTACTATATTTTACATAAAATTAAATTGTAGCAGGGTGGCAGGGTGTCATAGTGAATAGTACATATGCATCACAGCAAGTAGTCCCCTAGGTTTGACTTCTATGTGTGTGTGTGTATATATATATATATATATATATATATATATATATATATATATATATATATATATATATATATATATATATATATATATATATACACACACAGTCGGCCCCCAACTTACGGAGACCCCTGTGTACGAAATCCCCAGGTTTTTTCCTGAGTTTCTGTCCCCGAGATACGAAACAACCCCCTCTTACGAAAAGAAATTCAAAATTCAAACGCGCCAAGCAAAATTTCACACAACGTGCGAGTTGCTCTCTCATTGGCTGTCTCTCAACATCCCACCCCGTTGGCCCCCCCAGATAGAGACAGGAGGAAGCTTCACTCTTTAGTGTTTAGTTTAGTTTTTTAAGTTCTTTTAATTCAGTAAATGTTTAAGAAATGTGGGTGCATTTGAGCTCATCTGGAATTCTGATCCCTCAAGGAATCAAATTAAAGTTGAGTTTGTCAAGCAGGGAATGCGCTTTGAATTCGACTTCTTGTGGGCATGGCCAGCAATGGGCGTGTGTGTGAGAGAGAGAGAGAGAGAGAGAGAGAGAGAGAGAGAGCGAGAGAGAGAGTTTTTTAGATTCTGTCTCTCAAGCTTGATGTGTACCTATGATGAAAATTACAAACCTCTCTTATCTTTTTAAATGGGTGAACTTGCACAATTTTACATTGCCCAATACTTATTGGCCCCACTGTATATAGCACCTGGTGTTATGGTGATATAGAGTGGTTGACAAGTCTGTCTCATAGCAAGAAGGTCCTAGGTTCGAGTCTCGGACTATGTTGTATGTTGTATGTTGCATGTTCTTCCTGTGCCTATATGTTTCCTCTGGGTACTCTGGTTTCCTCCTACAATCCAAAGACATGCAGATTAGGCTGTTCTTAAAGGCTCCGAGGTATGAATGTGAGTGTGGGTGTGAATGGTTGTGTGTGTGTGTGTGTGTATGTATGTCTTGGTGTGTGTGTGTGTGTGTGTGTGTGTGTGTGTGTCTGTATGTGTATGTGTGTGTGCGTCTCTGTGTCTGTGTGTATGTCTGTGCATGTGTGTGTCTCTGCATGTGTGTATGTGTGTCTGTGTGTATTTCTGTGTGTGTGTGTGTGTGTGTGTGTGTATGTCTGTGTGTGTGTGTGTGTGTATGTCTGTGTGTGTGTGTGTGTGTGTGTGTGTGTGTGTGTGTGTGTGTGTGTGTGTGTGTGTGTGTGTGTGTGTGTGTGTGTGTGTGTGTGTGTGTGTGTGTGTGTGTGGGTGCGTTTGTGTGTGTGTGTGTGTGTGTGTGTGTGTGTGTGTGTGTTGACCTTTGATGGCCTGGTGCTGTTTAGCTTATATCCCTCCTTTGCCCAGTGTCAGCTGAGATAGGCTCCAGCCTCCCCGCGAGCCGATCAGGCTTATGTTCGGAAAATGAGAGATGAGATGAGAAAGCAATAAGCTTTAGAGCCAGGTTTTCGAAGTCTGTGATCCAAGAAACAAGGTGAGTCTAAGGTGAGATGTAAGCACATTCCGTCCCAAATTTTATTTCACATCAAACAGGAAGTAAGGCTTCTGTCAAAGATTTAATGGTTTTTGCTTTTTTCTTTTTTTTTTTTTTAACTTTATTGGTTTTGGATCATGATGTGCTCCTGGTGCCACCATTTTCACCACTGCATCTGGGCTATAAATGTACTGTTGCAAAAGGTTAAAAGCCAAATTATGGACATGAATTCTATTGAAATGACCTTTTCTGACAGTATTCATTATTGCTGCCATTTTTTTTTCTGTGCTGGTTTCTGAGTAAGTTCTTGTGCAAATATCTATTCATTATCATCAAGATCATCATCGTCATTCCTCACTCTTCTCGTTCCACTGGATTTAGGATCTGGTCACAGGGCAGTAATCTAAGCAGAGAGGTCCATACGTCCCTTTCCCTAGTGACTTCCTGCAGTTCTTCCTGAGGGGCGCGGAGGCGTTCCCAGACAGGTAGTCCCTCCAGCATGCTCTGGGTCGACCCCGGTGTCTCTTCCTGTCTGGACATGCCCGAAACACCAAACCAGAGAAGTGTGCATGTGGACATCTGGTGAGAATGAATTTGAATTAAATGTTAGGTGGACATTGTTAAATCTCGGTTGAGAAACTGGCTCCACTTAATGCGGAGGAGCAGTGGTTCTACTCCAGCCTCCCAGATGACTAGGCTTCTCACCCTATCTTTGAGGAAGAGTCCAGCTGCCCTGACAGGAAGTATATGTTTGCCACTTGTATCCATGAGCTTGTTTATTCGGTCACTACCCAAAGATTATGACGAAATTTATTTATACAGTGGTACCTTGATTATGAGTGTCTTTTATAATGAATTTTCCATGATACAAGCTTCAATCCCACCAAAACATGGCTCCATCCAATGAGCAAAATTTTGATTTACGAGCTCTGCTGGAGAAATGGCTTTTTTGAGCCGATTAGCTTTATATTCTTCGCGTGTATTCCTCTGTACTCCGAGAACGCCGTATGCAGTGCTTCTCAATTAATTTCTGTGATGCCCCTATAGGGAAAAAAAAAACATTTCACTCCCCCCCCCCCCCCACGCACTCAGCACCCCATGCGTGACTATAAATAGTGTTTACTGCACTTCATATCGTTTGCGAGGTGCTTTTTCCCTACACTATAGGGAACATAGTGAGAGCGCCACTGCCACATACTGTAGAGGATGTGCAATTACACTTAATTCTAGTACAGTATGGCAAAAAGGCATGTTCCCCAGGGTCATTTGCGCGCCCCTGGCATCACACTGCACTCCCCAAGGGGGACGTGCCCCACAAATTGAGAAGCACTGGCCTTGTGGAATTGTGGAAGCTCACTACAAGCCTTTCCTCGCTAGTATTCATAGCGTGCACATGCAAATTTCTCCTCCTCCTCTTTGCTGCAGTCGATGATTGGAAGGGTGACTGACTTATTGCTTATTCTTGTTTTATTACTATTTATTATTAATTATTATTAATGTTAATGTACATGTATTATTATTATTATTATTATTATTATTATTATTATTATTATTATTATTATGAAATATTGAGTGTTTTTACATGTTTATCTTTAATATCTTGGGTCAAATATACATGTTTGTTTCAGGTTATATGAGTTTGAGAGGGGGTTTGAACGGATTAAATGGTTCTCTATTATTTTCTTTGGGGAATTTTTGTTTTATCTAACAAACATTTTCACTTACGAGCTCACCCTCAGAACAGATTAATTTTGTAAGTCGAGGTATCACTGTACTTAAAATTAATGCACACTTTTCCTCGATTTATAATTAACTGCTCAGACATGTCATGTAGATGATGGAGCTGTATGTGGGTGGCATTATTCATCCTACCTCGACAGAAGGGGAACACAAAATCTTCCACATAGCAGCTTATCATGATCTTTTATACTGATCTAAAGTTTAATTACTTTCCCTCTGTAACTTTAAACTGAGATAGAGTTCTGGTGCCATGCTGATGAAGTCGTGTGCACATGAGTGGGCTTCTTTTTCATTTCATTTATCTTTCACAAAGGTTGTGCCTTTAAGCGCCAATTAACCTCAAAGCTAGTCTTTTCAGATGAAGTAAAATTAGCTGTTTTTAATGATTCTGAGACTCGCTATAGATTTTCCATAGACTGATAACAATTTAAAAATCTGTTATGTAATACAGAGGGGTCAGTAATCAGGAGGCTAAAGCTATGCAGCTTTTTTTTTTTTTTTTTTTAAGGGATTAATTAATGAACAATCTTGGTCTTGTTGGTCTCCGGGGTCTCAGTGCAGGTGTTGCTTTTGTGCCTGAAATTACACTGCCATTGTGATTAAGACATCCAGAAGCCTTTGATATGCAACGAGACAGGATTTCAAGTGGTAATGAACATGGCAGAAGGACGAAACCACAGGCTCAATGAACAACAGGCCTATTTCATTGAAACTCTATCAGGCATGTTCTATACTACATATAAAGAAATAAAAAAAGAAATTTCGCCTCAAGAAATTTTGCTCATGTAAAAGGGTGATAACAGTAGAGATGTAATAGAAAAGCTATTGACTCAAATATATATATTTTTTGCAAATTTTGAAATTTGTGTCCAGCTGCTCCGCGAGTCTACATGCAAGTGAATATCTTGTGGCTCATATGTGACAATCCCGAGAAAGTGGCACGGCAATTTGTGACACCAGGAACATTCAGCCGGACCCAAAAATGCAGGAGACAGAGTGTGATGGACACGAAGGAGCTTTATTATTCACAGGGAAGGCACTAGAGCATGGGGAAATCGTAGTCACTGTTAGAGAAGCCCAGTGATTGCTAAGTGGAATCAGGTGTGTGTGTGTGTGCTTAGCACTCCACCTGCGTGTGACAGCCATGCCCCTCTCCAGCGCGAGCATGCATAAAGAGAGAGTTAGAGCCGCCAAAACCAGTCTTTCACAAAAGAGACCATAACACACTAAAATAAAAACCACAGTACAGTTAAAGCATAACAACAATAAAGAGAAGAATTTTAACCTTTGTGGTCGTGAACAGTTGGCATACATAAATGTTGAAGAGGGACAGAGGAAGCAGATTCCCTTCCATAACAGAGGGGGAAGGAGGAGGAGGAGGATCCCCTTCCACAACAGAGAGGGAGAGAGGAGGAGGATCCCCTTCCATAACAGCTTCAGGTGAATCAGCCAGTTTTGTTTTTCTTGCTGCTTTCTTTGGTGTGGCTGACTCTTCTTCAGCATGTCCCATTCTTTTCTTGAAGAACATTTCTAACGTGGCTTGTTTCTGCCTTCTTTTCAAAACCTTACAGAAGTGGCTCATGACCTCATCGTTAAAGGTACTCACAGTGATACATATTATCAACAACTTCCGGACTTCCCGGAACAGCGCTAGCTTTATCAGGGTGATACATAGTATCAACATCTTCCGGACTTCCGGAAAGCGTGCATTTCCCCTCCCTCTCGGTCTCGTTTTTTCTCGTGCTTTTGACTTCCGGATTTTGGTTGACTTCCGGGACAAAAAAAAACCCTGTATTTTTTTGGTCAAATTCCGATTTGTTTGACCACTAAAGTGTTCGAGTACAGAGGTACCTCTAGACATACTTTCTAATGGTATTATCCTCCTTGGCCTTGGGTGACCTTGAAAGGACTTGTAACTTTGAAACTACTGCCAATACACATGATCTTACTATTAAAAACTATACCATGTTCCATATCAGAGACCATATAACCAATATAAGGTTCCGTCCGGGATTAATACAGCATATATCTATCTATAAACTTAGATATAAGGTGATTTTCTTTGACCTTGGGTGACATTGAAAAGTCAATCCCCCGTCATTTTGTGAGTCATTCAGTTTTTTCCTGTCTCTTTCCCTAAGCTAATTTACTCATGCTCATGGACTATATAACACATCGTAATATGAGTAATTAAAACACATAGGGCCCAATTGTTATAGTGTCCATGCTGCACGGCAGAAGATCCCTCTAGTTATGTTGGATTTGATAAAAGAACCTTGGCACATAGTGCGAGTACATTACTTTTCCAATCATGCATGCTGAGCATACACTTGATTATACAGTATAATAACTGTCATCGCAGTGGCATTTTAGTGTTTAAGGCCCTCTGAGTAAGTAAATAGTCACATGTATACAGCTGTGATTTTTTTTCCTTCACTTGAATTAATTACAGCCTGAAATTCCTGTGCACAAATTAGTACAAATGAATGACAGGCATGAATGACATTTGCAAAAGCTGGATTATTTCAGTCGAGTCTAAAATTATACCAAGGCTGAATAATGATATTTCATAAAGTGCGCTTTAATTGTGTCTCAAAAGAATCGGTTTCTCAAAATGATGACTAATTAGTCCGGCCTCGGTTAAATCGGCTGTACATTAGATATTCACCATGTGTACATTCATACATCACGTTCCAACAGCGCTTAATTCACATTCCTCTCCATGCACAACCATGTTTCTGTTGGGCTTTTTACACCCGAGCCTAGTGGCTCATCAGGCCGGTGCTTATCCCCGGTTTCCATAGTGTGAAGCGACTAGAAGTTCAACCCCTCCTGGATGGGACGCTAGTCCATCACAGGTTACCTTCCCAGTATATTTTTACTGATACCCATTTATACTGCTGGGTGAACAGAGGTACACTTGTGGCTGAGACCTTGCCCTGGGATCTTAGCACAGTGGGGGTCTAATTGGGATTTGAACACACAACCTCTTGATCATGAGCCCAGCATCCTTAACCACTACACCACCGGCCCCACTCACAACCATGTTTACAAAGTTTTATTAATTTTCTCATCCGCTTATTTGTAACTAGGCTGGCATCCATCTCAGCAGACTCCGGCTTGAGGCAGGGTGCACCCTGAACTGCTCCCCGTACGATTGCAGGATCAACACACATACAGTACAACCAAATTCATACCATAGGAATTTGGAACAGTCAGTTACCTTTCTGTGCATAATTTTGGATTGTGAGAGGAAACCAGAGTACATGAGAAAACCCTCGCAAGCACAGCGAGAACAGAGGCTGATGTGCGATCAAATGCACCACCATGCCGCCCCAATTTCTCCCATTATTAGCTGCCAGGTCACGTCATGGGCGATATGAAGTCAGATGCAAGATGCGGATCAACAGCACTTTGTTAGTACTGTATACGAAATCCAAAACACAGTTCAAACTTGTAAAAGAGAGGCAAGCACACCCCAACTGATCAGAATAAACATTTGAACATCTTGAGCATTGCAGAGCATGCTGGGTAGTGTAGTCAAGACTGGCTTGAGTTTGCATACACTGTGACATCAGCTTTTACTGTATATTCTGAATTTTACTCAATCCAAGCCCGATTCTGTATGTACTGTATTCTATATTTTGGAGTCTATGTAAATTCACTCAATATGTTGTTTATATAAAATGAGGTATGAGCTGAGTGATGTAACTATTTTAATATCTCACGGAAACTACAGAACCTCATTACTGTGGCTTCTTTTAGGTCAGATGTCAGGATTGTAATTATTTAACATCAATCCAGGTTTCTCATAGCATATTTTTATCATTTCTAATTATGTGACAGCACTGGGGTAGGACTTGCAGTAATTGAGATATAGTGAGACATAATGGGCTTGTCTGTAACAAAGACATTCATCTTGGTTCATCTTTTTGTGACCGAGTTTTAAAAATGCCACTGAATTTATGTGAAAGGATGAAGCATTGCAGTTTGGGCTGGCTCTCCAATTAATTAGGCCTATCCAGTGTAAGAGTGATTAAAAATAAATCTAGGCAATGATTATTTATGGGTAGCGGAGGGATTCGCACTTCCGTCTCACAGCGAGAAAGTCCCGGGTTTGATTCCTGGGCTCGGGGCGTCTCTGTGTAGAGTGTACATGTTCTTGCCATGCTTGTGTGGGTTTCCTCCAAGAATTCCGGTTTCTTCCAACGGTTCAAAAACATACAGAGTAGGCTAACTGGCTGTTCCAAATCATACGTGAATGTGAATGATTTTGTATGTGTTGGTTCTGTGGCGTCCTGGCAAGCTGTCCAGAGTATATATACCCCATGATCGCCTCGAGTCGGCTGACATGGGTGCTAGCCATCCTGTGACCCTAATTAGGATTAAGCGGCTTCCACAATGAATGATTAATGATGCTGTGTGTTTAATTTGAATTAAACTGTAACTGGCATGCAATTCAGAGCAAATTTGTTGGATGTAGCTCCACTGGAATAATGATAAAGATGAATAAAAATGTTACTGAATGATTCAATTTTATACTAAGGGGACATTTTGATCTGCGTCCATCAGTCACTATATGCCAAGTAGGCCATGGTGGAAAAACGTGTGCAGAAGATCAGCTGTACAATCATAGTTGGAGGTTCTCCAGCATCATAGTGTTAAAAAATAAAACTCAGATTTAAAAAAAAATGTACAAATCAACAACAAAAACATTAAACCAAATGAATGGTGGCGAGTACATCTCAGAAACATTTACATTTACAGCCGGCAGTGGTGGCGTGGTGGTAAAAGGTGCTGGATCACTGATCCTAAGGTTGGATCAAACAAGCCCCAGGGTGCAGCTAACTGGGTTATCAAAGGCTGGCCATGTCGTTCACTGTCCATGGTGTGAGGTTCATGTAAAAGAACCACTGCTGACTTTCAACAAGAGTAGCTGCATACTCATCAGCGTGTTTTTGCCCTGTGATGGCCTGGTGAGCTGTCCAGTGTGTACTCTGCCCTCGCCCAGGGTCGGCTGGAATGGGTGCCAGCCTCCTTCTTCTTTTCCTTTTGGTTGTTCCCTTTTTCTCAGGGGTTGCTACAGCGAATCTCTGAATCAGACATTTGATTTGGCGGAGGTTTTTACATCGGATGCCATTCGTGACACAACCCTTTAGCAAGGGGCGGAAACACGCTGACGGCCTTGCAACTCCTCTTGTCGAAAGTCAGCAATGGTTATTTTACATGATCCTCTCACCATAGACAGTGAGAGACATGGCCAGCCTTTGATAACCCAGTTAGCTGAACTGGGGGGACAGTGACAACCTTGTGGAGCGTGAGACTCGAACTCCCAACCTTAGGATCAGCAATCCAGCACCTTTTACCACCAGGCCACCATTGCCCCTATGGGTGGGTGCCAGCCTCCCCGTGACCATAATTAGGATTAAGCAGTTACAGAAAATGAATGAATTTACATTTACAGCATTGAGAAGATGCTCTTATGGTTCTTTGAAGTCACAATCAGTGAACATATTATTCTACTGGATTGTTAGAACACAGACTAAGTATACCGTCAAACTCAGTCGGTAGGTGTTTTGTGTGTGTGTGTGTGTGTGTGTGTGTGTGTGTGTGTGTGTGCGCACTATAGTGCTCATCTAAGTACTCTTGAAAAAGCGAAAATGTTTTCACCCATCGTTTGAAGAAACCCAGTGGCCCAGCTATCCGGACATCCAGAAACATGAAGAAACACATGAAATATGATATGTTTGAATTCGATATCGAGACGATTGGTCCTGTATTAGGTAAGCAGGCTAAGTTGAGTCGCAGTTGGTGTTATGTTCACAGCCTGGTGTTGTGTTCATGACAAGAGGGGGTTATTAGTAATGCAAATGCTGCCCACTCTTCCTTTGATCGTGCTCAAGCTTTCAGAGGATTGGTGATTTTAATCTCACTAGGGCTGTGTGTAGGCTGGTGCACATCTCAGCCAACAGCGCTGAAAGCAGGGTGCACCCTTCACATTGTGCCGGGTCATCTCACACACAACCATGTAAACTCAATTTCACTCCTAGGGACAGTTTGAGATAGTCAATTAGCCTCGTGTGCATGTCCAAGGACTGTGGGAGGAGACAGAGTACGTGCAAACTCCATATGGAGGCATAGAATGGAACCCAGGACCTTCTTGCTATAGGTGAATGTTCTAACCACCTCGCCACTGTGCCGTCATTAGGGTCCTAAGGGCCAGTCCTTGGTGTACGCCACATGCACCTAGTGTGCTATATAGAGGCCTAGCTTTCAGTAGTACAGATGCTCCCCAACTTACGTTTTTAATTGGTTCCGGACGACCGAATGTAAGTTGAAAGTGAATGTAAGTTGTTACAGTGACGTATGACGTGTGACGTATGACATTCATACTGTACTATACATCCATAAATACCATTACTGTATCTCATAAAACACCCCTAACTCAATTATTATAAACATAACATTGTAAAATAATATCAAATATATCAAAACATTAACTTTTAATAAATTATATTCAAGCAAAATAATTTCAAATTGATAAATTTTAATCAAATTCACTCATCAAACATCAAATACAGTATCAAAGATAACCTTTAACATTCTCTATGATGCGATTTTTCTGCTTGTAAATGGTTCCGATGGTCAACAGATGGTCACATGACATGAAGCTGAGCCAACTCACTTTACATGAAGCTTAAAACAGCCAATCAACGCTTACAGTATGTGAGGCGCTCAATACCGAAAGTAGTGCACTTGCTGAAAGTACTTTACTTGCTTGAAACAAAGCATGGGTTATACGGACTTCTGGTCTTTTAAGTGCGCAAGGGCGCCGTTGAATTCGTTTAGTACTCAGCCTGCACTGATGTGAATCACTGACGTGAATCAGCAGAGCAGAGAGTTGTTGTTCTTGGGTTTTCATTCATTTTACAACTCTCATTGCTTAACTGAGTATGCATGGTGGATTGGGCCGATCTGAGCAGATAGTTAATTCATCTCTGTATATGTATATATATATATATATATATATATATATATATATATATATATATATATATATATATATATATATATATATATATATATATATCTCTGAACTGGGAAGAAGGAGGGGCATGTTTGTAAACAATGAATGCAGCGTCATTACGTCATTACGTCAGTGTACTATGTAGGTACGTCCAAACTCAAAATTTGACTGTAAAAAAAACAAACAAAAAAAAACGTAAAAGCGAAACAATGTAAAATGGATGAACGTAATTTGGGGAGTGTCTGTATATTGAACTACGTCTATACTCCACTTGTACTATTTTTGCTTCCGTCAGTCTCGAAGGACTATGGAGTTGCGCTCTGGCTGGTATCCCGGCTATCGATACTCTCCAGTGCGCAGAGCCTGGGTAGGAAGTACAGGGGACTGGCTGTTTCCCAAGCAGCAAGTCCCCCCTCTCGGCGCCACCTGAAGGATCCAATGGCGAACAGAAGCCGGTGCCGCTGCAGGTGTTGCCAGAGCGCTGCTCTGAACAAACTGCCTCAGGGGACTCTGACTCCTGATTAGAATCACGTTGACGGCTATGCAGCTACTCTTGACGAAAGTCAGCAATGGTTCTTTTACATGAACCTCACACCAGAGAGACATGGCCAGCCATTGATAACCCAGTCAGCTGCACTGGGGGGGACAGTGGCAACTTGTTGAGAGTGGGACTTGAACCCCCAACACTAGGATCAGTGATCCAGCCGATATTACCACCAGTCTACTGATGCCCACTTATACTATATAGCAAAACATATCTGGACGCCTAGTTGTCGTCACACCCATAATAAGTTCTGAACAACCCATAATAACCCCCACTCTTTTGTTAAAACTTTCCACTTGATTTTGAAGCATGGCTGTTACAACAGCGTTAATGAGGTCAGTTTGTGAAGTCAGTCGAGAAGGCCTGGGGCACAAATAGCGTTCCAGTTCATCACAAAGATGTTAAGTGGTCTTGAAGTCAGGGCTTTGTGCACGCAACCGGAGTTCTTAGCCATTGAAATTGTTTGGGTACATATTTATGAGTCATACTTTCTGTATGTAATATTTGAGCCCATTTTGTGTTCAATTTCATCTCTAAAAGATGCATTAAAATAAAAATCAATGAGTGTTAGTAACGGAATAGTGCTTCTAATATCATAATAGACCTGCACTGGGGAGACGTAGCGACATTTCAGCGCTGGATTTTGTATTTTTCAGTGCAGGCTCAGATTATTTCTATCTGCAAAAGTTTAAAGGTAATCAGTCACGCAGGTTTATCATAGATGATAGACTGTCCCAAAACTATCGCTCACTCTCACTTACTTACTCACTCATGCGCTGAACCGCTCAATTCTGGAGCCTTTGTGCTGGAGTCTTTCTCAGCTGACCCTGGGCGAAGACAGAGTACACCCTGAACAGTTGACCAGCCCATCAAATGACTGACACAGACATGTACAACACTCTCACTCACATCAGGAACACCCAGTTAGCCTAATATGTGTGTCTGTGGTATGTAAGCAGTAACTGGAGGAGCCAGAGGAAACCCACATGAGCATAAGAAAAGCATGCATACACCGCCCGGCCCAGGACTTGAACCTAGGCTCCTGTAAGGCGGATATGCTAATGAATGCAGCACTGAGCCACCAAAACATTAACAATAAACAATGTTCATATTGCATGGTGGTGTAGTGTTTAGCATTTAACGTGTCCGTCTCACAGGAAGAAGGCCCCAGGTTGAGTGTTTTTGTACGACGTTTGCATGTTCTTACCATGCTTGCGTGGGTTTCCTCCAGGTTCTCTGGTTTTCTCCCCCAATCCAACAGCATGCATACTAAGATAATTGGGTGTTCCAGATTGCCCCTAGGAGTGACTGTGAATGGGGTTATGTGTGTTGGCCCTGCAGTGGCCTTTGTGATCTGTCCAGTAGCATCCTGTATTCACCCAGAATTGGCTGTATACTGTGATGACCTGTTCGCTGTTCAGGGTGAACCCCACCCTCACCTGGAGTTGGCTGAGATGAGCGTCAGCCTCCCTGCAGCCCTATTTAGGATTAAACAGTTCAGAAAATGAATGAATGGATGAAAAATTGACAACTAAAGTGTTTTCCTTGCATCAACAATATTAATTTACCATGAGCGCCAGTACTCTTTCCCATACGTGATAGGTGGCCTGACCCTTGTTACCTGCATGTGCAGTGTACGTTTTCTGCAGGACCTAGAGCGGTTCCTGTGGTTACTTTGCTTTGATAAGCTTGAGCTGTGTTAGACTAAGGCGTGGTTGGATGTGCTCAGTTTAATGGTTGGGAACAACTGTCTGAAGATATTGGGGTTGATCTGATGGGATAGGACACTGGATTGCAGATCCTAAGGTTGGGGGTCCGAGTCCGATTCTCCATAAAGTTGTCACTGATCCCCCAGTGCAGCGAACTTGATTATCAAAGGCAGGCCATGTCTCTCACTGTCTATGGTGAGAGGTTCATGTAAAAGAACCATTGCTGACTTTTGTAAAGAGTAGCTGCATAGCCATCAGCGGGTTTTCTGCCCCTTGCTAAAGGGTTGTGTCACAAATCAAACATGCAAATCAGATGATTCGCTGTAGCGACCCCTGAAAAAAGCTGAAAGGAAAAGAAGAAGACTGACATTGCATGACGCCGCAGCACGGTGGTGTAGTGGTTCGCATGTTCGCCTCACAGCCAGATGGCCCCGGGTTCGATATCCAGGCTTGAATGAGTTTGAACTTTCTCCCCACCAGTTTCCTCCCGTAATCCAAAAATATACGCGGTAGGCTAATTGGCTGTTCCAAATTACCCCTGGGTGTGACCGCGAATGGCTCTATTTTCTGGTCCTGTTTGTCCACTTTGGAACAGCCGATAAGCATCATGTGCATGTTTTTGAACTGAAGGAGCAAACCGAAGTAATCTTAGGAAACCTTAAATCCTCATATTGTCCTTATTTTCATTTGTCATTTTGCTGATGGCTTTATCCACAGCAACGTACATTTTTTCCTTTCTTTATATCACCAGTTAATGGTTACAGGCCCTGCTCAAGGGCTCAACAGTGGTGGTATTGGAACTTGAGCCCCCCCAGTCTTTGGATCAGTAAGCTAGACCACTGAGCCAGGACTGCGCTCACCAAATATGGGAGTCTAACTCAGGACCTGCTTGTCATGAACCGGAAATACAAATCACTACACCGCCGTGCCGCCTGGTGATTCATCCACAATGCATTGCAAAGCGTTTCCGAGAAGTCTTTCATCCGAGCTCCAGTTCACAAAATTCCTCAACAAGCCTTGGCAACATTCGTTCCATGATCCGTTCCATTGGCATTACCGCCATTTTATGTCTAGGGAAGCCTGACCTTCTGCTTGGGATGATCTATCTCTAGTCATATCTGTGATACAAGGATGTGATATGCCTTAATGATCAAAGTGAATAATTATTCATTTTATGTTAATATGTAAATTTTATGTAAATATCACAGTGGAAATCTCTGGAAAATGTCTATTTTTCACGTTTCTTACACTTGAAGGTTAATTTCCGTAAATGTCCACTTTTTAATTCACGTGCAAGTCTTTTTTTCCCTCCATGGAACCATCCCAGGGTCCCACTAAGTGTCAGTTGCATGCAGGGAATGCTACTGTCTGAGCAGATGAAGTCTCTGCTAACCAGATTTCATGGGCGTAAGCTTGGCATAAACATCCACTGCCTTTTGGGTCTAGATCTATATCGAAGTGAAACTATTCCAGGAACATGATTATATGACTCATTTCATCTTTTAATCATGTGTGCTGAGCTGTGGGTTTCACTTTTCCCAGAGTTCATTGCTCTTCGCTGACCTCTTGGAACCACTGCCAAATTTTGCATAGTGGGCTCATCTGCTTCCACGTTGGAAGTTAATTTGATTCCACTTGGCAACCTCTTTTGAAGACTTACCTAACTTACAAAATCACCTGTTCTTTCTTTCTTTTTTTGTCATGATCACCTTGTGAAACACGGTGTTGACTTGAAGCCTGCACGTTCTTCGAAGAACACACTTCCCAATACGTTTCGGCAATACAACCTTTACGTCTACAGCCCTCAGCATACATTTTGTACTTGATGCACTGGGTGCATCTCAAAACCCTTAAATTGAATATTCAGCTCCCCGAGTTTGTGTCTGTTCATACATCTAAGTCCCTCCCACCAAGAAAGAAACAGATATGCGCAGAAACGATAAACCAGAATCCACAATCCAGCATGGAAACAAAACACATTCTTTTAAAATCTTTTGCAGAGTGACATCGGCTGCTGACAGTGGCACAGCTGGCCTATGAAAAAGTCTCTGACATCATATCGGTAAGATTTATACCCGAACCACAGTGGCTCATCGGACCGGTGCTTATCCCCGGTTTCCATAGCGTGAAGTGACTAGGAGTTCAACTCCCCCTGGTTCCATTGCAGGTTACCTTCCCGGTATATTTTTACTGGTACCCATTTATACTGCTGGGTGAACAGATGCACATTTGTGGTTAAGACCTTACCCAGGGGTCTTAGCACAGTGGGGGTCTAATTGGGATTTGATCACACAACCTCCCGATTATGAGCCCAGCACCCTTAACCACTACACCACCGGCCCCACCCCTATAGCATATAAGGGGGAGTTATTTATATGTGGGCATGCAGCTCTTCCAGGTATGGCTGCTCTCAGGTGTCCTTACTCATCATTCTTTCATCTTCACTCTTTGGACCTGAAGAACCATAAGGCATTTTTTTTGGTAGCGCCACCTACAGTAATGGTGTACTTGCATGACAATCATGTTAAGTTGTGTCTTTTCTGAACCACTTAATCCATTATTAGGGTCCCAATCAGGCCAGAGCCCATCCCAGACAACTCCAGGTAATGGTTGGATACACTATGAACAGCTTGCTCGACATCTCAGAGCCAACATACACACACACACACACACACACACACACACACACACACACACACACACACACACACACAATGATTCACAGTCATATTCACATCAACCGGTTAACAGAAATACTCAGCTAGCCTAATGTGCATGTTTTTGGATTGTTTGAGGAAACCGGAATACCCAGGGGAAACCCATGCCACCATGTGGAGAACTTCACATAGAAGGACAGGCGCAGCACTCCAAGTGAGGAGAATCTAGTAGTTGTGTTCAAAGGGAAAAAATGAAACTATAGCATGAAAGACTAACCAATACACCAGTCGGATTTGTTCCGTGTTCAAGCCACACAGCCGTCATCCGAATTAAATAAACTTGAGCTTTATTCCTATTTTTAAATGAGTGGGCAGAAGGATATAATTAAAGATGTATTTCATTGTTTATCAATGTGAGTCATCTTGATGTAGCTGCGTAATGGCCTCGAGATGAAAGAACTTGGGTTTGTTCCATCTATCGTATTCCCTTCATTTAACTTTTTTTTTCTTTTTCTGTGTGTTCTCTCTGCACACTACTCTGTCGATAAGGCATCATGGCTTGAAAAGACACCTGTCATTGTGTATCGCCTCTGAGATTAAAACCTGCCAGGCGTTCTGCTTCTCCCACTGCTGACGTGGGCTTGGGGTGCTTCAGGGATTTGATGGATTTCCAGGGATAAACATTTGATTTGGCCATATTGCTCATGCTCTCAAGCTGTTCATCAGCAAGATGTCAGCCACACCTGGATGTCTGCAAGCGATCTGAAATGAAAAGACATATACTGCTCCAGTTTTGACACACAATTTACTTTAATGATGCATCCTTCTTTCTTTCTTTGCATCATTTCTTCATTGTTTTTTTTTTTTTATGCATTTTTTTATTTTATTTCCTGGCACAGAGAATGCTGTGTCATTCTACATGACTTCAGGAGCTGAGACAGAATAATGTCTACATTCATATAGTGCAGTGCAAAGGTTTTTGCCCCCTTACTGACTTTTTTTTTACTTTTTGAACCTTTGTCACACTTACTTTTTTTTTTCAGATCATCAAACAAATGTAAACATTACACAAAGATAACCCAAATATTCAAAAAATGCAGTTTTCCTGTTGTGATTTTATTTGTTAAGACAAAAATCTGATCCAAAGTAATTGCCCCCTTGTTAAAAGTTGAGGTAATTGTGATTAATCCTATTCTTGGGGAAAACTGAGTTCAATTTCGTGGCCACACCCAGGCCTGATTGCTGCCAGACATTTCCAATCAGGAGGTCCCCAACATAAACCCAGTCTACAAGGTGAGGTAGGCCATATTGAACACACATTATCATGCTGGGATCCAGTGAGCTTCAAGAGCGAACAAGAAAGAAGATTATAGAGATGTCTCAGTCTGGGAAAGGATACAAAGTCATTGGTAAATCTTTGGACTCCAGCGGACCACTATCAGAGCAATTATCCATGAATGGCGAGGCAATGGCACAGTCAGGAGTGGCCGACCTAGCAAAATTACTCCAAGAGCACGGTGCAGACTAACAGACGAAGTCACAAAGGATCCAAAAACCACTTCTAAACAACTACAAGCCTCACTTGCCTCAGTTAATGTCAATGTTCATGACTCCACCATCAGAAAGACATGAGACAAAAATGGCATCCATGGAAGAGTTCTGAGGTGAAAGCCACTGTTGAAAAAAAAGAATATCAAGGCACGACTCACTTCTGCCAAGAATCATCCTGATCATCCCCAAAGCTTTTGGGATAATGTCTTCTGGACCTATGAAACTGAAGTTGAACTTTTTGGAAGAAATGCGTCCCGTTACAACTGGTGCAAAAGCAACACTGTATTTGATAAAAAGAACATTGTGCTAACAGTGAAACATGGTGGAAATGTGGTTATCTGGGCCTGCTTTGCTGCTTCAGGACCTGGGTGACTTGTCATGATTGATGGAACCATGAATTCTGCTCGCTACCAAGAAATTCTGGCGAAGAATGTTTGTCCATCAGTTCGAGACCTCAAGCTAAAGCGCACCTGGGTTCTGCAGCAAGACAATGATCTGAAGCACAGCAGCACACCCACTTCTGAATTGCTAAAAAAAAAACAAAATGAAGGTGTTGTAGTGACCTCGCCAAAGTCCCGACCGGAACCCTATTGACATGCTGTGGCATGATCTTAAAAAGGCTGTTCATGGGCGAAACCCATCCACTCTGGTTGATCGTAAACAATTCTGCAAAATCCCATCACAGTGATGTGAAAGACTCATCGGCTCTCATCGCAAACGCTCGACTGCAGTTCTTGCTGCAAAAGGTGGTTCAACCAGCTATTAGGTTTAGGGGGGCAATTACTTATTCACATGGGCCCTTGTAGGTTCAGATGTTTTTTTTCCCCTTAATAAATGCAATTGGCATGGAAAACTGCATTTTGTGTTTACTTGTGTTTTATCTTTGTAGATTTTTTTTTTTTTTGCTTAATCTGAAATGGATGACGGTGACAAACGGGCAAAAAAAATGTTAGAAATTTGAGGAAAACTTTTGAAGAAAACCTTTTGCACAGCGCTGTAAACACACACACACATATATATATATATATATATATATATACAGACACATATATATATATATATACAGACACATATATATCTGTATATAGAAGATATATACAGTGATATGAAAAAGTATCTGAACCTTTTGGAATTTGTCACATTTCTGCATAAAATCACCATCAAATGTGATCTGATCTTTGTCAAAATAACACAGATAAAAAAACAGTGTCTGCTTTAATTAAAACCACCCAAACATTTATAGGTTTTCATATTTTAATGAGGATAGCATGCAAACAATGACAGAAGGGGGAGGAATAAGTAACTGAACCTTCTGCCTAAGGAGACTTAAAGAGCAATTGAAACCAATTTTTACCAAACAATTTAAGTCAGGTGTGTGTCCAATCACTGATGAGTGGCTTAAAGCTGTCCTGCCCACTATAAAACACACACCTGGTAAGAATTGTCTTGATGAGAAGCATTGTCTGATGTGCACCATGGCTCGCTCAAAAGAGCTGTCTGAAGACCTGCGATCAAGAATTGTTGATTTGTATAAAGCTGGGAAAGGATACAAAACCATCTCTAAAAGTCTGGATGTTCGTCAATTGACAGTCAGAGACGTTGTCTACAAATGGAGAGAGTTTGGCACTATTGCTTCTCTCCCAAAGAGTGGCTGTCCACCAAAGATGACGCCAAGAGTTCAGCGCAGAATACTCAGAGAGGTAAAAAAAAAAACCCTAGAGTGTCTGCTAAAGACTTACAGAAATCACTGGCACAGTCCAATATCTCTGTGTACACATCAACTATATGTAAAACAATGGCCAAGAATGGTGTTCATGGGAGGACTCCAAGGAGGAAGCCACTGCTGTCTAAAAAAAACATTGTTGCTTTAATGTTCGCAAAAAGGCACTTGGACACTCCACAGAAGTTTTGGCAAAATATTTTGTGGACTGATGAAACCAAAGTTGAATTGTTTGGGAGGAACACACAACGTCATGTGTGGAGGAAAAATGGAACAGCTCACCAACATCAACACCTCATCCCCACTGTGAAGCATGGTGGAGGGTGCATCATGGTTTGGGGCTGTTTTGCTGCCTTGGGGCCTGGACCACTTGCAATCATTAATGGAAATATGAATTCAAAAGTTCATCACGATGTTTTGTAGGAAAACCTGAGGCCATCTGTCAGACAGTTGAAGCTAAAAAGAGGATGGATGCTGCAATAAGACAATGATCCAAAACACAGACGTAAATCAACTTCAGAATGGTTTCAGAAGAACAAAATACACGTTCTGGAGTGGCCAAGTCAAGTCCAAACTTGAACCCCATTGAGATGCTGTGGCATGACTTCAAGACAGCGATTCATGCCAGACATCCCAGGAATCTGACTGAACTACAGCAGTTTTGTAAAGAAGAATGGGCCAAGATTAGTCCTGATCGATGTGCCAAACTGATCTGCAGCTACAGGAAGTGTCTGGTTGAAGTTATTGCTGCCAAAGGGGGGGGCACAAAATATTAAATGTGAGGGTTCAATTACTTATTCCTCCCCCTTCTGTCATTGTTTGCATGCTATCCTCATTAAAATATGAAAACCTATAAATGTTTGGGTGGTTTTAGTTAAAGCAGACACTGTTTTTTTCATCTGTGTTATCTTGACAAAGATCAGATCACATTTGATGGTGATTTTATGCAGAAATGTGAGAAATTCCAAAAGGTTCAGATACTTTTTCATACCACTGTACACAGTATATATAGTCCCACCTGTCAAGTGTAGCCTCCTTATCACAAGGGCAACACAAGCACATTTCCCTTCCGTGTCTCCCACATCTTTACAAATATGTAACATGTGCATAAGTTTCCAGAAGCCCATGATTGGCTTGTAATCCTGTCATTGACAGGGAAGTTTGTGCATGTCGTCCCTCCCTCCCGCGAGAGCTCAACTGTTTAGCCCCATGCATTCCTGGCCATGAATCGCTGCGTCATCATCCTGGATTCGAATTTGCAGTTGCTGGGCTGATAGTCACACACCTTGTTAATATGCCACTCGGGAGCTCATCAGTTTTCTACTTTGATGAAACATTTTTATCCTCCTGCAGCCCATTGCACAAGACACCAAGGCTTACTGAATCATTTGAATGAAATTGAAAATAAATTGAGAAATCAAATGTTGCGACCTTCACAGTTTCCAAATCTCACCTCAGTTAAACATCTTTGGGAGATTTTGGCACACCGGGGCTGAAAATAATTTGTTACCAGCATCATCAAAACTTCACCAGAGGAAGAAGGGCTTTGGAAGATTTGCTGGGTTGATGGATGAAGGGATACGAGTGCAAAAAATCAAAATAAACATCAGTTTAATGCTATATAAAAGGGCAGTTGTGGCCTAGTGTTATAGAGGTTTTGCAGTCACGTGACACGCCGAGTAGCAACTCTGTTTATGCCGCCATAATGGGGTGAAAACAAACGTGTACTTACTTTGGAGGTGCCTGTTTTTAGTTTGGAAGATTATATAAATATGAATGTTGACAGCCATAATCCAATCCCAGTGCTTTCCGAGCTCCCTGGTAATTATGATAACGATCATAAACAACAGTATATTCAAAAACTACGGTTATCAGGGCTAACAAATGACCCATACGTTTTGCCCGATGGTTTGGTAACTGCATGGATGAAGCAACGAACAGGATACCTGGTTTAACATACCCAGATATCTATAATTATTTGATTAATCGCACATCTGATTCCTGTATACTCACAAGAAACTGAAAAGTTTCAAAGGGTTGCAGGGGTGTCAAACTGGTGCCAGAAAGGGCCATGTGGCTGCAGGTTTTTGTTTCAACCAAGCAGCAGCACACCTGACTTTGCTCATTTAATCAACTCATCTGAGTCTTCAGGCCGCTGATTGGTCAATCTGTGTGCTCTGTACAGAGACTGACCAATCAACTGCCTGAACACTCAACTCAGTTGATTAAATGAGCAAAGTCTGGTGTGCTGCTGCTTGGTTGAAACAAAAACCTGCAGCCACATGGCCCTTTCTGGCACGAGTTTGACACCCCTGGTTTAGAGTGTAGCAATCATTGTTAATCAAACACCCCCCCCCCCCCCCAAAAAAAAAAAAAAAGAACGCCATGTTTGTTGTGTGTGTTAGAACACGTATTAAAGACTGTTAAAGTTAAATCTGGGAAGCGTACTAGTATTTTTTTATCTGGATGGGTTTCGGCACTTCGCGAGCATATTAAACCCAGGAAAACCTCTAATATCACCCATGGCAAGCTGTGTGAGGACACCAAAGTATTAATCATGGCAAAGGTAATTATGACTCACATTTTTTTTATCATTTTGCCAACATTATATATTAAGCACAAACATGTGGATCTAAATCTATGAAGTATTATAATAGTTATATTATATATACTCTACATGTTATAATAAAGACTAATAGCATTTAAATAGCATTTTAGCTGCCCTCAGCTTATAAATGGACACCAGATATACAGTTAAACAGAATCAAACTGTGGTTAAGACAATAATTATTAATATTTCTACTGATAAAAATTACTGGCCTTCAACAAAATGTTCGCTACATACACAACTGGTAGGAGCTGGTCGCCAGTCTTTCCTTTTGTTGTCGGTATCCGCTCTTTTCAAAGCAGAAATCCATTTCTCTCTTTATTAGCAGGGAATCTATGATATTTAACACCTGGTTTCATTCCTCTATAATTTGTACAACCAACAGCAACACAGTTAAGTGCCATTTTGCACTTGTTTCATAAATAAATGCAGCATTAAACCCTTACACACGCGTGTGCTATTATGTTGGGACCGGAGTGAAATGGTTTGTTTCCACACCAATAAGGCAGTATAAACAAAACCCGCATTGGGATAATGTATGCATGACGTCAGCTGCAAAACCTCTATAGGGCACTGGATCACTGATCCTAAGGTCGGGGGTTTGAGTCACACTCTCCACAAGGTTGTCACTGTCCCCCCAGTGCAGCTAACTGGGTTATCAAAGGCCAGCCATGTCTCTCACTGTCAATGGTGAAAGGTTCATGTAAAAGAACCATTGCTGACTTTCATCAAGAGTAGCTGCAAAGCCGTCAGCGTGGTTCCGCCCTGTGATGGCCTGGCGAGTTGTCCAGGGTGGACTCTGCTCTCGCCCGGAGTCGGATGGGATGGGCACCAGCCTCCCCACGACCCTAATTTGGATTAAGCGGTTACAGGAAATGAACTGAGTTTAATGCGATCTTGTGATAAAGTGATCGTGCAGCTAAAAGCCACAGACAGCATTGAACTAGGCAAACATTTGAAATCAAACAAAACAGGGAGGATGGGAAACAAAGCTCTAAACCAGGGGTCACCAACATGGTGCTCGCGGGCACCAGGTCGCCCACAAAGACCACATGAGTGGCCCCTGGGTGGTTCCACAAATAGATCACCGTAGCACCACTTACCAGTGAGCTGCATCTCATTTTTTGCTGCTGTTGTTTTTAAGATAACACTTGTATTTGGTGTGAAATTGAAAATGACAATTTAAAAAAAAAAAAAAAAAAAAAAAAAAACAAAACTTAAAAAAAATGTTTTATTCATGTTATATTTGAGCTAGTTGGTCTTGGACTTTTTTCTGTTCATAGTGCGCTGCTCGGTGAGTCCTTAGCATGTTAGCTAGCGTGACATGCTAGTGTGCGCAGTGATGATGAGGAGGTGATTTACCACCAGAATGGCAGACAAGAGAAAGAAAACACATAATTTTCACAGTGGGTGGGAGAAAGAGTTCTTTTTTTTCCCAATGTGAAAGATTCCCGTATGTGTGTGTGTGTGTGTGTGTGTGCACAACAATTTTTGTGTGTGTGTGTGTGTGTGTGGGGGGGGGGGGGTGGCATAGTGTTGACAGACATTTCAAAACGTGTCATGCAAGCTGCCATGCTAACTACCAGTTCTAACTTTCAGTGTATTCACGTAGATGAATACCTTTAATTATTTGTTATTCTTCATAATTAATGATATTCATAATTAATGATACTGTGATGTAAAGTTTGTAGCAGAGGTCACCAACCTTTCTGAATCTGAGCGGTTGGTGACCTCTGCTACAAACTTTACATCACAGCAGCGCTTCTCAATTATTTATTTTGGCGCCCCCACAGGAAGAAAAAAATATTTCATGTCCTCCCCCCCCACCGCCCTGCGAGCGAATATAAATAGTATAATTTGTCTATAAAATTGTTATTAGTACACCTCTGCATAACATTGTATCTTTATTAACATTAAAAACAAAATGAAAAAATATGTAGTTCAACTTACAATAAAGAAAAACTTCATTAACATTGTTTTTTAATCTGTAACAGAAAAGATTTAAAGTGCACCAATGTGCCCGAAATTAAAAAAGGACATCCTGATTTAAACTTATTCAACTTATTCATGTCTTAATATCTCATCTCTCTCCACCTTTCTCTTCGTTCCTGTTAGAAATTTTTCTGTGTTGTTTCTTGATGGGTTGTTTACTGCACTTCATATTGTTTGCTTGTGCAAAAAACCGCTACAGCAGGGGTCACCAACATGGTGCCCGTGGGCACCAGGTCACCCACAAGGACAACATGAGTTGCTCGCGAGCCTGTTCAGGGGTCGGGAACCTATGGCTCGTGAGCCAGACATGGCTCTTTAAATGACTGCATCTGGCTCTCAGATAAATCAGATGGCCTTTCTTAACAGAATAACTAATACATAATTTCGCTGTCCTTTAAATAAAAATACAGAAAAAAGCCATCAAATAAAACAAAAACATAAATAAATCTCATGCATTTCAATCTATACATCTATTTTCAATACCACTTGTCGCTGTGGCGTGCAAGGAAGAGCCAATCCTTTCTGTACTCCAGTGTGTGGGCGGGGCCGATACCTTGAAAATCGAATTTTATTGGATAAAAAGCAACAGCCTGTGTGTGTTGTTTTTGAGTAAAGAGGTAAATTTCCCTCATTTTGATCACTCATGTGCAAGAAGCCAAGCAGAGCTGGCAAGCAAAACACGAATGGACAGAATGAAAAAACTTCAACCCGCAGACCAGCTGATTGCCTTGGGACGCGCTTCCTGTCACATAAACACTGCAGCCTGTGAGTCCTCTGTCATCTTGACCATGTTTAGCTCCACATGCGCACGCCAGCAGTCCTTCTCACCTGAAAAACATCAAGACCAACCTGCGGTCACGTGTAATAGATGGAAGCCTAAACGCCTGCATGAAGCTGAACTTCAGCACGTATCAACCAGACTACAAAGCTATCAGCAACACCATGCAGCACCAGAAGCCGCATTAATATTAAGAAGTACTTTTATTATTAAGAAATAACTTCATTATAACAATGTTGTTTAAAATAAATTCAGAGTCGTATTATACTCTAAAATTGTTTGTTTCAGTATTAAAAAATATTTGGCTCTCAGAGGATTATATTTTATTTATTTGTTTATTTTTTGCCGCTCTTAGTCAAAAATGTTTCCGACCCCTGACATAGATAAATATCATTAATTATTAATAATAACATATAATTAAAGGTAAATTGAGCAAATTTGTTATGTCACAAGTGTGTATCAACCTGGTAGCCCTTCGCATTAATTGGTACCCAAGAAGTAGCCCTCAGTTTCAAAAAGGTTGGTGACCCCTGCATCGTAGCGTGAAAATGAGCGTGCCACTGCCAACAGTGGAGTGGAGGTGCAATTACACTTAATTCTTGTTCACAATTCCAGAAAAGCATGTTCCCCAGGGTCACACCACACCCTCCCGGCATCATACCGCACCCCCCAACGGGGGCGTGACCCACTATTTGAGAAGCACTGCACTACAGTAATGCATAATATTCATTCATTCACTTTCTGAACCAACTGATCCTAATTAGGGTTGCAGGGAGGTGGGTGTCCATCCTAGCTGACTCTGGGTGAGGATAGAGTACACCCTGGACAGCTCACCATGCCATCACGGGGCAAAAACACGCTGATGATGACCCAATGGCATACTCATTTTAATGGTTTTGCGTCCTTATCACTATAAACAGAGAGAGAGACACACACATGGCTGGCCTTTGATAATTCAGTTAGCAACCCTTGAGAGACAGCAGTGATGACTCTGTGATAGCAAGGCTTTAACCACCGACCTTTGGATCAGTAAGACAGCCCCTTACCTGGGGGCCCGCCCCCGCCACCACTACCCCTAAGGCATGATATGACACATACGATATATTGACAAACTAATTTTGTATTTAAAGGTTCAATGGGAAAATATATCAGCATAGTGATGAGATTCTATACTGCAAATGGCAGAAATGTAACCCTGATCATTTCCCTTCACAGCCTGGATCTTCCTGGGCTGCTGTAGGAACATGATGTGTGATGCAAGATAGCTGCCTCCATGACTGGGGGTCTGCTTTCCACGTAAATATATAAATAACTTATTGTAAAGTTCCAAAAACTCAGTGACGTTTGGAATGATCAAAGATTAATGAAAGGTTGGTTTTCAGCAATTCATTCTCCAAAAATGTTCCACACTGTACTGTTAACACGAGTGTGACTGGGTCACATGATTAGAACAGAAATCAAAGCACATGCCTCGAACCTGAAACAAAAGGACAAGAGATATGGACACAGCGACAACATAATCACTGTAGTCTACTTCCCAACGTGGCCCACTGAAGAAATTCTAGTAGTCCACGGCCACAGTGGGTTACAGTGGGATGGTGGGACATGTAACAGGCAGCCACTTAGAAGAAAACTCGGTGGCGGAACTTGACATCTGTCTGGCTCTCTGTCTGTCAGTCCGTTGAAACTGCTGGGATTGAAAAACCAGAAGGGAGTGAAAATTGACCCGGGAGCCCATCAGCAGTTTCTGCTGAAATAACGTCTCAGGTGGTTTTGAAAACCATTTTGGATCCAGCAGTACTTTCATATCTCAGATCGAGGATTTCTGTACTCCTTGGCTATTTCTGGCAGCTATCGCTGAGGATTATCCAAATGGCAACCATATTGTTTTTTGAGATTACTGTTGTTTACAAATTATTAAATGAGTATTAATTGACTTCTTTTTCTTTTTAAAATGTTTCTATGATGCCAGATGTCTATTACTGTCCACAGGGAGTCAATATTGATATACGACAATATTGATTTATTGAATTATACCAGGGCGGCACGGTGGCGCTGTGAGTAGCATGTCCGCCTCACAGCAAGAGGGTTTGGGTTTGATTTTGGGCCTCAGGCATCTCTGTGTGGAGTTTGCATGTTAACCCTGTGCTTCCGGGGGTTACCTCCAGGTGCTCCAGTTTCCAAAAAAAAAGCACAGTAGGCAAACTGGCTGTTCCAAATCACCCCTAAATGTGAATGTGTGTGTGTGTGTGTGTGTGTGTGTGTGTGTGTGTGTGTGTGTGTGTGTTTTGCCCCGCCCTCCAGGGACATCCAACCCATGCTACTTTATGCACTGCTTCTAATTTTAAGCATCCTCCCCATGACTTATTTGATCTGACCTTGCCTTACTTTGTTAGATAATTATTTTTTCTGCTTACTGGAGGATTGTTTTTAGGTTCAGAGCTTTTAAGACCCTCAGTGCAGCTAACTGGGCTATCAAAGGCCGGCCATGTCTCTCACTGTCTATGGTGTGAGGTTCATGTAAAAGGAACATTGCTGACTTTCGACAAGAGGACCTGCATAGCCGTCAGCATGCTTCTGCCCTGCAATGGCCTGTGGTGAGCTGTCCAGGGTGTACTCTGACCTCGCCCGGAGTCAGCAGGGATGGGCGCCAGCCTCCCCACGACCCTAATTAGGATTAAACGGTTACACAAAATGAAAGAATGAAGACGAGCTTTTAAGAGAAGCATTTTATTAGGTTTTACTGTAATTAGAAAACAAAATGATGTGTGCACTGCTTTGATTTTTCGTGTTACAGAAAAGGGCCGCACTGTGACTGCGCGAATTACCCATCAGGCATGGCTGTTAATAACGCTCATACACACCTACACACACATCTCTCTTCCGAGTAACCAACACCCATCGATTCACGGACAAGTGATTTCTCTCCCACTGTACTCAATATCCTCACTCGAATATCACACATGCTTTACATCACCTAGCTCCAATTATCATGAGTAACCAGCACCGATCACAGACGTGTAACCCCAGATGTTCTTCAGTAGATTCTGCTTTCTTCTCTTGTTGTTGCCCTTGTAAGAACTTGATATGTTTTCAACCAACGGAATAAATCACGGGCAGCATCGTGGAATAGGGCTTAGAATGTCCGCCTCACAGAGCCCTGGGCCTGATAAGAGCATTTCTGGGTGGAGTTTGCATGATCGTTGTTTAGGTTTCCTCCGGAAACACCAATTTCCTCTGACAGACCAAAAAACATGCACAGTCTGGGATGACCAGCTGTCCCAATTTACCCTTAAATATGAGTCGAAGTTGTTAAAGTTTGTGTGTGTTAGCGTTGTAATGGTTTGACGAGCTGTTTAGGGTGTACATCGCCTTCACCCCGTGTTGGCTGAGATGGGCTCCAGCCTCCCGCAACCCTAATAAGGATTAAACGACTTAGAAAATGAATGCAGATGAAAATAATTTACTACTGCAGAGTATTTAAATATTTCCTTATACATCAATCGCTCTGTCATTATAAGCAGTAATGGTTCTTTTAACTTGATTCCATATTTTGTACCTTATTTATTTATTTATTTATTTATCTATGTGCAAAAATTGTCCTCAATATTACTTAAAATTAATGATTTTATTTTATTTTGATACCTTGTTCTATACTGGGGCAGTGGTGGTCTAGTGGTATAAGGCACTGGATCGCTGATCCAAAGGTTGGGGGTTCGATTCCCACTCTCCACAAGGTTGTCACTGTCCCCCCAGTGCAGCTAATTGGCTTATCAAAGGCCGGCCATGTCTCTCACTGTCTATGGTGAGAGGCATGTAAAAGAACCATTGCTGACTTTCGACAAGAGTAGGCTGCAAAGCCGTCGGCGTGTTTCCGCTCTGCGATGGCCTGGCGAGCTGTTCAGGGTGTACTCTGCCCTCGCCCAAAGTTGGCTGGGATGGGTGCCGGCCTCCCCGCGATCCTAATTAGGATTAAGCGGTTACAGAAAATGAACTGAACTGAACCTTGTTCTATATTACAAAAAAAGAAACCATTCTGTGGTTGGATGGTTAATGGCATGTTCGCCCCTCAGCATGATGGTCCTGGTTTCTGTGTGGCGTTTGCCCGATCTCGCCGTGCTTTCTCCGGGTCCTCCGTTTTCCTCCCATAGTCCTAAGATATGCACATTAGACTTTATTGGCTGTTCCAAATTGATCCCAGCTGTGGTTATGAGTGTGAATGGGTGTGTGTGTGTGTGTGTGTCACGTTGCAATGATTTGGTGAGATGTTCAGGGTTCAGGGTGTACTCTTCCCTTTGGAGTGTAAGGAAAGGTTCCAGCCTCCTTTGGACTGTAATAATAATATAAAGGACTGATTGATTGAGTGAAATTCGCAGAACCATTGATAATAATGAGATTAATGCTGCTGTCGTCTCAATTATCAGCTTTTTTCCACCTTCAAATCAAATCATTAGGCCCAGCAGGAGGGTAATTTGATAATTATGGGTGCTTTGCGTATTTGCTGACAGAGTTCATATGCTGAAAATTAGCAAAATTTCTCAGCCAATCAATGCACAGCTGGAGATCATTTACTGAGAAATAAGAGAAAAGTAAACCAATAAATGTATGTAGTATAGTACAAGTACACAACATTATGTTTATATTCCATTACCATCATCATCATCATCATCATCAGCAGCAGCAGCTTCATCTTCATCACCATAATGAGCAACATTACTTTTATTTTGTTTATTACTGTGATTTTTTTATTGCTGTGACTGATTAAAAAAAAAAAGTTTGGAAAAACATACAGGGATCTTTCGCTTTCCGAGATTAATTGGGATCGAGATTCCCCCCCCCCAACGTCAAATTCCGCGAAGTAGGATCGAACCCCCTGACTGATGTATACGTACATGTATACGTGTATATAATATCAATAAATAAATATTCAACACTATAAATGCTTAAAATAACAATTAAACATTCAAAAATAAGGCATAAGATGTAAATAAAATATAAATACACATACATAAATAGATGTATAATACATACATAAAAATGTAAGTAGTTTTGTTGGGGGGTTGTGAGTTTTTTGTTTTTGTTTGTTTGTGGGTGTTTTTTTTTTTGCATAATTGGCCTTGTTTTGTGGCATTTCTTTTAACGTTGCCCCTATTTTTCCTTAATTTCCTTATTCTTTTTAATTTTCAGTGAATATTTTTGAAAAACCTGCGATGCACTGAAGCCGCAGAAACTGAAGCACGAAGTAGCGACAGCTCACTGTATTTGTATAAGGCAGTGGTGGCCCGGTGCTACGGTGCTAGTTTACTGATTCAAAGGTCAGAGGTTGAAGCCACACCATCACCGAGTTGTCACTACTGTCCGCCCAGTGCAGCTAAGTGGTAGACAGCAGGTCTCGGAAATAAACCCAGGCATCCATCTCCATGGCAACACTGTCTAACTCCTCCTGCGGGATCCCCAGGCATTTATAGGCTAGATGCCAGCAAGTTCTGAGTCTACACCAGGACCTCCTCGAAATTGGAAGTGCCTAAAGGGAGACGACCATGAGGCATTCCAATCAGCTGTCCAAACCACATTGATTGACTACTGTCGAGGAGCAGCGGTACTGCTCCAACTACCTCCCTCCCCCCCCCTCCCTCCTCAACATATCTCTAAGGCTCAGCCCAGACACCTTCTGAATGAAATTCATTTCAGCCGCTTTTATCCGCTCTCTCAATTTTTTGGTCACTTCCCAAACCTTACAACATAAGGTGGGGGCTAGAACACATGGACCGGTAAATTGAAAGCTTTGCCTTTAGGCTCAACTCCCTGTTCACCATAACAGACCAGCGCAGCGCCCTTGTTACAGCTAGCACACCACCGATTCGTCTGTTTCTTCTACCGTCACTCATGACCAGAATTCCGAGACACTTAAACTCCTCGGCTTGAGGCAAATCCACAACTCATCCCTAACTCATAGGGAGCAAGCCACCCATATCTATTTGGAGGCTCTGGCCTCAGATTTAAATTATGAATGTGGAAATATATCTCTTTTAGGAACTGTGGTTGCCCGGTGGTAGGGTGCTGGTGACTAATCCGAAGGTCGGGGGTTAAAGCCCCACTATCGCCAAGTTGTCACTACTGCCCCACCAGTGTAGCTAACTGGGTTATCAAAGGCCAGCATGACTGTCTGTGGTGAGAGGCATGTAAAAGAACCACTGCCATCATATGTAAAGAGTAGGCAGTTGAGTTACCTTAGCATGTTCTTGCCCTGCGATGGCCTGGCAAGCTGTCCAGGGTTTATCCTGCCCTTACCAAGAGTTGGTTGAGATGGGCATCAGCCTCTTTCTGACTCCAAATAAACATATTCTTTTTTATTGGCAGAAATCTGATACGAATACATATTTGACCTCAAACAGTGAACGAAGGTTCAGGGAGCATGAGGAATCATTTTCACATGTAAACTGGCACCACAGAGTTCTGACCTTTACTACAGTGAAAGGATTCGGCGAAGACTTTACATGGTGCCTTGACTTTCCCATAATCGATACATGATCTTGGTAAATAAATAAATAAATAAATAAAAATATAGTCTGCACTGAAATAAAGTTTTTCTACTGAATAAGTTTATCAAAATAAAGCCATAGTGAATGTGTACTGTAATCATGCCCACAGGCGGTCCAGTAAAATACTAGAGTGTATTTTTTTCTTTTTCAGGGTAATGTGTATGGTACATCTTTGTATGCTCGAGCGTTACCATTTGCCTTCAGTGGAATGAAGTGCCCTACTGCAGATCTGTTCGAGCATGATCATTCCACATTGCACAGAGAGATCCATAAAGTTTGCCGGGGGTAGTGAGGAACAAGTGAGTGGCGCATACAAACCCCTGACCTCAATTCCACGCAACACCTTTAGGATATACTGAAACAATAACCTCTCACCAGACCTCCTCACCCGCCATCAGTACCTGACCTCACTCATGCTTCTGTAGACGAATGAACACGTATCTCAACAGCCCCTCTCCAAAATGAAATGAAAAACCTTTAAAGAATGGTTGTTAAAAAATAAAAATGGTCCCCAGTGCAACTAACTGGGTTGTCAAAGGCCGGCCATGTCTCTTACTGTCTATGGTGTGAGGCTCATGTAAAAGAACCATTTCTGACTTTCGACAAGAGTAGGCTACATAGCCGGCAGCGTGTTTCTGCCCTGCGATGGCCTGGTGAGCTGTCCAGGATGTACTCTGCCCTCGCCCAGAGTCGACGGGGATGGATGGCAGCCTCCCTGCGACCGAACGTAATTAGGATTAAGTGGTTCAGAAAATGAATGAACGAATGAAGAAAAATGGTGATAATAAGTCAGTGTTCACTCTGATGGTTTTAGAATGAGGAAGCGATGGTGGGTTTGTGTGTTTTTATGTTCCCTGTGTGATTGTGTGGGTTTCAGGTTCTCTAGTTTCTTACAACAGCCCAAAGACATCCACCCCAAATTGCCCCACAAGTTTGAATTTGAACTGCTACGTGTGTGTGTGTGTGTGTGTGTGTGTGTGTGTGTGTGTGTGTGTGTGTGTGTGTGTGTGTTGACCCTGCAACTGTTTGGGGAGCTGTTCAGGGTGTTCCATGCCTTCACTTGGAGTCAGATAAGATAGACTCAAGACCCCGGCCACCCTAATAGAGAGTCATACTTGAGACAGCAAGCATTAAAAGGATATGTGTTGAATTAGTGCTGCTGGCTTTTTTAAATGATCACACAGGACATCAATGCTCCATCCTGCATCATCAGTAATTGCCTGTTTTCAAAGTGAGTGCAAGTATTACAACTCTAGGCATACTGAGAGATGTGTCACATTTCTGATTGGCTGTTCAACATGGTAATGAAAGGAACCCATTAAATTGGCTGGGCGACCTTACTGACCCCATGCCCCATAACACAAAAAGCACAGAGATCGCGAAAAACATTTATTTTTGTTCCTAAACCAAGAGATGACAGGAATTTGGCAAAATGTGAGCTGCGTGGGCTATTTTGGATTTACCGTCAGGCTCATATCTCGCAGCATTCTTGTCCTCAGAGTCACTAGAATGTGACGTCTTACTGGCTCCACAAGAGACCTCGTTCTTTGTGGTTCAACTCTCAAAGTCATTATTTACACCAATTTCATCCAAATTGTTGGCCATAGTTGCTTATTCAATACTTTTTTATCACCTAATATGTTTTTTGTTGAATAAATTTGCTGGGCAGCATTGGCCTGGTGGTAAAAGGTGCTGGATCACTGATCCTAAGGTTGGGGGTTCAAGCCCCACTCTCAACGGGTTGTCACTGTCCCCCCAGTTAGCTGCACTAAGACTCAAAGACCGGCCATGTCTCTCACTTTCTCTGGTGTGAGGTTCATGTAAAAGAACCATTGCTGAGTTTCGACAAGAGAAGGCTACATAGTCATCAGTGTGTTTTTGCCCTATGATGGCTGGCAAACTCTTCAAGGTGTACTCTGCTTTCACCTAGAGTCAGCTGGGATGGGCACCAGCCACCCCGTGACCCTAATTAGGAATAAGCGGTTACAGAAAATGAATGAATGAGTGAATGAGAATTAATCTGCTTGTATACTCATGCTGGACAAGCCTGCCCACTGTGTTAATGTCACATTCGGGGGGAAAAATGCCTGCTAGTAGTCCTTAGAATAAAATTACCCGGTTTTGTGCTTTTTAGGGTGTGCATCACTTAAATGTTTTACAGTGATCCCTCACTTTCCACGGTTAATGGGGACCGAGATCCCCCCCGTGACTGCCAAATTCCAGGAAGTAGGATCGACCCCGCTGACTGACATATACATACATGTATATGTGTATATAATATCAATAAATACATATTCAACACTATAAATACTTATAATAACAATTAAACATTCAAAAATAATGCATAAGATGTAAATAAAATATAAATACACATACATACAGACAAAATGTAAGTAGTTTTATTGGGAGGTTTTGGGTTGTTTTTTTCTTTGTTTTTGTTTGTTTGTTTGTTTTTGGCATAATTGGCCTTGTTTTGCGGCATTTTCCTTAACTTTTCCCCCAATTCTTCCTTAATTTCCTTATTTTATAATTTTGAACTTTTGAATTAACTTCTGAATCCACATGAATTGAAGTGCATAGTAGCGCGGGATCCCTGTACATACAGCCTTGCATTTTACTTTATTTATTTGTATATTTATTTATGTGTACCTTCCCTGTGAGAGGAACATGGTAGCGAAGTGTGAAGTGCAAAGACTGATTTGAAAAGGTCAGTGGAGATGAAGATTCTGCTCAAGGAACAAACTTCCTAACACATCTGATTGTGAGTGTGCGGTCAACTGCAAAACTGACCCGAAGTCCAGTAACTAACCTACTTTTTCCCCCCCAGTGTACAACTGTCTTCATTAGATTGGTGCCTGGTCCACTGTAGCCCCAGATTCGTGTTGTTGACTGACAGGAGTTGGGTAAACGTGGACGTGGTCCTCATCTGTTGTGGCTCATCCGCTTTAAAGGATAATAGGTTGTCCATTCTGAGATGCTTTTCTGGTCAGCACATTTGTACAGAGTTGTCAGTTGTGTTAGCGTAGCGCCTTTGTATTCTTTCAAGAAGTTGTTGTAGTTGAAAAGTCCAAGAGATCACCATAGAAAGGGGGGGGAGGGTGAACTAATTATATTTTGGTGGTCAGAGGTTAAAGATCAAGATCGGCGAGGCTGGTGTGGGCAACACTGTGAACATTATATCTCAAGAACTCATGCAGGCATTAATTACATGTTTACACAAATGTCCACATTGACTAACTAAATATATTGAAAAAAAAATAGATCAACACAAAGTTAATTGATTTCATCCTACGCTGCTGTATAGTTCTAGCGACGGTTTTATTGGATTATATTGCTTTACAGTGGTGAGGAAAGTAGGCAGAAATAACACATTATAGCTCTAATTGTATGTATTTTTTTTCTGTGCAGGAATTGTTTCTTTCAGGTATCATGCAGTTTCGTTAACTTGTATTAATGTCGCTACAAACTCATCTATTCCATTTGCTCAACAAGATAATTGGTAAGAAAGGATTTCGCACGAGACACGTTCTGTGGTGTGACATACTAATGAAATCCGCCTTATCTCAAACGTACTTTGATGGATTTATGGAGGTTCATTTCGGACTCTACAGCTAATTATAATATTGCTGTTTGTCCCTGAGAGAAAACACATGTCAGTAAACAAAACAGCTTTGCACACCGTGTCTGCTGGAAGGAAGTGATCATAACGAGGTAATTAAAAAAGAATGAGGTGAAGGATGCTTTCTGCTGAGCCCAGGTGTGGCAGATCATCAGCTTTGGCTCGCCGTGTGGAATTGACCAGCACTTCTGTGGTCTCCATTCCTAATGAGAGTTTCGTCTCGCTTAGAGGAAGATAAGCCAATCGGTAGGACCCTGAAGAGCCTATGAAGTCATTCAGAAGACAGACACACACACACACACACACACACACACACACACACACACATCTATAGGACTTAATGGAAATAGATATGGTGAAAAATCACTCGGTGGTAAATTACCACATTAACACATTTTCGCCTTTTTTCCATCTTCACCGTGATGTCTCTGTTAATTTGTCTATTTTTAAAAAAGTGTGATTCTCATTTCCTGCAGCTGGCAGCTGGTTTGCATTTATATGAAGGTGGCATTCATTCATTTATTTTCTGAACTGCTTCATCCTAATTAGGGTCGCGGGGAGGCTGGAGTCCATCTCAGCCGACTCTGGGCGAGGGCAAGGTACACCCTGGACAGCTCGCCAGGCCATCGCAGGGCAGAAAGGCAATGCAGCCTACACTTGGCAAAAGTCAGCAATGATTCTTTATTTTAATGGTAAGCCTCCTGCAAGAAGTGTGTGCATGTGTGTGCATGTGTGTGCATGTGTGTGCATGTGTGTGTGTGTGTGTGTGTGTGTGTGTGTGTGTGTGTGTGTGTGTGTCTGTTGTGTTCGCCTGTGTTCGCCTGCATTACACTATCACGTTGTTTAAGTTGTAGCCTGCCTTTACCCAGAGTCTGTATAATCGAGTCATAATACTAAACAGAACAAAGGAGTTCAGAAAAAGACAGAGTTGTCCATCAATGTTTTTTTTTCTTTCTACAATTTTAGTTCAAAGGTGGCATTACTGGCCATCCTTACAGCACAATTTGTGTATACGAAATGAATTTTAACAGATGATTATTTTAACATAAATTTCCTTAAAAAGCACAAAGTTGAATCATTTTATCCTGTGGACTACTATCATTCATTCATTCAGTCATTTTCTGGACCACTTAATCCTAATTAGGGTCACGGTGAGGCTGGCACCCATCTCAGCCAATTCTGTCCAAGGGCAGAGTACACCCTGGACAGCTTGCCAGGCCATCACAACATGGAAACACACTAACGGCTATGCAGCTACTCTTGTCAAAAGTCAGCAATGGTTCTTTTACATAAATCTCTCACCATAGACAGTGAGCGACATGGCCGGCCTTTGATAACCCAGTTTGCTACACTGGGGGTACAGTGACAACCCATGGAGAGTGGGAATCAAACCCCCAACTTTAGGATTGGTAATCCAGCACCTTTACCACCAGGCCACCACTGCCATTGGAATACTCTCATTACTAGTCATTTTTTCACGGTAGCGACATCAAGACATTAGGCGGGGTTGTCCAAGTGTAAGTAATCAAGCAGATTTGTTCAGCAAGACACATTTTAAGTGATATAAAAATGTGGCTTAGAAGCAACTATGGCTAACAATCTGGAGGAAATGGGTATAAACGGTTATCTATTTGAAACAGAGGGGGAGGAGTCCCTCGTGGAGACAGTCAGACATCACATTCTAGTGACTCGGAGGATGAGATTGCTTCCAGAAATGAGTGTGGCGGTAAACCCAATGTTTTTCCAACTGGGCTTTCCTGACATCAATTGGTTTAGGAACTCAAAATATGTAGTCTTTTTTTTTTTTTTTTTTGGTATTTCTGCACTTGTCAACAAGGTGTCATGCTGCAAGGGGCCAAAAAGGGCCCAGCCAATCCAAGGACTTCTTGTTATCACCAGGCTGGAACAGCCAATCAAAAAGGCTGCATGTATCTGAGCATGCCTAGAGTTGAAGCCCATCACACACACTTAAAAAAAAAAAAAAAAAAAATTGGGCTAGGACAGATGTTCTGGAAGGTATTTCGTAGGAGCAAATGCAAATGTCACTTGATCATCCTGAAATAATTAGTAAAGAAGGTGATAAATGTAGGTCATGTCTCTCACTGTGTCTGGTGAGAGGTTCATGTAAAAGAACCATTGCTGACTTTCGACAAGAGTAGCTGCATAGCCGTCAGCATGTATCCGCCCTGCGATGGCCTGGCAAGCTGTCCAGGGTGTACTCTGCCCTAGCCAAGAATCGGCTGGGATGGGCGCCATTCCCCGCAACCCTAATTAGGATTAAGCGGTTCAGAAAATGAATGAATGAAAATGTAGCATCCATTATGAACAAATATTCTCCTATCACGGAGGTTTTACATAACAGCTTCACCAATTCTAATGATGTACTCTCAGTAGAAAAATCGTGGGTTTACCCGTGTTTCCAGTTCGTAACTGCTAAAATTCCACATAGCAAAATGTGGAATGTGGGAAATTTTCCAAATGGGAATATCATCAAAGCAATATTTGAGAAATAAGATACATTTAAAATAAATTATGGACTTCTAAACAATGAGATCTTTATGTACCATGAGATGGATTTTATACTAGGGGACTATATAAAATTATATTTGATAGACCACGGACTGTAATCGGCTGACCTGCGTTTGCATATGCCCACCGCTCGATGTGCGTTCTCTCCCCACTCAAACCTCATTTGGTGTAAAGATCAGGTTTTGCAAGTTTTCATGCCGTTTCTAACAGAAACCAGATGATTATAATCGGCTATTATGACACCGCTTCCTCACGAGGGACGCATCTGATTTTGGTGAGATGGCTCACATATAACCATAATCACCAATTTAAAGGGAAGCCCATCATCATCATGTGCAGTGATTTACGAGCAGACTTCATTCGTTTTATTTCATTTCATTTTCTGTAACCGCTTAATACTAATTAGGGTCGCGGGGAGGCTGGCCGAGGGCCCGCCGAGGGCAAAATACATCCTGGATAGCTCGCCAGGCCATTGCAGGGCAGAATCACACTGACGGCTTTGCAGCTATGCTTGTCGAAAGTCAGCAATGGTTCTTTTAGTGAGAGAAAAGGCCGGCCTTTGATAACCCAGTTAGTTGCACCAGGGGGGGGGCAGTGACAACCGGTTAAGAGTGGGGATTGAACCCCCAACTAGGATCAGTGATCCAGCACCTTTACCACCAGGCCACCACTGCCCAACTTCATTCATTTGGTTATAATTCATTCATTCATTCTCTCAGCCACTTAATCCTAATCAGGGTCGCGAGGAGGCTGGTGCCATTCTCAGCCGAGTCTGGGTGAGGGCGTGAAACCATTCGCACTCACACCCAGCGGTGATTTGGAACAACCAGTTTGTCTACTGTGCGTGCTTTTTGAGCGTGGGAGGAAACCGGAGTACCTGGAGAAAACCCATGCGAACTCCACACTGAAAATCCCAGGAATCAAACCCAGGCCTTCTTGCTGTGAGGCGCCACCACGCTGCCTTTATTTATTATTATTATTTTACAACCATCAGATGCAGTTGTGAGTATACATGTCAATTACTGAGTGTGTAATGGCAGGTGTGTTGGGAAATTTCTTGGACGGATATCGCGTTGCATTACTCTACAGCCCATTTTTTAATTATTTTTTCCCCCACTGTGGTTCTGTTCTCATTCTGGTCTCTGCCTTCTGTCACTGTTTCACCGCTGAAGTTATTTCAGCTTCATATTTAGTGTTTGTATCCGGCGGCACGGCGGTGTAGTGATGAGGTCTTCCGCCTCACAGCATAAAGCTCCACGATATCCGTCCCTGGCTCTGCGATGGTATTTCTGTAGCATGTTCATTGTCACAAGTCATATGATGACTTGTATGATAGGTTGGATAGTAAAGAGGGAGAAAATGATCTATACAGGTTGGCACAGCAGAGAAATAGAGATGGGAAGGACGTGCAGCAAGTTAGATTGATAAAGGACAGAGAGGGAACTCTATTGACTAATGACAGAAGTGTGCTGGGAAGATGGAAAGAGTACTTTGAAGAGCTGATGAATGAGGAAAATGAGAGAGAAAAAAAGAGTAGAAGAGGTAACCATTGAGGAGCAGGATGTAGCAAAGATCAGTAAGGGTGAAGTGAGAAGGGCATTGAAGAGGATGAAGAATGGAAAGGCAGTTGGTCCTGATGATATACCTGTGGAGGTATGGAAGTGTCTAGGAGAGGTAGCAGTAGATTTTCTGACAAGAACATTCAACACGGTACTAGAGAGTGAGCAGATGCCAGAGGAGTGGAGGAGAAGTGTGCTGGTGCCCATTTTTAAGAACAAGGGAGACGTGCAGAGTTGCAGCAACTACAGAGGGATAAAGTTGATGAGCCATACGATGAAGTTATGGGAAAGAATAGTGGAAGCTAGACTAAGGGCAGAGGTCAGCATTTGTGAACAACAGTTTGGTTTCATGCCAAGAAAGAGCACCACAGATGCAATGTTTGCCTTGAGGATGTTAATAGAGAAGTACAGAGAAGGTCAGAGGGAGCTACATTGTGCCTTTGTAGATCTGGAAAAAGCATATGACAGGGTGCCAAGAGAAGAACTGTGGTATTGCATGAGGAAGTCTGGAGTGGCAGAGAAGTATGTTAGAGTGGTGCAGGACATGTATGAGAGATGTAAGACAGTGGTGAGGTGTGCTGTCGGTGTGACCGACTTAATTCAAGGTTGAGGTGGGACTGCATCAAGGGTCAGCTCTGAGCCCCTTCTTGTTTGCTATGGTAATGGACAGGCTGACAGACGAGGTGAGACAAGAATCTCCATGGACTATGATGTTTGCAGATGACATCGTGATCTGTAGTGAGAGCAGAGAACAAGTGCAGGAAAATCTAGAGAGGTGGAGGTATGCCCTGGAAAGGAGAGGAATGAAGGTTAGCCTCAGAAAATCAGAATACATGTGTGTGAATGAGAAGGACCCAGGAGGAACGGTGATGTTACAGGGAGCAGAGATAACGAAGGTGGAGGATTTTAAGTACTTAGGCTCAACAATCCAGAGCAATGGAGAGTGTGGAAAAGAGGTGAAGAAGCGTGTGCAGGCAGGCTGGAATGGTTGGAGAAAAGTATCCGGTGTGATGTGCGATAGGAGAGTGTCAGCAAGAATGAAGGGAAAAGTGTACAAGATGGTGGTGAGGCCAGCGATGTTGTATGGCTTAGAAACAGTGGCGCTGAGGAAAAGGCAGGAGGCAGAGCTGGAGGTAGCGGAGATGAAAATGTTGAGGTTCTCCCTGGGAGTAACGAGGATGGATAGGATCAGAAATGAGTATATCAGAGGGACAGCCCACGTAAGATGTTTTGGAGACAAAGTCAGAGAGGCGAGATTGAGATGGTTTGGACATGTACAGAGGAGGGATAGTGAGTATATTGGCAGTAGGATGCTGAGGTTGGAACTACCAGGCAGAAGGCCTCGAGGAAGACCGAAGAAGAGATTTATGGATGTGGTGAAGGAAGACATGAAGGTCGTTGGAGTCAGAAAAGAAGATGCGGAGGACAGGGTGAGGTGGAGGCGGATGATTTGCTGTGGCGACCCCTGAAGGGAGCAGCCGAAAGTAAAAGAAGTTCATTCTCTCCCCGCTTGCACGGGTTTTCTCTCTACTCCCATTTCCTCCCACATTCCAAAGACACTACAGTCTGCCAAATATCTGCTTCAAATTAGTTGCCGCTATCCTTGAGTGTAATTGGTCCATGTTTGTTGCCTTGGGATAGTCAGGCTATATAGATGGGGTTCAGGCTGTACCCCACCTTCACCCAGTGTTAGCTGAGATAGGTATCAGCCTCCCTGTGACCCCAGTCAAATTCAGTAGGTCAGCAAATGAGTAAGTAAGTGAAAGTATTTTGCCTCCAGTGGCAGAGTCGTGTAATAGCACCTAGCTGTTAGCATCAATGCAAGAAGGACCTGGGTTTGAGTCCCGGCATGGGCAAGGCCATGGCATTTCCAGGTATCATCCTATTTAAAAAATTGTGTGCAGTAATAAAGAGTAGAATATTTAGACACAGCAATAATGAGCCTCTCTTCCCTGTTGATGCCAGCGGGTTAATTAAACTGGTGTTTATTGATTTCCGAGGAAAATGTTATCTCAAACTCCATATATGGCGCCGTCTATCAATCAGCTGTATCTTTAAGCTCTGATTGGTAATCGCTTGCATCACCGTAGCTGAACTGGTATCAGCAGCCACCCACTTCGCTTCTTTTCAGAACATTTCGACTCTCATCGCTGATTTCACTGGCGACCAATGACTCTAGATGAGCTCCTTGGCGCGTCACTTTCTGAGTGAATACAGCGTAAGGTCTAAAGAGCCAAAAATCCCCCTTTTATAGGAAATAATTCAATAATTGTTGATTATCTCCTCTGAGAGAGAAATAATGATACCACAGTATGAGCTGAAACGATCTACTTTCGATGAAAACCTCTTGTAGTATTATTCTTATTCTATAGACTCCAAAGGTAACGCTATTGATCTCTCACCTCAGACATGCTTTCATTACTTGTCCCGACGTGCACTTGTGCGTAATTATTATTCCACGACTGGATCTGCACAGACGTTAATAGAAAGACATTTAATACACACAAAATATTCCATTCTCTCTCACACACGCACTGCTAATAAGATTTGATCAGAATTGGTACAATGCACTGTGCTCTTCTTTTGTTAATTCTGGAGTTCTGGGGTTTTTCTTTCTTTTTTTTTAACACATTTCTCATTAAGCATTCAAGAAGCTGGCTGAAGATATAAAGATGCGCATGTGTATGAAACACCACTGAAAACGAATCCACTATCTGTCCAGCGCGTCTTTATTACCGTTACAGTCGAATAAGCACAGGGACAAAAGGGAGGGCTTTGCATGCTTCTCTATACGAGCTTTTATTATACGTTACTCTCACAACATAAAACCATTATATAGTAGTAGTATATTTATTTTGCACTTTATCCGTACTGAATATTATGCTCAAAGCACACTAGGGACTGTTCAGTTAATAATGATAACTCTTTATTGTCAGAGTACATTGCATACATGAAGTTGTTTTTGTTTTTTTGTTTTTTGTACTCTGGGCACCTGTCGCCACTGTGCAGCACCAGTTATTGTGTTGTTCTATCCTTTGATGCTGAGCGTCAAGCAGGAAGCAACAACTGCCAAATTTTAACGTCTTATGGTATGACGCGGCCGGATTTGAACTCCGACCTTCCGGAGGATAAAGCGGATGCTCTACCAACCGGGCTAAATCTGTAGTAGCAGTAGTAGTAGTAGTAGTAGTAGTAGAGTTGTTTGTTGTTGTTGTTGTTACTCATTTGTATTTAGACTTTTTTGTATAATTCTGTATAATATAGCATTTTTTTTTTCTGTCTTGCTGCTGGAATGCAAGAATTTTCCTCATGGCATCAAACAATCTATCTATTAATCCAGCCATCAACCAATCAATCAGTCAGTCAGTCAGTAAGTCAGTCTGTATGTCTATCTGTTGCTTTGACAGTCTATATCTATCTATCTATCTATCTATCTATCTATCTATCTATCTATCTATCTATCTATCTATCTATCTATCTATCTATCTATCTGTCTATCTATCTGTTGCTTTGACGGTCTATATATCTATCTATCTGCCTGTCTGTCTCTTCAACGGTCTGTCTGTCTGTTAATCTATCTATCTATCTAGCTATCTGTCTATGTACCTATAGCATATTTAGTAGACGAAAGACAATTTCAGAATATCAGGCGTGTAATTTAAGCACTGAGTATCAGGTCCAGGATTTTAGCGAGTGGAAAGTCTGCATGCCAAATATATCTTAAGTCCATAAACATTATTGACACAGTAATTGAATTAGTTGGGTTAATGCATGAGGCAGAAACAACAGCATAACTGCAGCCTCGCAATCCACAAACACATGCATTCGGGAGAAGAAGATCGAGGAAAACAGCAACCACAAGAGATCTGGCAGGATGCTCAGCACTGAGTGTACAATCAATGCTGTAAATATCAGTTCTGTACTACAGGCTATTCGAAACACACCCGCAGTGTTTACGATAAAATGCTTCCTCTGGAGTAGGGTGTATTTCGAGAGGGACACTTCAGAAGAAGATGGCATTATTATTTTGCTGTACATTTTGCTGTTGAGGGTTCAATGGGAGAGAAAGTGTTTAGGAATAAGTGGGCTTCTAGGAGGAAGGAATTTACAGTAATCCTGGTGTCCTGGTTTCAAATCTGAAGGCTTTGTCAGGGATTGAAAGTTGCAGCTTGTTTTTTTTTTTTTTTTTTTCCAGTAGTTCCTCTGTAGGTTCTGTAGTATCAGATCCTGCATCTGAAGATATAAAACTGTTGCGTAATACTAAGAAACTCAAACTCAGTGTGCTTTGCTTTGATTATGATAGAACTGCAAAACATCTTCTGAAAGTCTGGGACGTGGATGACTTCTGTTTGTGTGAAGAACTCACCTAATTAACGTACCCTGCATGCATTCTCTATTACTAATAAAGTACCCTGTTCCATTTTAGCGTCCGGAGAGGTTTATATCTTGGTATATTATCCTGCTCTAAGGGTTGAGTAAGAGCCATAGTCTGTCCTTTTAACTAAACCTTCCCAGCTTTTCACACACTGCTTTTATAACAGCTCCTACTACACACGTCACATGAATGCTCATTTTCTGACATTTTTACACCGGAGGTCGTGGTGTCAAAATTTTTGTTAAAATAAGATAAGATAAGAGATCTTTATTGTCAACTTGTGCATTAACAATGAAAATCAGTATAGCAGCTCTTTGTTTAGCATCAATTATTAAAGAAAATGCACCAAAGACAACTCAAGAACCATAATAACCTAAACATGTGCGCATATTATATATATATATATATATATATATATATATATATATATATATATATATATAAAAAATATATATATATATATATATATATATATATATATATATATATATATATATATACACACACACACAGCTAACTGGGTTATAAGAGGCCGGCCATGTCTCTCACTGTCTATGGTGTGAGGTTCATGTAAAAAAAGCATTGCTGACTTTCGACAAGAGTAGCTGCAAAGCCATCAGCGTGTTTCTGTCCTGTGATGGCCTGGCAAGCTGTCCAGGGTGTACTCTGCATTCACCCTGAGTCGGTTGGGATGGGCACCAGCCTCCCCACGACCCTAAATAGGATTAAGCGGTTCAGAAAATGAATGAATTAATGAATGAGTTATAATGAATTATATATATATAAAATTGGTGTGTACACGTAAAGACACATACAGTATATTGTATATACACCTAGATGTCTATTCACATATTCACACATTGGCAGCATGGTGGCGTAGTGGTTAACACGTCTGCCTCATAGAAAGATGGCCCTGGGTTTGATTCCCAGCCTGGGTGTTTCTGTGTGGAGTTTTCATGTTCTCCCTGTGCTTGTGTGGGTTTCCAAAGGGTACTCCAGTCGTCGTCGTCCCCCCGTCCAAAAATATGCACATTCGGTTAATCGGCTGTTCCAAATCTCCCCTAGGTGTGACTCTGAGTACGAATGGCTGTGTCAGTGTTGGCCCTGCAATGGCCTGGCAAGCAGTCCTGGGCATACTTCGCCCTTGCCCAGAGTTGGCTGAGATGAGTGCCAGCCTTCCCATGACTCTAACTAGGAGTAAGTGGTTCAGAAAATGGATGAATGAATATTCACACAGACTATACATATATTCACCTATTCACTCGTACACAAAAGGGTGAATGTCAAAGGTGCAAGATAAACATCGTGTAAGAGGTAAAGCATTTAATTACGAGGTGCTAATATGTTATGATGTTCGAGACTTGATCGAAAAATGTGTATTGCACTGTCCAGAGAGATGGTCTGAATGATGGCTTAGGCTATTCAGTCGGTATGTGTGATGATGGTGGTGGGGTTACATGTTTAACAGCTTATGGGCAAAAGCTGCTCTTGATTCTGTTAGTTTTTGTTTTTAGTATCCTGTACCTTTTTCCAGAGGGAAGAAAAGGGCGTGTCCAGAGTAAGTGGGGTGCCTGATAATTCCACTGGCTCTCCTCTGTTGTCTGTCAGTGTAAATGTTACTGAAGGAGCGTAGTGTAGTTACAATTACCCATTCTGCCATCCTCATCACCCTGTAGGGCCTTCCTGTCCTCTGCAGTACACCTGCTGAACCATACTGTACAGCAGTAGGTCTGGCTGCTCTCGATGGGGGAGCTGTAAAAGTTCATCAGTAGGGGTAGTCAGTTGGGGAGGATGGGGTTGTCTTAGCCTTTTGAAGAAGTACATGCTTTGTTGTGCTTTCCCCATCTGGTGGGAGATGTTTGTGGTCCAGGTGAGGTCAGCAGAGATGTAGACTCCAAGAAATTTGAAGCACTCAATCTCCACTCCATCAATGTAGAGAGCAGAATGCTCAGTTTGATTAGCTATCAAAGTCCATTATCATCTCACACACTACCTAGTTGTTGTTGGTGATGCCGTGTAAAGTTGCCTCTATAAAAACCGATGTCAACGGGCTCACCACCTGGAACTAGGTCTAGGGGAGGGGCACAAAGGCAAGCACGTGGTGGTCAAGCTTCTGCTCATGTAGCCCAGCTGGGCCCTGCCCGAAAAAGGGACATGGGTCTGCTCTCACATGGACTCACTACCTGTGGGAGGGGCTATAGAGGCCAAGTACATTGTCACTTGGGTGGTAGGTAAAGGCATGGTTTCTGTCAGACTTATCGTCAACTACTGACCCTGACTCTTGGGACATGAAATGTCACTTCTCTGGCAGGGAAGGAGCTGGTGCGTGAGGTTGAGAGATACAGACTATATATAGGCAGACTCACCTCATCGCATAGCTTTGGCTCTGCAATCACAAATCTTGAGAGGAGCTGGATCTTATTCTGTCCTAATGGGGAGAGGCTGTGAGCCGGTGTGGGCATCCTCACATGGGGTTCCCCATGTTGACGAAAGGGTAGCTTCCTTCCGCTTTTGGGTGAGGGATGGGTCCTGACTGCTGTTTGTTGAATGACAATTCAGAGTACCCACCCAGGCAGTCATAGCCTGGTGATATGGTGCTGGATCACAAATCCTAAGGTTGGGGGTTCAAGCCCCACTCTCAACAGGGTGTCACCCCCCCCCCCCCCCAGTGCGGCTAACTGGGTTATCAAAGGCCAGCCATGTCTCTCACTGTCTATGGTCAGAGGTTCATGTAAAAGAACTACTGCTGACTTTCGACAAGAGTAGGCTGCAGAGCCGTTGGCGTGTTTCCACCCTGCAATGGCCTGGCGAGCTGCCTAGGGTGTACGCGCTCCATGCCAAGAGTCGGCTGGAATGGGCGCCAGCCTCCCCATGACCCTAATTAGGATTAAGCAGTTACAGAAAAGGAATGAATGAATGAGTACCTACCCTTCCTGAAGTATTTATGGGTATGTTGGAGAATGTTCTCCCTCGGGACCTACCTTGTTGTCCTGGAAGACTTCAACGCCCATATGGGCAATGGCACTGTGACCTGGAAGGGTGTGATTGGTAGGTATGACCTCTCTTGTCTGAACCCATATGGTGTTTTGTTGTTGGACTTCTGTGCTTGTCACTGCTTGTCCATCACAAAAACCATGTTCAAACATAAGGGTATTCATAAGTGCACTTGGCACCAGGACACCCTGCTTTGTATTTGTGTCATCAGACTTGTGACTGCATGTTCTGCACACTAGGTGAAGAGAGGAGCTGAGCTATCAACCAATTACCACCTGGTAGTGAGCTGGCTCCGATAGCGGGGAGGCCGCTTTTCAGACCTGGCAGACCCAAGCATCCTGCCAGAGGGACCATTAACTCCAAACTCCAGCAGAGCTACAACCACATCCTGAAAGAGGTGGGGTACATGGAATCCGATTGGGCCATGTTTTGTGTTTCACTTCTTGAGGCAGCAGCCCATGGCTGTGGCCAGAAGGTCATTGGTGCCTGTCCTGACAGTAACCCACAAACCTGGGATATGGATATCTCTGTTGAATGGGCCGTAAAGCTGAAAAAGGAGGCCTATCGGGTATTGTTAACCTGTAGGACTCCCCAGGCAACAGACAGGTACTGGCAGGTCAAATGTTCTGCAGCCCGAACTGTCACTGATGCAAAATCTCCAGTGTGAGAGCAGTTTGGTGAGGGCCTGAAAAGTGATATTTGGCCTCGAAAAGGTTCTGGATTACCATCCGTAAACTCAGTAGAGGAAGCAGTTCTTCACAAATACTGTTTACAGTGGAAGTGGGGAGCTGCTTACCTCAACTGGGGCTTTTTTGGGAGGTGGAACGAACCTCCTCCACAGAGGGTGAAGATCCTGGGTGTTTGGGTAGGGTCCATGTATCACTGGAGCTGAGGTCGCTGAGGTAGTTAAAAAGCTCCTCGGTGGTCTGGCTCCAAGGGTGGATGAGATTCACCCTAAATATGTCAGGGCTAGGATGTTGGAGGACTGTTTTGGTTGACACATCTTTGCAACATCACATGGTCATCAGGGGCCATACCTTTGGATCTGCAAACCAGGGTGGTAGTCCTCCTTTTTAAAAAGGAAATTGGAGGGTGTGTTCCAATTATCATGGAATCACACATCTCAGCTTACCCAGTCGGTCCTCCCCCAATTGGAGGAGTTTGAGTATCGCAGAGCCCTGTACATGAGTAGGGTAAGGATGAAGCAGGAAATCAACAGGCGGCTCGCTGCAGCCTCTGTTGTAAAGCAGATCTTGTACTGTCGTGTCTTTAGAAAGAGGGAGCTGAGCTGCAAGGCAAAGCTCTCAATTTATCAGTCAATCTACATTCCAACCCTCAACTGTAGTTATGAACTTTGGGTAGTGACCAAAAGCACAAGCTCGCGGATACAAATTTCTGAAATGTGCTTCCTTCATAGGGTGTCAGGGGAGTCCCTTAGAGATAGAGTGAGAAGGATCTTCTTCCATCTGGGAGGAGTTTGGAGTAGAAACATTGCTCCTCCGCATTGAGAGGAAACATTTGAGGTGACTCGGGCATCTGGTTAGAATGCCACTCAAACACCTACCTGGTGTTTCGGGCATGTCCAACCAGGAAGAGACCATGGATTTGGTTAAGAACATACTGGAGGGATTATGCCTCTCGGTTAATCTGGAAATGCCTCGGAGTCCTTCCGGAAGTGCTGGAGGAAGTGGCTGAGGAGAAGGACATCTGGACCTCATTTTTAGGCTGCTACTCCATCGACCTGAGTCCGGATTAAGCAGAGGAAGATGATGACGTTTTTCATTTTTCAATCCAAATGTGGAATCTTGACCTCATAGTTATGAAAATTCAAACTCTTACACCTCTGTTCCAAACTGCCCAATGGTGTGAGTTTATGGTTGTGTGTGAATGGTTGTGTGTAAGTGCACTACAACGGACTGAGCTGTCCAGGCTGCTACCTGCCTTTACCCAGAGTCGGCTGAGTCTCCACATGGCCCTAATCACCACACAACACCAGTAGGATTAAGGATTTGACAAATGAGAAGCTCCAGCAGTTCAGAAGCCTAAGCTTGGAAGGTGCAAAATGTTTGACAGACCTGGCTAATGAACGTTTTCACATGAGTGGGTCCAGAATATCTGTACATATTCCATCTCTACAGCCTACAAATCATTGAGTGTGGTTCAAGAAAGCCATATATGGACTCGAATAATACCTTTCCAATCATTACCCTGCATTGTTCTATGCTTTGACATGTCTACCTATGTAGCTAATGCCACGCCTTTATTAATTTTATTAATTTTCTCCAACGGCTCCTCATTTCGTGTCATCCAGAAACCAGTTTTATTAAAATTTCCCAAGCTGAATAAAGTGTGTTGAAAGAAGAAATGAAATATTGTGGATCCAAGCAGTCTTGCAAATATTCTGTTAGAATGCACAGTTTGACACTGGCTACTGGCAAGAATTTGGTCAATATTTATCATCCATGTTAGTCTCTATCCTGATTACTACTCCCTCACCAAATACGTGACCCATTACATGAGAATGTTTTTCTTCATGTTGCGTGGGCTGCTAGGAGACCTGGGTATTTGCCAAACCTATTGGGCAGCTCATTGAATCGCATTTGCTTCTGGGGCTGAGCACAAAGTCAAAGATTAATTCTCTCTAAGTCGGCAAACCTTACCCACAACTTTCATCTGGGGCATTTGGAGCTCAAGGGGCTGCCTGGAGGTGATCGTTCAGGTCACAAATATGATCTTGGCTCAAGCTTGATGTATTTATGCTGATTCTTCTGTCAATGTCTTTAAGCTTTTTTTTAGTGTTTTTTATGATATTTGCAGTCTGAACTTTCTTGGAAAATTTATGTATCCATTTCTGATACTGGATTTAGAGGTGTTCATTTATGAAACACCTTATTTTGTGAACTTATTATTCAATCATGTTTGAGGACAGTTTAGCAGGTGCTTGCATTCAGTAAACTGTGAAATCATCATAAGATTTGCTTACTGGACTTTGCATCTGTTAACAACTTTGTGTTGTGCAAACAAGTGTGCATGCAGTAAATTCAGTTTTGTCTTTATATAGGTGGAATATCTTGGTTGTTTTTTGTTTTGTTTTGTTTTGTTTTTATTTAGTTGAGGAACATCTCCCCTGTTATTAGTCTCAGCATTAGCTTTGTACTGTATTACTCTTTGTTAAAGCTTTGAACTTAAAACCCAATTAAAAAACTTAAAACCTACTGCATATTCAAAATGATGTGAGATTTTCCTACACAACAATTTGCATTATGCACCGAAGGCAAGGTAGATGATGCTGAATAGTTCCCTGGACAATTATTAGGGAACTATTCAATGTAGTGCTATCCACCAAGACTGAAGTGTATAACTGTTTTAGTATACAGGGATCCCTCGCTACTTCGTGCGTCAATTCATGCAGCTTCACTGCATTGCATTTTTTTTTGTAAATCGTCATCGAATTAAAAAAATAAGGAAATTAAGGAAGAATATGGGAAAAAGTTAAGGAAAATAACACAAAACAAGGCCAATTATGCAAAAAAACAAACAAACAAAAACAAAAAACAACCCAAAACCCCCCAACAAAACTACTTACATTTTTATGTGAGGTGCGCATATGTATGTGTGTATTTATATTTTATTTACATCTTATGCATTATTTTTGAATGTTTAATTGTCATTATAAGCATTTATAGCATTGAATATGTATTTATTGATATTATATACACATATACATGTACATATCCATCAGTCAGGGGAGGGGGGGGGGTTGATCCTACTTTGCGGAATTCGGTGGTCGCAGGTGGATCTCGGTCCCAATTAACTGCAGACAGTGAGGGGGTTCCTGTATACTACACAGAAATATACATTTAAATAAGCATATTAAAATAAGATTTTGTTTTTTTTTAATTTGTTTATTTTATTCAAGATGGATATAGGTGAGGTTGAGCACATGCACATGGATGTTTTATCTCTCTTTGACATGGCTAAAATAAAATTTTTATACTTTACATATTTTAATCATCGCTTTGCTTCAACTATCATTCACTCCGAATATTTTTTCTGAGATCGTGGGCCAATCAGGTTGCCCTGTTCCAAGTAATATATACTAATTTTAAATATAAAGTTATTGTGTGAAATGCTTTGACTTTGTTTTAATATTGTACATAGTCCTGTCAGTCACAAGAATCACAAATGGATCAAAACAAGGTGAGCTGTACACTAGGAATCATGTAACGTGATGAAGATGAAAAATAATTTAACCCAGTATGAATTGTAATACAGGGGACGACATAATAACTTTGTGTTCACTTTGCAGACTCGTTCCCCAAAAGTTCATATCAAACAAACGTGATGCGAAAAGTTAAACCCACAAGTCGATGCAATATTTTTTCAGACGTCCGACATGGGCCATTGACAGCTTCTGGGGGCTGGCGACACAGTCCATAGTTACACCAGAAAAGTTTGACTTGATTCAGTGTAGTGTTTTTGGTTTACTTCAGGCACCTCTCAGTTTTAATTTCATTATCTACAACTGTTCTATGTGATTCTTCATGACAAGCTGGGCTAGCACTGAGCAACTGTCAACATCCTGAAAGAACCTGAGGCTGGAAAATGAAGGCTGGCGATGAGCTCTGTCAATACACAACCTGTTAGTAAGGCCATTAACTCTATAATTGCCTGTTTTTAGAACCACGTGTATCTCTGTCTTAAGAAACGGTGTACATTTCATACGCCGTATTTCAGTTATCATTTGTTTATTGGTTTATCTGTGCACCCATGATGCACTGGGTTGTGATGTATGTGATCAACGATGCATTGCCGCTGTGATGTATCTTTTTTACCTGAGAGCATTCCGGCCCCTCTGCAGAATCTGATCTATAGGAGAAATATCCATCCAGTAACACACTCCTATTAACACCGGGGGACACTTTAGAATACCCAAGTACCTTAATATGTCTGATTCTGGACTGTGGGTGGAGTCTGCATATCTAGAACAATTAAAACAACCACAGCGCAAATGTGCAAACCTTCCCCAGAAATCCTCTTGATGAGCATGAGGTTCGAATCCACGACCTTCTTGCTGTGATGCAAGAATGCTAACAAATGCATAACCATGCCCCCCATGTTTTACTGATAATTTCTTAATTTCCCAACCCGCTTAAGACTACTAGGATCACTGGAAAGCTGAAGACTGTATCAATCGACTCTTGATGAAGGCAAAATACACCTTGAACAGCCCACCAGTTAATTGCAGGGCCAACACACAACCATGCATCACTCACTCACTCCTAGGGGCAATTTGGAGTAGCCATTTAGCATAATGTGCATGACTTTGGACTGTTAGAGGAAACCGTAAGGAAACCCATCTAGGGATGAGGGAGAACAATGCCCTCGCCAAACACCAAAATTAGCGCATCTTTAAATTTTTGCTTTGGGCAGTTTGAGCACTAATGTGCCCAGCCTTCTAATTAGCTGGACTTCCGTCATGTGCAGCAGTATCTCCGCCCACCCCAGTATGCCATCCAATGCACTTAGTGTGGAACATTTAGGTGACTAATCAAAACAGAGTAAGCACAGAAAAGGCTCGCGAAGTCCAAAATAGGATGAGGAAGTCCAACAAGTCGTCCCAAAACCTGCATTTCGGGGGAAGGTGGAGAAGCAGCTTCCTGATGAACTGTGGAGTTTTTTGTATTAGGAATCGTACATGAGTCCTCCAGTCGATTCCAAAATATAAAACGAATGTCTGAAGATTGGTATCTGACCTGTAAAGAAAAAATATTACCGTGTTATTGTACAAATATGTACTGAGTTGATCGGAACTGATTAATAAAGAAAACATTTTATGAGGGAACCCAGATGTCTGAAATGCGCCACTTTATTCTTATTATAATATATCCTGTAATCAGAGGCTATAGAGAGGACCTTCCTGCTCGGTTTATTAATGCAGGTGTGTGCTTGAGTGTTGGTATCCCGCATACAGAAAATTACGATTTACTGTGTGGTATTTCTGTTCTTTTGCTCTGACTCTGACTCACTGAGGTAAATTTTCTATGGATGATTTAAACGCAGAATGTCAGTCGAAGGTGAAAAATGGCAATAACCTTGAACGAAAAAGCAGCATGACTGTGCGAGTGCGCTGTTCGAGAAATGTCACTGAAGGTGTCTTTCCATGCTGCGTTTCATGTCCAGCAGGGAACAATGACTGTCTTTCTTTTATGTTTTGCTTATTTTATGTTTCATTCTGTATTCTGCACACTTTTTTTCAATGCAGTTAAAGCCAAAGTAAAGGGAAAAAAGGAAAGGCTTTAAGCCAGGAAAAGGAAACATAGCAGAACACTGAAAAATTATTATTATTATTATTATTAATTAATTCATTCAATCATTCATTTTCTGTAACCGCTTAATCCTAATTAGGGTTGCAGGGAGACCGGCACCCATCCCAGTTGACCCTGGGCGAGGGCAGAGTACACCTTGGACAGCTCACCAGGCCATCTCAGGGCAGAAACATGCTAACGGCTATGCAGCTACTCTTATCGAAAGTCACCAATGGTTCTTTTACATGAACCTGACACCATAGACAGTGAGAGACATGGCTGGTCTTTGATTACCCAGTTCACTGCACTGGGTGGGGGTGTGTGACAGTGTCAACCCATTGAGAGTAGGGCTTGAACCCCCAACCTTAGGATCAGTGATCTAGCACCTTATCTCCAGGCCACCACTGCCCAGTATTATTATCATTATTATTATTACTATTATTATTACTATTATTATTTACTTTGCTACAGTACAGCTTATGAACAATACTCAGGCCACCATGTTCAATGTCCTTGCAATTGTTCTTCTTCTTCTTCTAGTTGATTGTTAGAAATACAGCCGTATTGTGTGCATCACTGTAATAGCTTTAATCGCTCTCGACTGAGATTGGTTTGAATATAAGTGGCTAACAGATCAATATATCTGAATGTAAATAAGGTATGGCGCTTCCGAACAGCAGCTTTCTTCTTCATCTTTTATTTTAAATTGATATATGTATCCCAAAGACAGATATTGGATGGTTATGTTGGCAGATTGCAATCTCCTGGTCATTTAATAGATTTTCAATATGGCTCAGCTGTACAGTCAACTCCAGTCTATTATCCTGATGTAAAGTGGACCAATTTCCCATTGACAATTTTTTGGAAGAGTGCAATGGGTTTTCCTCAAGAATTTGACCGTACTTTTCCCCATTCATTTCTGTCTTGACAAGTGTCCCACTCCTTGCTGCAGAAGCACAACCCTCCAACAGGATGCTACCACCTTCATGCTTCACTTTTGGATATGGTGCTCTTTGAATGGAAAACTAAATTGCCTTCAAGATCTTCAAGGTGTCTTCATGTGACCTTTGTTGTGGGGGTAGCTGCCGCCCTTTCATAAAAGTCAAAATCTGTAAATCATTTTTGATCATTTGATCATTTTTTTCTGTGTGTGTGTGTGTGTGTGTTGGGGGGGGGTTGTGTAACTATTTTAAAATTGCCATAGGTCTCTTGATAGCTTCTCTGACCTGAGGATGGACAACCTGACCTAAGGGAGGTTCTTATAACAAACACGTTCTCGTGATTATGGACATTTCTGTGTTCCTAAGAATTGATTACACCTATGATTTAGTTTTTTATTCATCTTCTAACTTGGGGCAGTCCTGTACAATTTTTTTTGACAGTTCCATGCCATCCATAGTTGATAGTTTGCTCCCAGTTGTACTTCCAAACTCTAGAAACAGTTATTTTAACGCCAAACTAACCAGAATGATAACACTTTATCTGAGGTGAAATCCAGTTAGCTCAGTCTGCAGTGATGAAGGTAATTCATTTTTTGTGGTTCTGTTTAATTTGTTGTGGTTGCATTTGGAAGGTTTTCTTTTGATGTTGTTGCTGTTGTTGTTTTTTAGAAAAGAGGTTCTCTTTTTTACCATCTCGGTGATTCTAGGATTTTATGTAAAAATCAAGACAAAAACAGAAAATTAAAAGTACACTCTGTAAAGAAATGAAGTGAGGGACGGTGAAAGGACCAGACCACATTAATGATTAAGAGAGTGAGTGAAGGAGCGAGAGTGGGCACACACAGAAGCACTTGCTGTGTGGACAGAACACGGATGAGAGCAGGAGGAGGAGAATAGTGGAAACATATTGCCAAAGAAAGATCGAGCAACACAGAGCGACAGCAGTAGCAGATCAGTGAAGCACCCGAGCAAAGATGTGAACACATACACACACACACACACACACACACACACACACACACACACACGCACACACACACACACAAGCTCAAATCATATGCACACACTTGCAGTACGTTGAAACAGCAAAGAACGCAACAAATGCAGGGGAGGAATCCTGTTTGATCGACATGTCAAGGAGGTGTGTCTTTAAGGCAAGTTGCTGAATTTGGATTTCCAGTGCGAGCGATTGAAGTACAGCATCACAATCCAATGGAAGATGATCATGACTAAAGCGTGCTGATGACAGTGAGCGAGTAGAGAGCGTGTCAGAGGAGAGTTCGCATCAGCAGCGGTCAGCTCTCTGCAGGCGCGATGTGAGTGTATATGTCTGCGCGTGTATGTGTGCATGTACGTGTAAGCTAGCGTGAAGTGCAGCCTCCCCTCTCACACCAGGCAGCTGTCCTCACTCGCTCACAGGGGAGGGCAGCCGAGGGGAGAGAGAGAGAGAGAGAGAGAGAGAGAGAGAGTGGTGGAGGAGTGAGAGAAAGAGCGAGACAGATGGCACAGATGGAAGTGAGAAAACAAATACACAAGCGACAAGCGGCAAGAGGAAGCCGGACAGAGGGAGTCTAAATGAGGTTCAGCGCTCGGCAGAAGTGACACTGTGGGACAAACTGTGGGGGACATGTAGGCACAGAAATTTGACAGAGGAAGCGGATGGAGAGCGCGATCGCAAGCACAGACAAGACGGATGGAAAAAAACATTCTGGGCTCCTGACTCTGCCTGACTCTGCCTCTCACGCATCTCCTGCTCAGTGATCTGGCAATAAGCTGCCTTGCACTTGTCATCTTTCCATCTGCTTTTTTTTTTTTTACTCTTCTCATTTTTCATTCAAACTTTCCATATTTGCTTCTGTCTGTGTGGTTGTGCATGTTTGCATGTTAGAGCTTGGCCAGCAACTGCAGGCTGTCGAGTTAAAAAATACAGAGTTCTTCAGGACATGCTAAAGATATAGATTGAGAGAGAGAGAGAGAGAGAGAGAGAGAGAGAGAGGTTAGAGATGTTGCCAGGGAGCATACTGTGTCACCATATGAGTCGGGATCCCCCGGATCTCAATTGGATATACTAGCGCTTGTCCTCTCTCGCCGCGCTGTGGTGTTGTGCACCAGATGAATGCATCATGAATGCATGTTCTCCTGCTCACTTTATCCTAATATTATTATGGGAAGTAATGAACATGTTGCCGAGTATAATAAACAGGATGAGAGCAACAGAAGTTGAATATTTGGCAGGTCCTGCAAGGGTCCTGGATCACAATTGGATATTTTTGTAGCTGGAATTTGGTCAATTTCAGGTTTTCTCCTAAAAGCAAGCGAGCGGTAGCTTGGAAGTCCTGCTGAAAGATTTCTAAGCAGTAGGCGGGTAACTTGAACGAACTGCGTGAGCGAGCTAACTCCTGTCAGTGATGTGTTTTATGACAGCATCGTATTGAAGGGTCCTTTTTTTCTGTATGTGGCTTCGTTATCCCTTGGGCATTCTCTTGCTGCCTGTTGCCTCATGATTGCTCCTGGCACAGCCTCCTGGTTAGGAAATGAAGCAGTACCCTGTGCCGCTTTAGCAACCGTGTGGACATTCATGGCTCGGGAATTCCCGCGCCCTCGCCGGTCCTTATCCTCAGTGCCGAGTCGAGTGCCCAATCGCCGCCGCTTACCCCTGGCTCTTCGTACCCGTTTGCATGGCCTGCGCCACGCCTGTTCCCCAGCATCTTCACCAGTCCGTAGGGCATTGTGGACACTGGCACTGTGCACTGCGCTGGGCCTGCTGCTGTCATGGTCCTCAAATCGCATACTCTACTGGCTGGCTTTGCCCACAGCCACCAGAGTACACACACAGTGGGCGCGCCAGCTTGACTTTCCCGCGATCACTATCTGCAACAACAACCCAGTACGACTTCCCCACCTTACCAAGAGTGACCTGTACTTCGGTGGCCACTGGCTTGGCCTGCTGCACGCTAATGGGACAGCGCGCTCATTAGTGCTAGAACTATTGCGTGGTGAGCGACTTGCTTGGTTTCGCAAGCTTTCTGACTTTCGGCTATTTCTACCCCCTCGTCGATTTCCAGGGACCAGCCTTGAGTTCCTGGACCGCCTCGGGCACCAGCTGGACGACATGCTGCTCGCCTGCAAGTATCGAGGAGAGCCATGCGGCGCTCACAACTTCTCCACGGTGAGTTTTAATTTATAGTTTTTCCTTCTTGCTCTCTCCTTTCACTGTTTGGAGCTCAGAATGCAAAGAAAAGACTCGCAATTTTGTAATGTTCGATCCAGTACTTGACAATGTATTGTATTATTATTATTATTATTATTATTATTGTTATTATTATTATTATATTAATAATGATAATCATAATATGGTAATAGATGAATACTGGGCAGTGGTGGCCTGGTGGTAAAGGTGCTGGATCACTGATCCTGAGGTTGGTGGTTCAAGCCCCACTCTCAACAGGTTATCACTGCCCCTCCCAGTGCAGCTAACTGGGTTATCAAAGGCCGGCCGTGTCTCTCACTGTCTATGGTGTGAGGTTCATGTAAAAGAACCATTGCTGACCTCCATCAAGGGGCGCTGCATAGCCATCAATGTGTTTCTGCCCTGTGATGGCCTGGCAAGTTGTCCAGGGTGTACTCTCCCCTCATCCTCGCGAGCCTAATTAGGATTAAGCGGTTCAGAAAATGAATGAATGGATGAATGAATGATGGGCTCACTTTGAGATCCTACATTCACAGCAGTGACCTTCAGTCTCTCGTGATTACACCAATAGCAGCAGGTGACAAAGCAGAAGAGTAACAAGTGGCAGGAATGTCAGAATAATTTATATTATATTGTATTATTATTGGCTGCATGGTGGTGTAGTGGTTAACACGTCCGCCTTACACCAAGAAGGTCTTGGGTTTGACTCCCAGCTCAGGTGTTTCTGTGTGAAGTTTGCATCCCCTCCCACGCCACCGTGCGTGTGTTACCTCCGGGTACTTCAGTTTCATCCCATTGTCCAAAAACATGCACAGTAGGCTTATTGGCTGTTGGAAATCACCCCTAGGTGTGAGTGTGAGTGCAAATGATTGTATTAGTGTTGGCTCTGCGATTGTTTAGCGATTAGGGTGTCCAAGGTGTAACTTGCCCTCGCCCAGAGCCGGCTGAGATAGGCGCGAGCCTCCCAGCAACCCTAATTAGGATTAAGCTGTTCAAAAAACGAAAGAATGAATCTATATAAACTTTGAGAGAAGTAGCAGAGGTTGCCTCTGGTATCTGCATGCAGCGAGCGGGTTTACTTGCCGACCTGTTGGTGTCCACATCAGTCGTCTCAAGGATCAATTTTACACTGAATGACCATTACCTAGCGTTAATGAATGCCGTGGTGATTTAGCTGGTAAAGTTCTGCACTACTGACCATCACGGCAAGACCTTAAATTTTCTGTTGCACCGTTGAAGTTGTAAACAGAAGATTCCGTCATTATGAACTAAAACAAGTGCCGAGTGTAGAATATAAATGTAGCTGTGAATATTGTCTGTGCTTTTGCATGTGTTTGGATTCACCTCTGTGTCTCTCACCACCTGGCAGAGAGAAACAGAGACAGATGTTGTCTCTGTACAACCATGATGTTGTTCTGTTGGGGTGTGTGTGTGTGTGTGTGTGTGTGTGTGTGTGTGTGTGTGTGTGTGTGTGTGTGTGTGTGTGTGTGCACATGGTGTTCCTTCATACAGTCATTACCCTCATAATTAGGCATTGTTTATTACTCCACTTAATTCAGCCATGTTTCATGTGGTGTGCGGGAGGGTGGGTGTGGCTGTGGAAGTTATATCAGTTCATATTTTCCTGGAATGATGCATATTGCTGTCTATTTATAAGTCACACTAATCATTGGAAGTTTTACATCAAATTCAAAAAGCACAGCAAGTTTGAGTGCCCCAGCTTCAGCTTCAACGTGTCAATGTCCTGAAACCGACATATATAGTTCTGCCTCCGTGAGCTTGAAGAGTAGGTCAAGGTCACGCACACACAAACTCATCCTAGAGAACAAGCATGCCCAGTTTGAAAGTGCCAGCTTCAATGCGCAGCAAGTAAATGAAAACTTGAAATTATTACATGGGTGTATATCTCATCAGATCATGGGGAGGAATTTTGGTTGATGGTTAAACCTTTCATTTTTTACCACTTATACCACAGGAAATGTCCTGGGATGGTTGCTCGGTAACCGGATCACACACTGTTGGCAACACATTGTGACTGATCAGTTTGTTTCACGGGTTTGAGCCCTGGGCTGCACATTGGCTGCTGCTGAGACAAAGCAAAGACATGGGATGTAGTAGGTGATTTAAGTCTCCCTGTTGGGAGATAACTGGGGGCCGTTGGCGAAGTGGTTAGGGTGCTGGGCTCATGATTGAGAGGTTGTGTGTTCAAATCCCAATTAGATCCCCACTGTGCTAAGACCCCTGGGCAAGGTCTTAACCACAAGTGTGCCTCTGTTCACCCAGCAGTATAAATGGATGCCAGTAAAAATATACTGGGAAGGTAACCTGCGATGGACTAGCGTCCCATCCAGGAGGAGTTGAACTCCTAGTCACTTCACGCGATGGAAACCGGGGATAAGCACCGGTCCGATGAGCCACTAGGCTCGGGTCTAAAAAGCCCAACGGACTTTTTTACTTTGGGAGATAATTGGCTAGTTGCATTCAATCCAGTTTCAGAGTGAGTCAGTCTGATATCCTGCAGCTCCACTCGTTGTTAATTTCTTGAATCTAAATGGTCAGAACATTTTGATTCATGCTTCATAACAACACCCTTGGCAGGCATCTTGAGTGACATTTCAATTATTAGTGGAAGAAAATGTACTCTAATATATTTCTGTTACTATAGAAACAACTTCTTCACAGTCTTTGATTGGTGGGTGCTCCACATGATTGAACTTTTAGTGGACCAGCTCACCCTGCCATGGAGCAAGTTACCATTATTAGCATAATACATGCTAGAACATTTCAGAACCCATTTGTAAATATTCTGCAATACGAGAACTTGTAGCATGAAATGAAAGGTGCATTAAGTAAACAAATCAACAAGAGGTGATGTAGGCAACAAAGTGATGCAGTGGGTAGGATTTACACATCACAGCAAGAAAGAGTGGGTTCGTGCTCCGTCTCCGGCGGGGGTACTTCTGTAAAGTTGGCAATTGTGGTCACGTCTCAAACACACACACACACACACACACACACACACACACACACACACACACACACACACTGATGTCTGGTTTAATTATATATCATATTCATCTCTCTTTTATCTCACTGGTTGTGTGTGTGTGTGTGTGTGTGTGTGTGTGTGTGTGTGTGTGTGTGTGTGTGTGTGTGTGTGTGTATCGTGCATGTGGTCCTTCAGGTATAAAAGCTCATATCTCACAATCTTATTAACCGATTTGAATCAATTATGACATTAAATAATCCTCAAATGAATATTACGTACACGTACGAGCCGCAGTTCATTCATTCATTCATCTTCTGAACCACTTAATCCTAATTGTGCCCATCTCAGCCGACTCCAGGTGAGGGAAAGAGTACACCCTGGACAGCTCGCCAGGCCATCACAGGGCAGAAAGACACTGGCGGCTATGCAGCTACTCTTGTCGAAAATCAGCATTGGTTCGTTTACATGAACCTCTCACCACGGACAGTGAGAGACACGCCCGTACTGGCCGCAGTATTCAGAATTTTTTATCATCTTTACAGCTTCTTAAATATAAACATTCCTCTTTTTGCCTGAAAAGATTCATTTAAATTAATTTTACTTTCAAAACTACATTTATGTCAGAAAAATATTGCCAAATGGCCTCGTTTATCATTAAATATTCAGTAAATATAACATCATATTGAAAAATTAAAAGCATCACTCAAGGTGCTTCTGCCGACATGGCCATGACGGTACCAGACTCTTAGGTGCTTGTTATGATGAATAATTATCATATTTAAACAATCGGACTCATTCAAGATGTTTAAAAACGAAATAATAAAGATTTATAAGTGCTACTAAAATCCTCAAGGATAAAGACACTTGTGATCTATTTTTTTTTTTTTCTACACGAGTAAGCTATCGTTGAGGGCGGCTTGTTCATCAACTGGCCAGAAAACAGTCTGTGATCAACCGTCTGGTGAGAAATCTGAGCCCGCTGTAGGTTTCCAACAGAATTTGAAGCAATGATCTGTTGATATATGTGTTTGGAGATGTTCCCACCCATCTTACACAGCTTTGTGATGCCTCTGTCCTGGAGGTGACCTGAAACCGGGATGTTTCGCTTTCATACATGATCGGCTCTTCGCTGAACTCCGGGTCCAGCAATTTTCTAGATGGTCAGTAATAACATTGGCGATGTAGCGATGTGATTTTAAATGAAAAATTCATCTCAAATAGATTTTTTTTTTCCCTCCATGCTTCTGCTAATAACGGTTTCCACATGTTCGGGCCTTGGCGAGCTCGTCATGGTGTTCTAGCTGTGTCCTGTACAGGACCTGCATGGTGTACGATGACCATTCTAAGGAATAATATGATGTAGTGTTGATGCTGAAGCTGACATTGCTAGCTATGAGTCATGATGGAGCTTTTGAGGGAGTCACCACAGCTTTGGTGCAGCCGGTTGTTTTGTGGATGAGCAAGTTTACCTATGTGTACCAAAGGGGTCTGAAATTTCTCACCGCTGCTTCTTATTAATTTCATTTGTTTTAGGATGCCCTGAAATGGCCTAGAGAGCTGTCCAGGGTGTACTCTGCTCTTGCCTAGAGTCGACGGAGATGGGCACCAGCCTTAATGTAACCCAAATTGGGATTAAGCGGTTCAGAAAATGAATGAATGAATGAATGAATGCCTTTCGGAGATATTGAAGGTGTTGGGGGACGCATAAAGATTTTATACATTGCCTGAATCTGCTTGAATACCTGTGTTTTATGTAAAAAAGTTAAGTCTGTTGGGATTTTTACACCCAACCCTGTCATCAGACCAGTGCTTATATCGGTTTCTGTAGCGTGAAGTGACTTGGAGTTGAACTCCTCCTGGATGGGACGCTCATCCATCACAGGTTACCTTCCCAGTATATTTTTATTGGTACCCATTTATACTGCTGGGTGAACAGAGGCACACTTGTGGTTGAGACCTTGCCCAGGGGTCTTAGCACAGTGGGGTCTAACTGGGATTTGAACACACAACCTCCCAATCATGAGCGTAGCACGCTAACCACTACACCACCGGCCCCACCTGTGTTTTATGTATATTTATTTAATTAAACACTTTTCATTATCACTGGGCAGTGGTGGTCTAGTGGTATAAGGCGCCGGATCGCTGATCCAAAGGTTGGGGGTTCAAGTCCCACTCTCCACAAGGTTGTCACTGACCCCCCCCTCCAGTGCAGCTAACTGGGTTATCAGAGGCCGGCCATGTCTGTCACTGTCTATGGTGTGAGGCTTGTAAAAGAACCATTGCTGACTTTCGTAAAAAGAGTAGCTGAAAAGCCGTCAGCGTGTTTCCGCCCTGCGATGGCCTGGCGAACTGTCCAGGGTGTACTCTGCCCTCGCCCTGAGTCGGCTGGGATGGGCACCAGCCTCCCCGCAACCCTAATTAGGATGAAGCGGTTACAGAAAATGAACTGAACTTTTCATTATATTCTAATACGTTTACTAATTACTTTGATCCAGAATTTGATGTTGCATGAATGCAACACGTTTTTTTGTCCAGCCTCAAATGGATATGTTTGGTTTTTGTTTGCTGTAAAAGTGTAAATAAATTTACAATATCTTGTTGCTTCACAAAACAATCTGTACACTTGTAGGTGCTGGATCACTGATCCTAAGGTTGGGGGTTCAAGTCTTAGTCTCAAAGGTTGTCACTGTCCCCCCAGTGCAGATAACTGGGTTATCAAAGGCCGGCCTTGTCTCTCACTGCCTGTGTTGAGAGGTTCATATATAAAGAACCATTACTGACTTTCGACAAGAGTAGCTGCATAGCCGTCAGTGTGTTTCTGCCCTGCGTTGGCCTGGTGAGCTGTCCAGGGTGTACTGCACCCTCGCCCATTGTTGGCTGGGATGGGCGCCAGCTTTAATTAGTATTAAGTTCAGAAAATGAAAGAATGAGTTGATTGATAACTTTTATACATGAAAGTCCACACTTCTGTCAATGACTGTATACACTGGTCCTTCTCAAAAAATTAGCATATTGTGATAAAGTTCATTATTTTCTGTAATGTACTGATAAACATTAGACTTTCATATATTTTAGATTCACACACAACTGAAGTAGTTCAAGCCTTTTATTGTTTTAATATTGATAATTTTGGCAAAAAAGTAAAGAAAAAAACAAAAATCCCTTTCTCAAAAAATTAGCATATTTCATCTGACCAATAAAAATACTTGGTCGGGAATCCTTTTGCAGAAATGACTGCTTCAATGCAGTGTGGCATGGAGGCAATCAGTCTGTGGCACTGCTGAGGTGTTATGGAGGCCCAGGATGCTTCGATAGCGGCCTTAAGCTCATCCACAGTGTTGGGTCTGGTGTCTCTCAACTTTCTCTTCACAATATCCCACAGATTCTCTATGGGGTTCAGGTCAGGAGAGTCGGCAGGCCAATTGAGCACAGTAATGCCGTGGTCAATAAACCATTTAGCAGTGGTTTTGGCACTGTGAGCAGGTGCCAGGTCGTGCTGAAAAATAAAATCTTCATCTCCATAAAGCTTTTCAGCAGA
>CM045738.1:28369796-28379796 GCA_024760905.1 Plotosus lineatus
GACATTGAACTGAGTGGGTCAAGAAGTCTCCTGCTGTCCCTCAGGTATGTAAGTTGTTGACGCTTGAGCTTTCAACTTTGGAAGTAGCTACATCAGGACGGCAGGTGTTTTCACCCCAGGCACTGAGAATCCTCAATGTTGATGATAAATTGTAGGTGTGAGCTCTGTGTGTGTGTGTGTGTGTGTGTGTGTGTGAGAGAGAGAGAGAGATAGAGAGAGAGAGAGATACTCTCTATGCAAGGTTGCCGGTGTGACGTCCAAAGACACAGGTATTGATGTAGGTTAACAGTATTGATTAGAGCTGTGTCAACTTTTTTGTCCCACTACTGGATGTCTGGAGGAAACTGGAGAATCAGGAGGAACACATTACACAAAACTATGAACTCTCAGTCTGCAAGGCAGCAGTGCCATCCACTGTAGCACCAAACTAATCTTGACATGAACATGCACTTTTATTACTTTTTAGAAAGGTAGTTTTGGCCTGTGCAATATATAAAGATGGATGTGCATTTCTAATATTGTAAAACTGAATGCTACCTTCGAGACGAGGTCAATAAAGTTGTCAGGCAAGCATGGTAATCTTTTAAAGTTCGCATTCTTTTCAGTCATAAATATACTTTAACACAGCAGCTTCGAAGTCAAGTTGAAAGAAAGCTCAAGTGGTTTGGCATGGAATACAAATGTATTGACGTGTTTTCACTGGGCCTCAGAAAAAAAAAAAAGAGTTCAGGTTTTAGAACTATTCAAGGCCTCTGGTAAGTTTGTGGCAATATATATATATATATTTCATTCATTCATTCATTTTCTGAACCGCTTAATCCTATTTAGGGTCGTGGGGAGGCTGGTGCCCATCCCAGCCGACTCAGGGTGAATGCAGAGTACACCCTGGACAGCTTGCCAGGCCATCACAGGACAGAAACACGCTGACGGCTTTGCAGCTACTCTTGTCGAAAGTCAGCAATGTTTTTTTTACATGTACCTCACACCATAGACAGTGAGAGACATGGCCGGCCTTTTACAACCCAGTTAGCTGCACTGGGGGGGGGCAATGACAACCCATTGACGGTGGGGCTTGAACCTCCAACCTTAGGATCAGTCATCCAGCACCCTTTATCACCAACCACCACTTCCTATATATATATATATATATAGATGTGTGTGTGTGTGTGTGTGTGTGTGTGTGTGTGTGTGTGTTCAGAAGAGCAGCAGTGTGTTTAAAGAAGTTAAAAAGTGAATGAAGCTCAAAATGTTTACAATCACTTTTATTTCCAGACACACAAATGCAAAATATATAAAAAATTGTGTTATCCCTTTAAAGAAATTGAAGAAAAGTGAATATTGGACTTTTCAAAATAATATCAGCATCTGCATTTCTTCTCTACAACCTCAATCATTTCACTGAATAAACTGAAAAATGTAAGATTTTGTTTTTCTCTGAATCACTGAACTAATATTTATTTGTATAAACACTGTTTCTGAGAACCGGTGCACATCTGTGTTGCGTGGCGTCAACCAACTTCTGCTCCCTGTGAGCAGGTGTTCCAGCCCAGGATGATTGGCCCACATTCCACAGATCTGGATTTCTTGATTTTGCCTCAGAAGATGCATTTTTGATGTCACCCCACAAGTTTTCTATTAGATGAAGGTCAGGGATCGGGCTGCTGCTCCATAACATGAATCCTGTTGGTGTGGAACCGTCACGTTGCCGTTTACTGGTGTGTTTGGGGTGGTTGTCTTGGAACCCATTTCAAGGGCATTTCCTCTTCAGCATAAGGCAGCACGACTTCTTCAAGTATTCTGAGGTATTCAAACTGATCTCTGATCCCTGGGATGCGATGAATAGGTCCGACAGCGTAGGATGAGAAACTTCCCCATGTCATGATGCTAGCGCCACAGGCTTCACTGTGTTCAGTGTTTGGGGCTCATCTGGGGGCCACTAAACCGAAAAAGAACAATCTCACTTTCATCAGTCACAAAATGTTGCGCAGTTTCTCTTGAGGCTCGGTAATGTGCTCTTTTGGTAAATTATGACCTCTTCAGCATGGTTTTTTTTTTTTTTTTTTTTTTTTTTTTTTAGCAGTGGGACTCTGCGCAAACTTTTTGCTGATAGCTCGGCTTCACACAGGCATCTTCGAATTGTAACAGGACTCACAGGTCACTTAGACCTTCTTGGAGCTGATTGGTGGCTGAGTCCTTGCCATCTTCTTCCACGTCTATCAGGTTTTGGTTGCCATTGTAAAGCGTTTGGGATCATTTTAGCTGAGCAGACTCTCATTTTCTGCTCATCTTTTCTTCTCCAAAATCAATTTTTTAGTCAAAGTACAGTACTCTGTTTTTCTGAACAATGTCTGAAACGACCCATTTTCCTCAGAATTTCAGAGAGAAATATTCTATAACCAGCAGGTACGATGTTTACTGCCTTTCTTAATAAATTCCTGTTTTTCAGAGCATGAATGAATGACATCACTAATTGGACTCCACACTGCTATTATTTTGAACAGAAACCTTTCAATTAGTGATTCAATTGCACAGAATCAGCAGCATGCTATTACTCTACTGCACCTGCTCATAAATCATTTACCATGTAGAAATATCATTTCGACCAAAAACACTGATTGATCCGGTTACTGTTTCCTGGCTGATATTATTTTGAACACAACTGTATATACCACATGTGAAAGCAGAGATTTTCCACTATGCTATACTGTAGGCTTTTAAACGCTATGCCAAACGTCACATGACTAAAATCTCATTAAATCTGTGTCCCTAGTCATTCGTTGTCAACACAAATTTATTTAAATATATTACTCAGGCAACATTGTTATTAGAGTCATAATAGGAACATAGAGGCTCAGAGGATGTGCTTGATCAGACAAATACAGGGATCCCTCGCCACTTCGCGTTTCAATTCATGCGGCTTCAGTGCATCGCGTTGTTTTTTTTTTTTTATAAAAATTCATTGAATTAAAAAAAAAAAAGGAAATTAAGAAAGAATATGGGGAAAAGTTAAGGAAAATGCCACAAAAACAACACCAATTATGCAAAAAAAACAAAACAAAAAAAAACCAAACCCCTAAAGAAACACAAAACAAAAGCAACCCAAAACCTCCCATCAAAACTAGTTACATTTTTGTGAAGTGCAGTCTGTATGTGTGTATTTATAATTTATTTACATCTTATGCATAATTTTAAATGTTTAATTGTTTTAAAAATGTATAGCATTGAATATGTATTTATTGTTATTATATACACATATACATGTGTGGGGCAGTGGTGGTCTAGTGGTGTAGGGCGCTGGATCGCTGATCCAAAGGTTGGGGGTTCGAGTCCCACTTTCCACAGGGTTGTCACTGTCCCCCCCAGTGCAGCTAACTGGGTTATCAAAGGCAGGCCATGTCTCTCACTGTCTATGGTGAGGGGCATGTAAAAGAACCATTGCTGAGTTTCGTAAAGAGTAGCTGCAAAGTCGTCAGCGTGTTTCTGTCCCTTGCTAAAAAGGGTTGTGACAGGAAGGGCATCGGACATAAAAAAACCTCTGCCAAATCAAATGTGCGGATCAAGATGATTCGCTGTGGCGACTCCCGAGTAAAAGGGAAAAAGCCGAAAGGAAGACAGACAGACATATACACATATAATTGTATGTATAGATCAGATGGGGGGTCTGGGGGGGGTGATCCTACTTCGCGGAATTCGGTGGTCTTAGGGTGGGGTGTGGGGTGTGTGGGGGTGTCTTGGTCCCAATTAACCGCAGAAAGTGAGGGATCCCTGTATTCCTAAAAGCCGAACCCTTATCTCTTTTTACACGTCCAAAAAAATCGTTTGATCATTTTTCATTCTTTTTAACTAACTATCTAATCCTGGTCAGGAGTTTCGGTCCAGAGTTTATCCTGTAAGGATGGAATTCACAGTGGATGAGACACCAGTTCATTTGTGTCTAATTATAACTGTGTACAATTAGCACAGTGGCCGCATCATCGGACTCTCGGGGGGTTTAGGTCATATTAAGGCAGTTGTTTTAAGGTCGTTCTTTGAATTAACCCACATTGTTCAGTGAGGCTGAAGAATGCGAATAAGTGCTTTTATTTAAATGTTAACCCAAGTGAGTGTTGCCCTGTAGGGTGTACCTGAGCTTCAGCCAGTGTTGAATTAGACTGAATTAGCCGTAGCCTCCACTGCGAGCTTAGTAATGAAGATCATATGTGCCAGAAAATGACTACGACTGAGTGAGAGTAAAGAGTCTGTGTATAAAAATCAATTAAAGGGTATGTGCAGCATAACAGATTATCAGCCCGTGCTGAGCTACACAAACAATCACGGAAAACATTTCTTTCGTTTCGTGTCTTCCTCAACCAACTGACTTCAGGGAGGCTGAGTCAGCAAAACATTGGCTGCATAAGTCATTTTAGATTTTCCGCCAAACTCATCTCTGAGAGCGTTTCTTCCTCAGAGTCACTAGAATGTGGTATCTCACTGTCTCCACAAAAGAGGTCAACTGCACTAAATACGTTGACGGCACTTCCGGGGGAAAAAACTGCGAACCCCTGAGGTTCACACACACACTGAGAGTAATCCGTTGAATAAAATGACCAGTCTTATGCTTTTTATTGGGTGGTGGTGGCGGCCTAGTGGTAAATGTGCTGGATCACTGATCCCATGGTTAGGGGTTCAAGCCTCACTCTCAAAGGGTTGTCACAGCCCCCCCAGTGCAGTTAACTGGGTTATCAAAGGCCGGCCATGTTTCTCACTGTCTATGGTGAGAGGTTCATGTAAAAGAACCAGTGCTGGCTCAAGAGTAGCTGCATAGCCGTCAGCGTGTTTCTGCCCTGTGATGGCCTGGCGAACTGTCCAGGGTGTACTTTGTCCTTGCCCAGAGTTGGCTGAGATGGGCACCAGCTTCCCCGTGACCCTAATTTGGATTAAGCGGTTCAGATAATGAATGTGCTTTTTATGGTTGTTTTTATTAAGATAAAAATCTATATTGGATAAACATATTACACAGGCACAAATTATGCTGTAAAGATGACCAATTCCGTGACTCTTTAAGGGCTCAACAAGAAACAGGTGTACTCAATAGGCAACAGACAGGGGCTGGGAGAGGGGAAGAATCAAAACAAAAGCCTATGGTCAAAATGAAGAAAGAAAGAAAGAAAGAACACACAGAGAGTGCAAACCCCTGCCAATAAAAAAAAAAATAAAGTGCAAAGCACCCCTTTCTGGGTTTGCTGTAATAGCACACTTAAAAATATGATCCTATCTTACAATAATAAAGAATCCTTTAAGAAAATTCTGAATCCGAACCACCCAATGGAGCCATAGTAGGCATTTTCTGAAGATCCACAGATTGTCATTCATTCATTTTCTGTAACCAATGAAGCCTAATCAGGGTTACGGAGAGGCTAGCACCATCTTACTGACATCCAAGCAAACAAATAAAATGAAGCATAAAAATAAAACGTACACTTCGGTGGAGGTAAAGATTCATTGTAGATGTATAATGGTTGGTAAAATAAAAAGATGAGTTCAGAAAGAAAGAGAAAGCAAAATGCACTTTTTTTTGTTAAAGCTCCAAATTTCTCTCCATCTCGCTTCCACACAGTTCAGGAATGTTAAACCAGGGGAAACTCTACATAACCTTCGCTTCCAGTAGAAAAATCTCATCGATCAGGATTGCTGGAAACCGAACTCTTTAAACAGGACTTGTGATGAAGGCAAGAGTTTTGCATTCTGTGAAATATTTATAATCGACTTCCATGGTCACATTCATAAAAAAAAAAAAAAAAAAAAAGCCCCGGGGCTGTCATTATGGCACGACTATAACTCACAAGCATTAAATATTGAAGTACAATCAGTCCGCTTTGAAACCTTTTCGACTTTACTGGGCACTTGCATCATTTCCTGAACCGTGTCTTGCTCTGAGCCCAGTAAGAATCCGCAGTTGGTCGGACTAACTGCTCAGGTATTCTCTGTTATTTGCGCCAGAGATTGTGTACAGATGTGTTTCAATACAACGGAGTAGCACTGCCTCACCTTCTCAAGGACAAAAGTTCTGGCTACAAATGATGCCGCTGTTAACAGCCCAGTAATGGGGAAGATTATTACAGCACTCCATGCAACACTCAGAGTGGAGCTATTGGATACTTGACATTGATTGGATAATTACAGTCCTTATTCATTAATTAATTCATTTGCCAAGCTGCTTAATCCTAAAAGGGTTGCAGGTAGACTGAAGACTATTTCTGCCAACTTTGAGCCCATTGCTGGACCAACACTCCAATCCACCCAACAAGTCACGCTAACATTTACACCTAGCGGCAATTTGAAACAGTAGATAGCCTGATGTACATGTCCCTGGAGTGTCGAAAGAAAGTGCCATACTCAAAGAAAACCCAGACAAGCACAGGGAGAATATGCAAACTTCACATGAAGACGCTATACCGACTCCGGGTCTTGAACCCAGGACCATCTTGCTGTGAGAAGGATGTTTGAACAACTACGTCATTACGTTTGTTATTTTGTTAAGTAGACCATTCCTAAGGATCCCAAACCATTTCTCTGAAGTGTGGAATTAGCTAAAGTAGTAAAAGTATTTTAAAATGAATAAAATCTATTAATATTGAGTCAGGGTTTTTTTTTGAGTGCCATTTACACCAATCAGCAATAACATTAAAAACATTCTGAGCTCTCACAGGTAAAGTAAAACAGAGGTGTTGGCAAGGACCACAATGTGATGGTAAAACCACTGGGTCTGTCCATCTCCAAAACTGCAGATCTTTGGTATGCAGCTGTAAGTACTGTACCTACAAAAGGTGGTCCAACAAAGGACAACTGGTGAACTGGCAAGTGTGTTATGGATGTGTAAGGCTCATGGTGCAAACGCTAGTGCATCGTATATCATCCCCTATGTATTAAATACACAAATAAGATACTAATTAATCAGTACAATGGCACAGGGGTGCGACCCTAAGCATGTTCACCTCACAGCAAGAAGTCCTGGGTTTGATTTCCGGGTTTGGGCTTGTATAGGATTCATTTAAGTACCAGCTTTCCTCCTACAGTTTACAGACATGCGCATTAGGCTACGTAATTAACTTTTCAATTGGTCTCTCTGTGCAAGTGTGGGTGTGAAAGTTTACGTGTGTCAGCCCCGTGATGGACTGGTGAGTTGTTCAGGGTGTACTCTGTCTTCTCCCAGAGTAATCTATGATTTGCTCCAGCCTCCCTGGAACCCGAGCATGATTAAGTGGTTCGTAACCTGATTCTGAATCTGAGGAACTTTTTACAAGGTCATACGAACAAAACTTTTGGACTCGAGCTACTATCTCAAAACGGCTGCGACAGAACTCTAAATCTATCCATTATGCAGTATCATGAAATTTAGTTTGCTGATGAGAGAAAAGGGATTACAGAAAGAATGCCAAACTAAAAACAAATTAAAAGAAGCTCGGACTCATCCCCGGATGCCTTTTAACGTCTGTTTTTGTTTAAGATGTGAATACAACCTCATCACTGTTGTCACACTTCGCTTCTTCCTTCTTTCAAACCATTGCTTTTTGCTGATGAGCTGTGTGAAGCTGAAGCCAGCTGAATGTTTGTAGACACACACTTCACATTTCATAGCAATTCCAGTCAAACACGGCACTGACTAGCGGCAGCATGCAGTAATCTATCATTATCGTCTTCAATAGCACGTGCAGTCATACAGTTTCAGAAACACTGCGATATGGAGATATTACCACAGCAACTGTCTATAGAAAATCTCTCAGGTTTTCTTGAAACTGTTTAGTATTAACAAGCAGGTGTGAAGCATCCAGACCATCATAGGGCAACCCTTGTGCCTGGAACTCGTTCAAGTGAAGCGGATGTGCAAAGCACTATGCCACCGTATCGCCCTGTATGTATCAGGACCTCATGAATCCTGATCATGCTGTAATCTTTTTATGTTTGAGTTTAATAAGGCAGATGCAGCATTTAAGCTGTAGAATACTAGCGGAACATCTGGCGTCCATCTCAGCCGACGCTGAGTTAGGGCAGGGTTCGACCTGGACAGTTCAATAGGCCATCGCAGTGACATGACTACATTTCCAGCATTTGGAAGATGCTCTGATCCAGAGCGACATAAATATAGCATATGAATACGTATATATACACACACACACACACACACACACACACACAAAACGACCACAAAGTTCACCAGCAACATCACCATCACAACCAACATCATCACCAAAACCACTACCACCATAAACATTATCATCATCACAACCAACATCACCAAAACGACCACCATAAACATTATCACCATCACAACCAACATCATCACCAAAACCAACAACATAAACATTATCACCATCACAACCAACATCATCACCAAAACCAACAGCATAAACATAATCACCATCACAACCAACATCATCACCAAAACCAACAACATAAACATTATCACCATCACAACCAACATCATCACCAAAACCAACATCATAAACATAATCACCATCACAACCAACATCATCACCAAAACCAACATCATAAACATAATCACCATCACAACCAACATCATCACCCAAACCAACAACATAAACATAATCACCCATCACAACCAACATCTTCACTAAAACCACCACAATAAACATCACCATCACAACCAACATCACCAAAACCACCACCATAAACATTATCACCATCACAACCATCATCACCACAACCACCACCATAAACATCATCACCATCACAACCAATATCATCACCACAACCACCACCATAAACATCATCACCATCACAACCAATATCATCACCACAACCACCACCATAAACATCATCACCATCAAAATCAACATCATCACCAAAACCACAACCATAAACATCATCACCAAAACCACAACCATAAACATCATCACCAAAACCAACTAACATCACCATGAACACTATCAGACAAACAAACAAAAAAAAAAACAATTCCTATACATTGTAAGAAATTATCAGAGGAATCTACCAAGAAAAAAAGCTGGGTATGATTTAAAGAGTGATGAGCTCCAAAAATAGGCTAAAGGAGACAAGTGACGGCTGGTGTATGTATTTATCCCGTAATTCTGGTATACCTGCAGGTTTCCAATCCAACTTCTGAAGAAGCAAGACTTGACAGAACTCCTAAGCTTCGTGAAAACCGAGACCAACTGATTAAACAGAAGGAATTAGGTGCAACTCCTGCCTGCTTGTGACTTTTGCTGATAAAATTTGACACAATGCCTGAGGCTCACATAATTCCCTGTCATTCTTTTTCTCAGAAGTAGCGTTGAACTCGAAGTTTTAAGACATTTTAAGAAGGTTCAAGTAAGTGTGTACAGTGCGCTTTAAGGTATCAGGCTGGGCTTTGTCAGCTTATGTAACTCAAAAGTGAACTGAAGCAGAGTTTAACTTGTGATTTACAGTAAGAATGGTCCCTTACAAGGCTTTAAATAAAGTTTGATTATAATTTCGTAACATTTAAGACACTATACTAGCATTTAACAGATTGGGGCAGTGGTAGTCTAGTGGTATAGGGTGCTGGATCGCTGATCCAAAAGTTGGGGGTTCGAGTCCCACTTGCCACAAGGTTGTCACTGTCCCCCCAGTGTGGCAAACTGGGTTATCAAAGGCGGGCCATGTCTGTCACTGTCTATGGTGAGAGGCATGTAAAAGAACCATTGCTGACTTTCGTAACGAGTAGGCTGCAAAGTCGTCAGCGTGTTTCTGTCCCTTGCTAAAAGGGTTGTGACAGGAAGGGCATCCGACGTAAAAAAAAACCTCTGCCAAAATCAAATGTGCGAATCAGATGATTCGCTGTGACGACTCCTGAGTAAAAGGGAAAAAGCCGAAAGGAAGACAGACTAGCATTTAACAGATTGTCTTAGTGTTCAGGGTGTACCCTGCCTTTGCAGTGTAATAGGCTCCAGCCTCCCTGCAACCCTTTGTCTTACCACTAACTTTATTTTCATTTTCTTGACTTATAAAGTCTTCTGCT